>CAKNYM010053095.1:112427-234096 GCA_932195095.1 Andricus curvator
AAATTTTTCAATTTGAAAGCCTCAGTAGTTAAAAAAATGTGAACTTCTGATTGAAACTTCATAAACTATTCTTAATTCTAAAATAATTTCAAATTAATAAATTCATAATTAAACACTCTTATCCAATTCCGAATCCTATTCAAGTATTGTTTCAATCTAAAATATTCCATTTTTAACCATTTAATTTGAATTTCTTTAATTAATGAAGACTTTTTTGGGATATTCAGCAATATGTTACTTTCCATACAATTTTAATTGTCCTATTTAACAAATTTTTAATATGTAAGTGAAATTATTGAATTTCGATGCATGAATAACAATTGAACAATTATCAATTTAGAAAAAATTTAAGTTAGTTTGAGAGATATTTACAAGTTTTGAGAAGATCCAAACTTAATTTAAAACTGGAAAAAATTTCGAGAAATAAAAAACCAAATTTAGATTCTTGAAGATTTCGAAATAAAATTTTGAAGTTTTTTATGGATCCTTAAAGGTTTTAAGAAAACAAAATAATTTTTAAGTTTGCTGAGAAGATTTAAAATGATTTTTTATTTTGAAAAATTAATATTAGCGGCAAAATAAAAAAAGATTGTAGACAGAATGCAGATGTTTGAAAATTTCGAACACAAAATTTATAAACTTTTCAAGCATTTTGAAAGGTTTTAAATGAATGAAAAATTCTTATTTCTTTAGTTAATTTTAAAAGAAGATTTAAAAAAAATTTCGAAGAAGAATCAGGATGATTTTCAGGAAATTTTTTTACTTTTGCAGGATTTTAAAAAAGTTGTAGGAAAAATTCGAGTTGGTTAAAATGATATAATTTTGAAATTTTTTTGATTAATTCTTCAATTCACAGAGCTGAAAATGATAGCGTGGATTTCGTTTTTTTTCAATCTTTTAACTGTACAATGTATAAAAGTTAAAAATTAAAATTTTGCAGTTCAACAACTTTTAATTTAAACAATTTCAATTGAAAAATGTTAAAAGCTCCCATTTTATACGCGTCAATTATTAAGCGTTCAAATTAAATAAATTTCAAGGTTCAATTTTGTAAGTTTGAAATTTTTAAAAATTTAACTTTGAGTGCTCGAATTTTCAGTTCAGTCTTTGTAACTTCAACAGAAAAAAGGTTTATCTTCAAGAGTTCAAATCTTTTAATTTCAATGACCGTGATCAATTCTTTCTCAATTGTTCAATTTTTATTTTCAGGCAGAAAGTTGTTCTTTTTCGACCTAGGACGACAAATATTGAGAATATTGAAAAGAGATAATGTTAAATGGCATATATATGGTGTCTAATCAATTGCTATATATTTGAAAAAACTTCAAACTTAAGGTTTTTTGGTGTTTAGTAACGATTTTTCTTTAATGTCATTAAATATTCTAATATTGCTTTAAAGTTTAAACACAGAAGCTTTTATGTAATAGCGATCAGGTATACATCTCAATTTAAAATTATCTCATTGCAATATTCTTCAAAGTTTTATTGTACTTTTCCAGAGAAAAAATAAAAAAATATTCTAAACCACGTGTTTACAAAATGTGTATTTCACCAATTTAAAATCCCATTTACTTTCCTTTTTTTGTACTGTTCGATTATTTTTATTAATGCCATTACTTTCTATTAAGTTTTATTCAGTTGCCAGTTTTAGTCGATTGACTCATTGACAATAAACTGAATTTTACATGATTTTTATTAATATTTTTGAGTTCTCTTCCATACTACATTTGAATCTCCCGCATATCCCGGTCTGTACCGAATGGCCCCGAACCAAAACAACCCTAAAAAATGGCGGCTCCGAAGCCTTCAAGTTGGCACACGCGTTTTCCATTGAATCCTGCATCCAGTGTATTATATATATCAGTGCATTTATATATCATATATTATATATATATATTATATATCATTTATCAGTGCAGTTATATATATCAACTGACAACTTACAAGGGGAGGGAAAGAAGGGGAAATTAGGGGTAGGGAACTAGGGCAAATGAGAGGAGGGGAATTCGGGGAAGTAAGGAGAATTAACGGAGGTGAAGTAGGGGCAGTAGGAGAAGTAAGGGGAAATGAGGGTAGGGTAAGTAAGGCAAGTAGGAGGAAATGAGGGGAGGGTAAGTAGTGGAAGTGTGGGGAAATGAGTAGGTTGAGGAAGTAAGGGGAAATGAGTCGGTACAGGAAGTAAGGAGAAATGTGCGAGGAAGTGATGAGAAGAGCAAGTAGATGAAAAAGAAGTGGGGGAAAGGAGGGAAAGCTAAGGTTAAATGTTGGGTAGAGGGAGTAGGGAAGGAAAGGAGAAGTAAGGGAATGTAGAGGCCGTAAAAGAGGAGAAATATAAGAGGAAATGTATGGGAGGGGCAAGTTTGAACGATTTATTTACGTCTTAATAGGTTACGAAATGTTTTTAAATTCCGTTCAATCCCAGGTCATTTTTTCAATCGTTTGAAAGTCTTGGAAATATTTTGCATTACTTTGAAATCCACTTAAGTTTCGTGAAATAATTTGAAATCCGCAAGTGATACTTCTTAATCACTAAAATCTCTTAAAATCAATGCAACATGGAAATTTGTAGAGTGATTTTGAAATCCCATGGAATCTCTGAAAATATCTAGATTTTGAAATAATTTGAAAACTAGAAAATAAATTTTAATTTTACTGTTGTTTTTTTAGGAATAACAAAACCAGTCACAACTCGGAGGCCCAATTCAAGGAGAGATTCAAAGAAATCTTGGAAGATCGATTACGGCCATGAAAAGCATTCGGCAGGAATGAAGGATCTATCAGCCTTAAAGGACGAAGATATGAGCGAAGAGGCAATCGATTTCCCATCGTCGAGAGCTTCTTCCATCTGCCTGAATTTCGCAATGTCAACAGTCACGACTATTATCCTATCAAGACTGTCGACGTAGGTGTCATAAAGTCGAAAGTACCACACAATTGAACTCCGTGATTGGAGATAAATTGATTTAGTTTGGAAATTTATACCTTCTTGCACTTAATTCCAGACGTTCATTGTCAGAGTCAGTCTGAACGACTCACGACTCAGACTTTCAGAAATTATCATTTCTTAAGGTCTGCCTGAGGGCTAGTCGAGAAAATCCTATTTTTTGAAATGAAAGGGACAGATTTAAAGAAAGCTTTTTTGTGTAAAATCACAAAGAAATGTGAAAAAAAAGTTTTAATTTTCCTTCAGTAGGTTCATTGAGGTCAAACAGTTTAATTTTTGTAGTTTGGAAGTTTATCTAGGTACTGATACATCTTTGCTTATTTATAAATGCTTTTAAGAATAGCAAAACCAAAAAACGAAATTTCTAAAATTAAAAGTATTTGATCCCCATTGAAGCTCCAGAGAAAATTTTTATAATTTTGTGTTGTAGCTTGAGTCCAACATTTAAGATTGCAAGTAAATCCCAGTTCAGAAATATTTAAATCTAATTTTTGATTTTTATTTACCTTTAAATTAAGGGGCCGTCCATAAACTACGTTACCCCTTCCATAAAAAAATTTAATTTGGCCATTGGCTAAACATGAATTTCAAGTTTATTCTGTTTTTGTTTCCGTATTCAGTGAGTTCACTCACCAGAATGCCTACGTCTATAAGCTTCCATAACCCATCAAAATAATTTGAAAATATTACAATATCAGACTTCACAGCCCAAAATTCTTTTAAAATAGGGTAAATAGGGTAATTTTTCACGAGAATGGGATCTTAATCGGAAAATATATATTCTTCTAAAATAAAATTAATGTAGATACCATATTAAATTCAATATGAAACGGTTTAAATTGCTAAGCTTTTCAGTCGATATATTGAAACTTTAACAAAATAGTGGAATTTTCAACAAAAAAGTTCATTTTCAACACAGAAAGATAAATGTTCAACCAAGAAAGATGACTTTTCTACCGTCAGAGATTAATTTTCAATTGAAAAGGGCAATTTTGTTTTAAAAAGTTGAACTTTTGACCCAAAACGATTCCTTTAATAAAATAGTTGAGTTTGAAGCGAAATAGTTTAATTTTTGACCACAAAAGATGAATTTTGAACCAAATGGTAGAAATTTGAAATAAAAAAGATTAAAATTTAACAAAAACACTGTAGGATTTTTAACAAGACAATTTAATTTTCAAGACAAAGAGACAAATTTTGTAGATGACAGTTTAATTTTTAACCTGAAAAGTAGAATTTTCAACAAAAAAAGTTCATTCAAGCAAGAAAGATGACTTTTCTGCCATAAAAGATGAATTTTCAATCGAAAGGGATGAATTTCTAACAAAACAATTTAATTTTTCATAAAAAATATGACTTTAACAAAATAGTTGAATTTTCAGCAAAATAACTAAACTCTGAACAAGATTAGTAGATTTTTTAACCAAATAGCTATATTTTTAACCTACATAGATAAATTTTCAACCAGAAAGATTTATTTTCTTCTAAAAGACGAATTTTTAACCAAAAAGCTGAATTTTCAACTAGAAAATGTGGCTTTTCAATTAAAAATATCAAATTTTCAACCAAAAAATGGAATAGGTATATTTTCGGTTGAAAAAACTAATTCTCCATAATCTCCATAATCTTATGCAAACGGATTTTCAACAAAAGAGTCAAATATTCAAATGAATAGTTAAATTTTCAACAACAAAAAAAGATTGTTTAACCACAAAGTTTAATTTACTACCAAAAAAAAGACAAATTTTTGAAAAAATACATGAATTTTTAACTAAAAATATCTATTTTACATTAAAAATATAAATTTACAACTAAAGAATTTAGAATTGAAACACTTAGATGAATTTTCAACTAAAAATACATTTTTCTAACCAAGAAAATTAATTTACTATCAAAAAGATGATTTTTTAACAAAATATATTAATTTTTCACTAAAAACTACGATAAATTTTCAATCAAAAAGTTTAATTTTCAGCTCAAAAAGATTAATTTTCAATTTAAAAAATCAATTTTTCGCGAAGAAATTATTTTTAATCAAAATAATATATCTTAGTAGAATGGATTTTTAACAAAATAGTTTAAAATTAAAATAAATAGTTCATTTTTCAAGCAAAGAGATTACTTTTTCATCAAGAAAGTTGATTTACTACCAAAAAAGGACGATTTTTCAACAAATTACTCGAATTTTCAACTGAAAAAGATGAATTCTCAAACAAATAGTTAAATTTTTAACTCAAAAAAATCAATTTTTAATTTAAAATATCAATTTTAAACCAAATAGATCAATATTGAATTATAATAATGAATCCAGAAAAAATAGTTTAAAAAAAAAGAGTTGACGTTCAAACAAATAGTTGAATTTTCAAGCACAAGAGTAATTTTAGACTGGAAAAGATCAATTTTCAACTTGCTGCTTGAATTTGTAACTGAATAAGATAAATTTTCAACCAAAACCGGGATGGTTTAATTTTCAGTTGAAAAAAATTATTTTCTACTGAAAAATAAAACTAATTTTCAACAAAATAGTTAAATTTTAAATGAAAGAGATCAATCTTCAAAGAAGGAATTAATTTATAAAAAATTAGTTCAACTTTCAACCAAGTGTTGAAGTTTTAATCAAAATAGATTGTTTTTTCAAAAAATAATTAAATTTTCAAGCAAATGGTAGAATTTTTAACGAAACGAGATGAATTTCAATCAATAAAAATAATAGTAGACATTTCAATTGAAGAAATTAACTTCGATCCATAATTGTGAGATTTTCTTATTGGATTCTATCAATTATCAGTTCCTTTTTAAGCAAAGAAGCGAGAAAAAGGGGAAGTTTCTTGGAAACAGTGAGAAAAAAATCCTTTCAAATGGGGGCAAAGAGGAGAATAGCTGGGAATAAGAAGAGGCATGTGCATTCTGAAATATGAAATTGATTCCGAAACTTCTTAAGTTATTATTAAACTGTACCGTTGCAGGGCCATCTTTCACAAAATTCGCAAAATTTGTTAAGAATGTATCATCGCAAAATGTACTAAACGTTATCTTAGTATTATTTTTGAGCGTGACCCTCCCTTCCCCCAAATTAGTAACAAGGTTTATGAACGGCCACCGAGGTGCTACTTACTGAGAAATCTGGAAATTTGCAAACTATTAATTTATCAGTCTCTATTGAATTTGCCTAGAGTGTTCCAAGATTTCGTTGAAATTACTAAACACAAGGTTAAACACAGGGTTCTCTCCAGGCGATTTATCAGAATGGATTTGCGGTATATAATATTGAGGCCAAACGCTTGAATATTTTGTTCTGATTTTTTGCACACTTCATCTGCATTGCATTTTCTTTAGTCATACAGCGCCGAATTTTCCAAAAATTGTTCCTATTTTGTTCAATAATCGAAAACGTAAATACAATATCAGTGACGCTCAGTTTTAGTTGTTTCGAGTTTTCGCCGCGTGGCCGTGGAACCTTGGCGAAGCGTTCGAGTTAGAAACCGTGTGCAAGTCGGCTTAATTCAATTTTAATTAGCTACGTCGATCTATTTATATGATGGGCAGACAGGGGAAAAAAGATTTACGAATTTCGGTCAATATTTCCAGTAATAATGAAAATCTTTGATTTCATACAAAATTATAGCTGTGTTAGAAAGTTGACACATACTCCCCATATGTGAATTAGTAGTTTTCCAGTAAGGAAAGGAAACTGATTTTCATGAATCTTTTTTTAACTTTCTTCAAATTATATAAATTAATTAATTTATCTAATTAAAATTGAATTAAGCCATGCTTTCATAATTTCAGTTTTTGTAACCGGCCTTAATCTTGTAACAATAAAAGCGTAATCCGTTCTAGATAATTCCACTCGCAGCGGGGTATCTGCATAGAATGCTTCGCTAAGAGTTCAGGGTCACGCAGCTAACACGCAGAGACAGCTAATTCTGAGCGCCACTGCTATTGTACTTACGTTTTCGATTATCAAAGAAATTAGAAACAATTTTTCGAAAAACCGGCTCTTTACGTCAAAAGAGAATACTATGTAGATGACGTATGTGAAAAATTAGACAAAAGTATTCAAGCTTTTGGCCTTAATATTAAATACCGCAAACCCATTCTAATAAATCCCCTTAAGACCCGCTCGGCAATCGGAGATTTCTCATTAACTAGCCCCTCCACAGCCCCTAACTTGAAGACAAACTTTGATGAATAATATTTTCCTAGTAGAACTTTTGTAACTCCTTAAAAACAGTATAGGAATATACTAATACTACGAAAAGATTAATATTTCTGAAGTGGGCTTTGCTGTTATTCACTCAGAGAAATGTCTTCTTGTGTCAAAAGGATGTCTCTTGACACACATGCAATTTTCTCTTAAGTTTGAGCATCATAGGACTTTCATTTATCTCAGAAGAATCTTTTTGTAGCAAGAATTATCTTTTTGCAAAAAAGTTGACCTAATGTTGCAGCCAAATAATTCTGTTTGTGCTAAAAATATATTCACGTTGTTCAAAACAACACACGCAAGAGGACGATGCTTTTGATGCAAGACCACTTTATCTCTGAGTGTTCTTTTATTGGACGCTACAATGGCAAATTGGTTTGCTGATATTTTACAGGTTACATTGATGGAACAATCTTCAAGTGTTTCGTTTCATTCAAAGTACAAAAACCGATCGATCGATCAGCTTGTAGACTTTTTCCACCTCAAATTCATGTCCAAGTGTATTTAGAAAATCGTTTCCTACTGCCACATCTGTCTTCCAAGTCACGCGTTGCATTTTAACGAAATGTTCGAGCATTGCGTTTTCTTATGCTTTCAATTTTTCAACGGCAATCCGTCTCCTGTGTCTCCGCCAATCTTGATAGAAGGCAGACGGAAACGAAAGAGGCGAACAAATGGGTTCTAAATATTAAAAGGATAAACGACGTGTCTTGACTTTATGCTTTTAAAACAACATTTTTATTCCACAAAAAGTGAAAGAAAATATTTTCATGTCTAAAAAGTCAGCTAATCTTTGAAAATAGAAGAAGGAAACTTTAAATAGCTACCGTAAGACGGGGCTAAGCGGGACGTTTTTCAGGTGTTTCATAATATATCCGTGTGACCAAATGAAAAGGTTACATCTCGGAGAAACCAAATGAAAAGGTGCTAACTCGTGACCGAATGGAAAGGTGCTACAGTTTTGAAGGAGCTGATGTTTCCCGAGATGGAAAATTTTTGTTTGGACACGCCGATGATACCGGAGGGAATTAAAATTAGATTTTAATTATATCTGAAAAGAATGTTGTAATATGTCTCGAAAATCTCCCAATCATGGCTCTAAGGGCTGTTTATCACTTAAACTTGTTTTCTACCTTAAATTTGAAATTTTTTTAATTAATTCGAAAAAAATCATAACAAACCTTATGTTGATTAAAAAAATTGTTTTTTTTTTTACTGGGTACTAGCATTTTCAAACAAAAATAATCATCAAGATTCCCAATTTTTTCAACAACTTCAAGTTATGTTAGAGTTTTGCACCGCAAATGATTATTGTTAATCATTTTTATTATTGTTTATTTAATTTATTTCATAGGGCTCAATCCTTTCCATGTTATATAAGTTATTTATTTATTATTTATTATTACTCATTCTCATTATTTACATGAATTAGATTTCAAAGAATATTTACAAAATTTCAATAAAAATAGGTTATGTTAATATTTATGTCGGAGATTGGTATTTTTAAACAAAAATTCGATGGTTTGATTGTCTATATATATACTCTTTATAGAAAAAAGTCGAAAATCGTTCGGATTTTTTTCCAGGAAAGAGAAATTAAATTATAACATATAAAATTATGAGTGGCATAATGTATCATACACTTTGATTTTAATAAGTGCAATGAGGTTATTATTCATTATAAATAATTTTTATTTTGATATGTTTGCCCAATTTTTTTGAAAATGAGCGGATAGATTGTTAGTGTACAGTTAAGGAATAATTTAAGAAGTGAAAATAATGGGATGACTCAAAAATCCCGAAAAATGAAATTCCCGACACTGTAGAATTCCCGAATTCGAAAATTCCCAAATAATGATCTCCTCGAATAATAAGATTTCCAAATAATAAAATTCATGAATTGGAAAAATGTTCGAATATTATAATAGAATTCCTGAGTTATAAAATTCCCGACAGAAAATTGCCGAATTATAAAATATTATAAAATAAATGCAATAAAATTTTTTTAATAAATGTTATTCATCTATTAAAAATACAATAATAAAATACTTTTATAACAATAAAAAATATTTTTAATGTTGAAAGTTTCTGAAATTATCGTTCGAAGTTAAGAAAAGAATAATATAAAAAAAATTATTTCTAAATGCAAATTTTTTGCAATCATTTTTATTTTTAAAGTCAAACAATAATTTTAGAAACTGTCAACATTTTTTTTATATTTGATTATTTTATTATTTTTTAATAAATGAAAAATATTCATAAAAAAATGTTTTCATTATCTAAATTCGAGAATTTTATAATAAGGAAGTTTTTTTTAATTCGGATATTTTATAATTCGCCAATTTTCTGTCGGGAATATGATCATTCGGGAATTTTAAAATTCTGTAATTTTACAAACTGTCAGGATTTTCATTATTCCGGAACCTTCCAATTCGGTAATATTATAAACTGTTTGAGAATTACATTATTTGGTAATTTTCCGATTCAAGAATTTTATTATTCGAAAATTTTTCAATTGGGGAATTTCACAGTGTCGGGAATTTGATTTTTCGGGATTATTTAGTCGTCCCAAAATGAAAGTATTATAAGTTTGAGTCACTGATAACTGATTTATGAATCAAGACATCAATTTTTTAATTATTTTTACATTATGAAATTTTCTTTTCTTAAATCGAAAAGAACAAAAATATTCGTCTTGTTGCTGTGATAGAAATGTTTTTGTATATCTCATCCAATTATTTGAACTGTAATAGTTATTTAAGTGTACGAAAATTATTTTTATTCAATGTACTCTTCAAATTATTCTTTCAGAGCAACAAATTTTCCGAAAAATAAAATGAAAATAAAGATTAATTATTAAAGAAAAGCTTCTCTAGAAGGAGAAAACCATTTAGTGTACATATGTCAACGCCCGAAAAATGTCAATAGTTTAAGGCAGTATTTGTACATTGAGCAGTAATGATTGTATAATAAATCTGTAGCATAAGCCTCAGGGAAGATGTAAATATTTGAATGGTATAAGGAAAACTGATATCATAGTTTTTTGTAAGTGTGATTGAAACCTGTAAATACGTTGTACGATGTCAAATCGACATTAAATGTTAGACAATCCATATATTGTTCTTCAATTTTATTCTACCATTTTCCACCCAACCTCTTTTTTAAGAATAATTTTTGTCAACTTATTTTCAATATATTGTTTTTCCTTGATTGGATCTAATTTTCTGCTAACTGAACTTGATTACGCAAATCTTGGAATTTGATAATTTATTGATTATAATTCAAATTGGAAAGAAGTTTAAATGACTTTCTTCTATTTAACAATGTGTTTGCTTACATTACGACTATAAATTTAAATTTAGGAATTTTAAATTAGAATAAAATCAAATTCAAAATCCTATTTAACGTCCAATACTCCAGTCAATGTATAGAATTCCTGAAAATGAAAACAAGAATCCAACGACCAAATTTGGACAACCACCATAAAATGCTCCTATTGTAATTTGAAAAAAAAAATTCCTGCACAAAAAAATTTCCTTTTTCCTTGGACAAAAAATAAAAAAGAGGAAAGAAAAATGAGAAGGCAACCAACCAATTCTCTTTTTATTTTTCATTTTTTTCGTCTTTTTTATTTTTATTATTATCAAATGACACCAAAAAAATATTCATAATATTTACCAACGTTTTGGCGCTCGTACAGCACCCTTATCAAGGTAAGGAAAATTAGAGCAGGTAGGAACTTTTTATAATCTTTTTTTTTTAATTTTTTTTCTTTCAAATTACAATAAGAGCATTTTATGGTGGTTGTCCAAATTTGGTCGTTGGATTCTTGTTTTTATTTTCAGGAATTCTATACATTTTATAAATTTAAAATCAATAAAAATAATATAAAACATTTAATATATATTTCTGTAGGAATTCAAAGTAAAATGCATTTTATGGAATTGTTAATGTTTAAAGAGTTTAGATTCACTTGCTAAATAATTTCCTTTTTATTAACAATTACCTTCGAACAAAAATTTTACCATTTAGGTTGATTATATTTTGCAAGTTATATCGTTGGAAGGTAATTCATTAAAAATTGGAATCAATAGCGTTCTAGGGTAACTTACCCCTTATTGATCGGATAGAAACTCATCCTTCAAGTTTCAAGCTTTCGACATCAGATGGCAGCAGATATATTAGAAAATCTCCAACCGAGTTATAACATTCTGCATGCCATTGAGGCAAATTTGGCTTTTTACTAAAGAAAATTTACAAAGTATAACAAAAAATTGTAACTTTATGTAATTTGAAAACTTAAGTCGATTTGAAAGTTTCTATTCAATGTTCGTATTATTTTTTTAATATTGCAGGTTTTGTAAGAAAAATGCGATTTGAATTTGTGAATGCCATAAAATTATAGTTGATGATAGTTATAGTTATAGTATAGTTTAGAAATTTATAGTTAAGGGGTTGTCCATATACAGGGGATTTCGAGAAATATGACGTAAAATCTTTTCAATGTAATGAATAGAAAAAATAGTAAATTAATAAAAGACAGTTGTGAAGAGAGTGAAAAAATTGTTTTTTAAAATCTGTTTTTGTGGTATGTGTAAAAGTTGACGTATCCAATCAGGATAACCTGTGACGAAACAAAAAAATGGATATTACTTTCGGCAAAAACAAACGGGTTGAAAATTATTTAAGTTCAAAAAATTAACAACTTTTTTGAAAATTGTAAAATAGTTGCTGATCAAATGGTTTTGATCTCAGTTTTGGTAAAGTTTGAAAAATTGAAAAAAAAGTTTTATGGTTCAATTAAGTTTATTTTTAATTTTTGGTTAATATGATAGGAAAGATCACCGCACAATAAATAATGAACCTACAGTAGATGATTACTAATTAAAAATACTAATATGTGTAAAATAATTGATTTAATTTAATTAATAGTCAGGACACTTAATGTGTTAGGGCGCGCCAAAATTATCGAATTTTCACTAATCAAATCCCGAATATGAAAACAGTTGCGTTTTCTAATCAGCATGAGTCTACATTTTTTTTTTCGATTTTTCCAATCGATATTATGGCAGTCCACCACAACCTTGAAAATTTTTAATTTTTGAAATTCTTACGTATGTAAGTGCAAAAATTATGAATTTTTTTGTGTATAGATTTTGGCGATGATTAATACAAAAAAATAAAGAGAATAAATAAAAATCATTTTGACCAAGTTATGATGTTTTAAAAATTCGTCAATTTTTTTTCAAATTTCTGAATAAATCTTTCAGACAAAATTAAAAAAAAATTATCTGATACGTGAATAGCTTAAAATCAGATAAAAATGTGTTTACATTACAATGGAAATAATAAGTCGATTATTCTTTACTTGAATCTAATGAAAATGCTAATAAGGTAAATATACATTTTTGTAAACGAAACGAGAAAAAGTATGTGAAAGACCTTTTTTAAGATTGAAATAAGTTTAATTAACCAAATCTAGAACAATAAAATATTTTTGTTGGTTTTTCAGAAAGTTATAAATGCATCAAAAATAATGTTCTCTAACAAATCATTTTATAATTTTATTATTTGAAATGGAAAACTTATTTATAGAATCTATACCAAATTTATACCTGTGAAAATTCGACTTTCGATTTTTAGTGATCAATCCCCCCAATTTTCCCGTTTTCCGACAAAAGAAATTATCAATTTTTTTGAAACTAGTCAACATTCGCCCTTGCCCCGGGCTTTTGAAAATAACAGGGGTTTGTACATATGAAAAGCTCGTTTTTCGAATAAATGAAAAGAAGAAGTACTTCTTATTAACTTTTTCTTAATTAAAGTTTAATTGCTTCTTAAAGAATGTAAAGAAAGTGATTTCCGCAAAACAACTTTTCATTTTGCCTCCCCCCTCCCCTCTCGTCAAAAATTGTATTGTGCCCGAAAAATGCCCCAGGAAATGCAAAATAGCAGATTTATGCAACATTAATGCTAAATGCGGTATTTTAAAAAAAATTTTAAGCATGAATTATTTTTGTTTAATAAGTGACAAGTCTCCAAGTATTTTGAACTAATTTTGAATAATTATTATTTGTTAAGCTATTTTTCCCTCGTCAAATCGTTTAGAATTATTATTTTTTGGGTTAAATCATACAGTTGATAAATGTCCAAAACCATTTTTTTTTAAATATATTTGGTAATTATGTGAACCATTTTACTTTATTCAAACTATTTTCCGCTGTGAATCAGGGAAGTTTTTTTTGTTAGAATTAATTGTACAATTAATGAATCTTGAAAGTAATATATTTTTTCACGATATTTGTAAAAATGTTGAACAATAATAATTTTTTTAAACATTTTTTGTTCATTTACGTTATGAATAGTTATTTTTTCAGATGGATTTTATTGAGATAAGACAATATTGAATAATAAGCTTCATAATGTAAGAGATTCGAAAAAACTAAAATTTTTTTAATCTCTTCTATGAAAATGAGCGGTTATCTGGGGAAAAAATTTAAATAATTGACAAGTATCCCAAACAACAAAATATTAGTTTTCACCGTTCATGAATTGTGTCATTAATTTCAGAAAGTACTAAATTGTTACGATTTGGTGGAAAAAATGATAAAAATTGAAATTGCTTAAACAATTGCAAAATGTGTTCAAAAATAAATATTATTTTGTATATTCATCAACTAATATAAAACAAATATTAATTGTTCAAATAATTAAGAATTAGTTCAAAAGTACTTAGAAACGTATCACTTATCGAATAAAAATAATTGATGTTAAAAAAATAAAAAATAAAATACTATTTTCAGTATCAATTCTACATAAATGTGCTATTTTACATTTTTCGGGGTATTTTCCAACACACAATATAAGGGGATAGGGGTGTTAAAATGGAAAGATATTAGATAGTTATTAGTCCCTGCACACTTCTTATGAAGGGACTAAACTTTAATTTTTAAAAAGTTAATGACAAATCCTTTTATTCCATTTTTTCGAAAACCGAGCTTCTTCCATTAAAAGCCCAATTTAGTTGCAAAAGCCCTTAGCCACGGGTTCACGTTAATAATTTGGAAAAAAATAGGTAATTTCTATTTCTGAAAACCGAAAAAATTAGGGGGAACGATCTACAAAAATAGAAAGTCGAATTTTTGGACGACTCTATTGCAAACATGCAAAAAAATGGTATTTTGGAAAACTTAAAGACTGTCAACCCTGTGATATCCAAAAAATTTGATAAAAATCACGGGTTATCCTAATATTATACTGAAACTAACATAGAGTTATTTTTCTTGGCAAATTAAAAACGTTGTATTTATAATAAAAAAATCAGATTAGTGAAAGTTTCGTAACAATTAGGGTGGGGGAGGGGGGTCATGGTATTTTGTTCTGGCAGCGTAACAAGTAGGGGTGGTTGAACATTGTTATAAAAAACGTGGCGTATTATATGGACGACCCCTAATTTAATAATATAATTTAATTATATTTCTAATAAAACACATTTCATTCCGAGGGGTCGACCACTCTGATTTTTCGTGTACCAGGAATATATTCCCTAAAGAATATACGGGAATATACAGAATATATCGGGATATTTGGGAATACAAAGAATATGAGAATATGTAGGAATATGAGGGAATATGTAGGAATATGAGAGAATATTTGGGAATATGAGACAATATTTCGGAATATATTCAAACTATGTATATTAAATTACATATATAAACAGTCTCAACCTCTCCTTCAAACACCATTATTTTGTTTTATTTATGTTAATTTTGAGGTATAGGTCCTTCATGCTTATATTCAGTTAGCTCAACATTCTTAACAAATCTTCGATTGACTCTGCTATAACAACCTTATCATCCGCAAAAGCTAACCCACGTACCCTCACTGTCCCGAGATCCACAAATAATCATAAATTCACGAAATAATAATAAATGAATGAACAAATAAATAAGGGGTCATCCAAAAATTGCGTGAGGTGTTTTTATGAAATTTTTATCCCCCTCTCCCCCCATTTCAGATACCGTGAGATTTGCTGTCCCCTTCCTCCCACCCCAAATCTTGATAAGATTTTATAAACTTAGGAAACAAAATTACATATAAAACATAAACTCTGTTAATTAAATAAACGTGGAAGCTACATGAAATTCGTTTCAGAAAATTAAATGTGTTAATAAAAATAAGGATTTAGTTACAATTTTAGTACAATTCAGTACAATGTTATATCTTCAGTGCCTGAAATGTTGCAAAGTCCGACACACTTTGTGTATTCTATTATTATTATTCGTTAGTCCATAAATTATCAAAATTAATATTTATTTATAGCCGGCTTCACAGACGTTCCCCTTTTTTTGGTTTCCACTTAAATGCGAACTGAATTATTAGAACCCAATAAAAAAATCCAACTATTTTTGGTTTAAAGTCCATTCAGTTTTTTTGGCTTGAAAATTCCACAATATAATTGAAATTTTGTTCCTTCTTGACTAAACAATTTTTCTTTAGTTGAAAATCCAACTATTTTGTGGAAAATTCGTCTTTTTGGATTGAAATTTCTTCTCTTTTTGTAGAAATTAAATTTATTTTGATCAAAAATGGTGAAAAATAATCTGTTTAAGTTGAAAATTAATTTTGTCGTTGGCAAACCACATTCTCGGGTTAAAAATTCAACCTTTATGTAGGAAATTCTTATTTTGGGCTCGAAAATTTAACTTTATGGTAGACAATTCAATAGTTTGGTAGCAAGGTCCACAAGTTGGTAGAGAACTGGACTATTTGGTCGAAAGTTGAACTACTTTGTTAAAAAACTCATTTTTATAGTGGACGATTTATAATTTTAGTTGAAAATTAATTACTTTAGTTCAAAATTGAAATGTCTTTTCGAAAATTCTTTTTTTTTTTGCCTGCAAATTATTTTTTTACTGAAATTGTGACTATTACATTTTTTGTAAAAAAATCATCTTTGTTAGTTGAAAATTCAACTATTTGGGTAAAATTCATATTTTTTGTTAGAAAAATAATCCTCTTGGTTGAAAATTTAACCACTTGGTTGAAAATTAGTTGATGTATTTCGTTGAAAATTCTTCTTCTTTGGTAGCAAATCCATTTTTTTTTGATAAATGCAACTGTTTGGTTGAAAATTCCACTTTTTTGGTTAAATTCAACTGTTTTTGATTTAACATCAAAATATTATTTGTTAAAATATCTACTATCACATTTTTTTTCAAATTAATCTTCTTAGGTTGAAAAATCAACTTCTTCGTTAAAAGTTAAACTATTTTCTTAAATATTCATTTTTTTGTATAAAGATTCATAATTTTTGTTGAAAAGTCATCTATTTGGTTGAAAATTAAATGTTCTGTACAAAGCTCGTCTTTCTGGCTTGAAAATTCAATATTTTGGATCAAGTATTTTTTCTTCATTGTCTGAAAAATCTTTCTTGTTAAAAATTTGTCTTCTTGATCTGAAAGTTTATCCCTTTTGGTAGAAATTTCATCTTTTCCCAATTCAACTGTTTTTGATTCAGAATGAAAATCTTTTCCTGGTTAAAATATTAACTATTACATTTTTTGTTGAGAATTCATCTTGTTTGTTTAGATATTCCACTAGGTAATTTATACACGGCCCCTTAAATCAGATTGGACCATTAAAAAGTTAAGCAAAACTTTATTAAGTCCAAAAAAGGATATGTTAAATTAAATAATATAAATTTAAAAAACCTAATAATTCCACGTCATAATCGTTCATAATAAAACAATAAAAAATTTTGAATTTGAAGTATATTAAACTAACAATCTAAAATTAGTTATCCGAAGTCAATACATTTGAAACTTGTGTAAATGACAAGTACATTATTATTCAATTTATGTGCAATTTATAATAATTGCATAATAATTACAACGACACCAGATACAATTAAAGCTATACAAATACAATCGGTGAACAGAAGGGAAGGAATCGGGGAATTGGGGAATTGGGGAATACAATATTTCAGAATATTTCTGAATATTTAGGAATACTTCGTAATATGTGGGAATATTTAGGGATATGAGGAAATATTTGGGAATATAAAGAATATCTGGGAATATTGAAAGAATATATAGGAATATTTAGTGAGTGTACCAGGAATATCGGAGTGGTCGACCCCTCGTTTAATTCCTAAAAAAATTTATAATTATATTATTTGAGGAAAATATTTCTTATAATTCGTAAGGGACGATCAAGCAATAAATCTTAGTTTAAAATCGATCGATAGAGAACCGAGTTCGGAAAAGGGGTGGCTCAGACAGTTCTTGGCCCAGCTTAGGCATCTTTCTTTTACCTCGACTATTTCTTTTTCTACTAGTTCTCACTTCTATTACTCTTGTTACTATCACCATTATTATTACACATTCCTATATAGATTTACTACTGTTCCAACATCGCAACTCGACTCTTCAGGAAATCAGAAAAAATTCTACGTTGCACTTCGATAGGAAGAAACTTTCGAGCGTGAAATAGTTGGAAGAGCTAAGTAGGCCAGTTCTTAGACTTAGATACGAATCAACTTAATCTAGCACTTCGATCACTTATCGAGTTTTGAATCCTTGTTCTTTGCTATATGGAAAGGTTTTTATCAAAAAAGTTATTTTCTTAGCAGATTTGCTTCTCCCTCTCCCGGATTTTTTGAGTTTCGTTCACTTTCTTCTTTTTCATGCGAAAAAGGAGAAAAATTATTAAATTTTCACTAGGAATCTGTATTATCATCGGAGATGGTAAAATCGATCCAACGAGAATATCCTTTCACACACACTGTGAAAATGCAAATCTACAATATCAATCAAAGTTATATCGTCTACTATAGAAAGTATTTAACGTCCTCAGACTAGATGGAGTTATAAATTAAAAAATTTTGAAATTAAATTTCTTCAGAAAAAAGATATTCTCTTTTTACTCCGCTGGGATTCGAACACCAGATTAACTGATTTCCGGTCAGGTGCTCTAACCCCTACTAGAGAGATCAGAGGAAGAATACTTCTTTCTGAAATACGCATCATTATGCAAGATGTTATATATAAATAAATTTTTACTAGGAATCTGGTGTTCGAATCCCAGCGGAGTGAAAGGAGACGATCCTTTTTTCTGAATAAATTGAATTTCCAAAATTTTTAATTCATAACTCCATCTAGTCTGATGACGTTAAATATTTTCTGTATTAGAGGATATTACTTTGATCGATATCGTAGATTTCCATTTTCACAGTGTGTGTGTGAAAGGATTTTCTCTTTGAATCGATTGTTACCATCTCCGAAGATAATACAGATTCCTAATAAAAATTGATTTGCATATAACATCTTGCATAATAAAGCGTATTTCAGAAAAAAGGATTCTTCCTTTGATCTCTCTAGTAGCTCAATGGTTAGAGCACCTGGCCGAAAATCAGTTGATCTGGTGTTCGAATCCCAGCGGGGTGAAAGGAGAAGATATTTTTTTTCTGAATAAATTTAATTAAAAAAATTATTAAAAATATTATTATTTCAATGATTGCAAAATATAATTTATAATGATCTTCAAACTGATTGGATTAATTTTTAACGATTTAGTTTCACGAACCTAATTTTAGAATACTTCAATTTTCACCCCAGTTTGGAATTATTCAACATTTAACGGTTCCATTAGCCTTGGATTAATTATTTTTAAAGCTTTAAATAACGAATCATATCATTTTCATCGCTTCAAGAATAACTTAGCTTTGAAGGTTTAATATTTAAAATTCTTCAATTTCGACCAGTGAAAATTACAGTGAATGTTTTCTTGTACAGAAATATAATTTTTTTTAGATAATAAAATCTATCCAATTACTTTGAATGAATAATTTTCATCATCTTCAAAATTGTCTGTAATTTCAATTTAAAATTATAATTTTGAAAGTGCAATTCTGAAAAAGTTTAATTTTGGAAACCTTGAAACAAAAGTTGTTTCTTAATTTTTAAATGCTCAATCAGGAACTGTAATAATTTTTCAATGTTAATTTTTTTATTCTAGGTTTTTTAACCAGGTAAAACTAATTTCAAAGGTACAGTTGTTAATGCTTTTTTTAGAATTATTAAATTTTTACGGGCATTTAATTTTAACTTAGCCAGTTTCAGAGCTTGCCAGTTTTTATACTTCACTATAGAAAAACAAGCATTCGGTAGGATTTTTGTGGATACTGCCGTCATCAAGAATTTATGAATCTTTTGATATTAAATACAAAAATGTAGGACTTAAAATTAAAAAATATGAAAACCCCTTTCATTCTTAAAAATCCTATCAAAATTCCCTCAATCTTATGAAATTCCTTTTTATACCCCTTGAAATGTTATAAAATCACTTTAAATCTGTACAATCCGTTGAAATATAATGAAATTCCATGAAAAATCCGTGAAATTCTATGAAATCGTATATTTCCTGAAATCCTGGAAAATTTATGGAAATAGCTTCAGAGCTTTCAAATGATCTTGAAATCATTGGAATATTAGAAAATCTGATAAAATCCGTTAAAATCCTTTAAAAATACCTAGGTATTTTTTTCAATATCCTGAAAATAAAATTTTTCAAATCTCTTGAAAATTCCTTCGATGAAATATCCTGAAATTTTTTAGGAGTTTGGAAAGTCTTGAGAATCTTTCAAAATAACCTTTAAATTCATTTAAAAAGCCTTTAAAAATCTTGAAATCTCTTCAAAATGTTTGAAAATCTTTTCATAATTTGGTAATCCTTTGTAATCTCTCTCTATTTTTGTGAATAAGTTCCTTAAAATCTATAAGAATATAAAATCCGTTAAAATCCCGTAAAAATTGCATCAAGTCTGATGATATTCCTTTAAATATCTTGAAATATTTTAAGCATATTATGAAATCCTTTGAGATCCAGGCAAATTTATAAAAATATCTGATTGGAAATCTTAAATCTTAAGAAGGCTTTTAGGGGTAGTCTGTAAGACTTTTATCCGGTAAGTTGGTGAGTCCCAGTCCGCTTCTGACGCAATTTTTTACAAACAAATGATATGTCAATTTTTTTTAACTTAAAGAGATATCAAGAGAAAAAATCGGCTTTTCTTTAGACAAGGAAAAAGAACCCCAAGTTCGGAGAAGTCTGATAAAATTCTTTGATGAATTAATTAATTAAAAAGGATTTAATTTAAATTTTAAATTTAGAATAGTTCCTTTGTTTTGAATTCTTCTATTTTATAGTTTTGTAAAATTTTCAAGGATTTCAGTCTCTCCATTGAGTTTAATAATATCTCATTGAAAACTAAAAGAATTTATATAGGGCAATTACAGGATTTTAAAGAATTTAAAAGTTTTCAAAAAATTTCCAAATATTTCAAGGAATTTCAATAAATTTAAAGAATTTTCAGAGATTCTAATCATTTTAACGTATTTTTTTTATTTCTGAGGATTTCATTAATTTTTAAGGCCCTCTATAAGGTATGTATTTAATTGAATTTCCAGGATTTGAAGGATTTCATAGAATTTCAGATATTTCAAGGAATATCATCCCCTTTCATGTAATTTCACAGGATTTTGGAAGATTTTATAGTTTTTGAATAAAAGCTTAGAGAATTTATTCACAAAAATTTAAGGATTCCCACAGATTTAATAGATTTGAAGAGAATTCTTAAATATTTGGAAATATTTCCAAAAATGTTAATAAATTTGAGAGATTTCAAAGAATTTTAAGAATATAACGATATTTAAAAATATTTTAAGGTATTTCGAAAGATTTTCCAGATTGTAAAGTATTTCGAAGGAATTTTAGAGAACTTCAAATATTTAAAGTGATTTAAATTAATATCTTCAGATTTTATGTCATTTGACGTTACTTTAAGGAGTTTTATAATATCTTAATAAAATTCCAAAACATTTATTCACAAGAATTGAAGCATTTTAAAGAATTTCCAAGATTTTAAAACATTCCAAGGAATTTCAATAAATTTAAAGCATTTTTAGAGATTTCTAGCAATATCATCCGAGTTCATGTAATTTCATAGGATTTTGGGACATTTTATAGATTTTATTTTTATAAGCAGCGTTGGGCGCGGTTAGTACTTGGATGGGTGACCATTCGAGAATACTGCGTGCTGTTGGCACATCGTGGGTGTGGTGAGCCCAACTTGTAGTTATTTACTACAAGAAACTATCCACCTAGAAACACTACCCGAATCGGGTAGTGTCACGCCTACCCTGAAAGGGAAATGGCTTAATGGTATACTTACTTACTTATAGTATTTTAATAAAAGCTGAGAGAATTTATTCACAAAAATTTTTGGATTTCAACAGATTTAATAGATTTGAAGATATTTTCAAATATTTCAAAATATTCCCTAAAATGTTAATAAATTTAAGAGATTTCAAAGAATTTTAAGAATATAACGATATTTAAAAAGATTCCAAGGAATTTCGGAAGATTTTCCAGATTGTAAAGTATTCCAAAGGAATTGTAACAAATTTCAATGAATTTCAAGGGATTGCAAAAGACTTCCGAAGAATTCAAGTAATTTTGAAGTATTTTAAAGGTTCTCAAGAAGGTATTTTGATACATTTCCTAGTGTTTCAAAGGATTTTAGAGAACTTCAAATATTTGAAGCGATTCAAATGAATATCTTCAGATTTTATGTAATATTACGTTACTTTAAGGAGTTTTATAATATCCTAATAAAATTTCAAAACATTTATTCACAAGAATTGAAGGATTTTAAAGAATTTCAAAGATTTAAAAATATTTCAAGGAATTGCAATAAAGAATTTTCAAAGATTTCCAAGGATTTGAGAGATTTGGGGGTATTTAAACAGACTCCTAACGTTCGAAAGCTCTAAAAAAATTCAAAGGATTTTGAAAGGTTGCGAAGGATTAAAAAAATTTAAGGAATTTTCAAAGATTTCAATGATTTTAAGTGATTAAAAAATTTGCATGCCGTTTTAAATAATTTTTTAGAGTTTTGGATGATTCGGAAGGATTTTATAGGGTCTATACGGTTTGAAGATATTTTCTGTAAGGTATTTTAATAACTTTCCAGGATTTCAAAGGATTTCAAAGGACCTTTCCAATAGTTTTAGATTTTTTGGAACCCCTCGAAAAGGGGTTCAGCGCAAGTGAGGGAAGGTACGTGGCCCTTACCCCTTCCCTAACACCTTTTCAAAGTCACCGATTTAAAATGTTTAACACCAGGGCGCGTCATTTTTTTGGAGATATCAGAATAAGGGGTTCCATGTGAGTGGATCTAGGGATGTGCCCCAACCCCCCTCTTAGTAACGCCCCTTTTCCAGGAGCCCAAAAAAATATCGCACCCTAGTGTTTGGCATTCTTAATCGGAACCTTGGAACAGTGGGAGGAGTTAATTAAAGTTCTTTGATCAACTGACTCCTCTCATATTTCCAAGATCCCTGATTAAAAATTCTCAAGACTAGGATGCGTGATTTTTTGTGGGGGTCCTGGGAAAGTGCTTCGGTGTGAGTAGGTGAAGGAATGGGGCTCACACTGCCTCCCTCCACTCAAGCCGAACCCTTTTCCAGGAGCCACCAAAAAAATCAGGTTTTCTAGTATTTAGCCTTTCAAATCAGGGATTTTGGAAAAGTGGAGAGGGGAGGTGACGATTACATCCCTCGTGTTACTTGCGCCGAATCCCTTTCCAAGGGGCCCCGAATAAAATCACGCGTCCTAGTAAAAAAATACGACAAATTAATGGATTTAAACAAAAAATAGAACATAATCCACATTTTCTAGAGAAAAAATTCTCGATTTCTCAAAATTTGTAAGTAGTGATTCATTCGAGCGACACGATCCGAGAACCGACCGAAAATATTTTTGTTTATCGCCTTGACAATCGAGCTGTCCGAACTGACCGAACAACCGAGAAGCTCGTTTCCAAAATTTTTAATATTGCTATATTTAATTGAATACAAGTAGAAAATGAGTTGTAGAAAGGCCTTGTTTCAAGGTTAAAGCTAACTTTCACTTTCACACCTGAGCAATATTAAAAAAATATACAATTTCGTTTCATAAAATATATCAGACTAATAGACTAAAGAAACTTTATCCAATTTTTCTTTAAATTAAGAAAGTCTAAGAAGACTTTGAAGTTTGGTATTTTTTAGAATTTATATTTTCTATGAAAAAAAGACTGTTTCGAACATATTTTTATACAGAGGTCCAACTATCTACAGTAAGAGATATCATTGATACATTTTTGTAGCGTTTTGATTACGGCTTCTTGCATATTTTTTAAAGTTGAGGAAATCATTGATCTCAGGGCATTTTTTTTTGGAAGATCCTCATTTTTGTTCAAATAGGCGAAAAATTCTTGGGTTACTTCATCATCAAAGAAACTTATTGGCAGATATTTTCTCGCTACCCATTCCACCTTCATATAATTAAAGATATTGTGATCAAATTTATAATAAAAGATCAAAGGTATTAATATATTTGATATGAAATTATTATATCAGAAATTGATCAAAAAATTGCAGTTTTCAGGTATATTTATATTTGTAAACAAACCCATGTTTTAATTTTAATAAAGGCCGAATTTATTTTGAATTTGACTGGCTAGGCATACTGAAGTCACAAAACCGTTTTAAGAAAAAATATGTTGTTTTTCTATGTTGTTTTGTAAGGGATTTTAGATAACTCGTATTTTACGGTTTAAACGAAAAATTTTAAAAATAAGTTATGAGGATTAAAACTGTTGAAGATGGTGACGCATTTTGCAAAAAAAAAATTCGTTGCCGTTTTTCTGAAACTCTTCAACCTTAATTTTCTCGAAGAGGTCAGCGTTTTTTTGTTTTTCTAAGTTGGTAGTAATAGAGTACAGTTATCGAAAACCCGTTTATCTTGTGCTCGCGTCTTAGAGAAGAGGAAATTGAGTTTATTTTAATGAAAAATAAAAATTCGCTGTTTTTCAATAACGAGGCGATATTTGAAAAAAGTCGAAAGAGTAAAGTTGTTCCACTTGAAAATTTGTAAAAAAAAGTTTGCAAACACTTTTCTCATCTGGCGTCTTTTCCTTGAAATTTTCGCTAAAAATTTCATAAAGTCGGTTATAACTGTCTTTTTCTTGTAACGATACAATTTTCTAATACTTCGTAAACGAAATTTTGTCAACTTATAGATTTACACATTAATTTTTTTTTACAAAATATTAGAAAATATAATTGTTTTAATTCTTCCAATTAGATTTAATAAAGAAAAACACAATTATAGCCCATTAAATTAAAATAAATGAAATTATATTTAAAAAAAAAACAATTTAATTCTTTTAACTGTTTTAATTTAATTTAAAAAAATACAATTATAGCCGAATTTATTGATACTTTAGCGAACATTTTGAAAAAGAAGCAAGATAGAGAAAAGTTCTAAGAAATTTTTTTAAATAATTTTTCAAGTGGCACAACAAAATATTATCTCCCGACACGATTTCGTGACTTCAGAATGCATGCTTTACAGCCTTCCCGATTTCAAATGAAGTCGGTCTAAATGTGATTTTATTTTATTTTTTCAAATTTAAAAAAACAAGGAAAATTTATTATCGTAAGAGACTAAATATCCTTTTTGGTCATATTAATAATATTCATCTTCGGTTTACTGTATGAAAATAAAAATAATGTAGAAAGTTCTTTACTACTTTTTCTATCAGAAAAAGATTTATTTTATTGAAAGTAAAGTTTTGTAAGATTCTTAGAAAAATCACTCATATATTTCTGTCACTAATCTTGAATAAAAAAGGAAAAAGGATTTTGTATTATATTCAGGCTGAAAATCATATTCACATTAAAACAGGCTTAAAAAAGAGTAAAAATTAATTTTTCGTCTTCTCATTTCTTTTAAAAATATAAATTTGTTTAACATTTATTGAAATTAAAAAATTATTCAAAATTCATTTTAAAATTATTGAATTTCTCGCTAAAAATGATAAAATGTAAAATGTGAAATAAATTATGTTTAAATGCTAATGAATAATACTTCTTTTGGCTGCTGGTCTACACTATCAGGAAAGGCTGTCTTGTATTTCTGGTCATCGAATTTTTTGAAATGTCAAGTAGTTCCAGTTGTATTTCCATCCCTCATTTTTATTATAATTCCCAAATTTTGTGCAGAGAAAGTCTTACATTTCGCGAACTTCTCCTTTTCATCCGTGTATCCGTATTCAAAAATACTTCCTAGAACTTTCTTTGCCCTTCTTTTTGTCACTTATTTCGATTCAGATGAATCTTGATCTGATCATCAGTTCATCACTGAGAAGATTAAAGTATATAATATATTCAAATATATCGTAAATGTATTCGAATTATAATTTTTATTTTTTATATAAATTTCTTATTTTAGATTTTACTAAGGTTTTATTATTATTATTATTTGTATTATTTTTTAATATTTAAAATTTAGTATTTACCTCGTAGATTTTATTTTCCCTGAATAGCTTGTATCTTCTGTCATCCTTCTCCAGATTGTGTTTAATCGTTATATTTAATTTAAAAGTTTAAGCTAAACAGATTTAACGTTAAATTAAACGTTGAATACAAACATTCTTTGGCTGTAGAACTTTTTCAATAAAGGACTGTCACAAGTGACGTTTCTTGATCATTTTCGAGGACCTCGTTCGATGTCGTTCGAAAAATGAGACGATACGATTCGAAATTTAACAAATGAATACAAGAGATGATCGTTTGAAAAAGGGGCTGATGACGAACGACGTCGAGCGAAAGAGTTGAATTTCTCGTATGGGCGTGAATCACTATTCGTAAGAAAAACATACTTTTTTCGAACAGATTCGAGTTCAGCATGAAAAAAATATATAACACTAAGTGAGTTTCAAACAAATCGTGGATAGTTGACCTCTTTAAGAGTAAAAAAGAACGATATCTTCAGTTTTACCGATTTTTGCTTGTATCTATACATTTAAAAGTGAAAATTACACTCGTTTTTTGGGTTTAAATATTTTTCGTAATAAAAAACTTGAGGTTCCAGATAATTTTCCTAATATTATTAAGAATTTCGTATGCACTTTCAAAGAAAATTATTTTCTGTCACTTTCATAAATTGTAGGGTTTTAAGGCAATTTTCAACGCTCGAACCAATTCAGTGACATTGTTTCACATTAACGGCTTCCTTGAATATGCCTGGGCTCTTCATTGCTTTATTATGCCTGATATTACATTTTTTATGAGACACTACACTGACGCATAACGTCCTTATTATAGGAGAAGCATGATTTAAGGCACATTTTTTTCATCTCCTGCTGAGATAGCAGTTTCGAATATATTTTTCCATTGATGTTTATAAAGGTCCTTGACCTAATAGTAATAATATTATAGCCAAAAAAATTATTATCGAACATTCTTTTTCTTTTTTATAATAATTAGGGAACAAAATGGCTTTCCAGATGAGACAGCTAGAAGATTAGTATCTCAAATCCCTTGTAACGGATTTATTCCATGATCGTTTCAACTTGAAACGAGCATGGAATGAAGGAGCCACCAATTATAAAGGCTTTCCAAAAATATACATGGTTCTGTTTCCAAACTATCAATTCCTATAGCTTCAGATAAATATTATACTCAGTTTTATTTACAGATATTTTAGACTACACATCATTTTCTCAACTATAATTGTTATTGATTTTCACAAAAAGCTTATATCCCTTTTGAGCACCAAAGAACAAACCGGGCGATACGAAGCGTTGCAGATAATCGTTTATGAAAGGTAATAGTCATTCAAAATAACTGTCACTATTTACTTTCGAAATCTGAATTAGAATGAACCCAGTGAGCACGAGGACATCTTCTGTTGGGACGTTGATGTCACTTCAGCCTACTGAAATTTCTCTAATTAAGATTCCGATGTATATAAGAGAAAACCTGGAAATAATTGCTTTGATGTACTTTGTAGGTGGGAATTTGTAGAGGAACTTAAAATTCGTTCGATTTTACAATTTATCATTCATTCCTTCGAATGCTTTGATGTAATTAGCGAAGCTCCAAGTTTGTAGAACTTGCAACCTTCTGTAATTTATACGCGCTCGTAATAAAAAATCAGCCGCAATATAAGCAGACCCAGCATCAATAAACAGCGAGTTATGACAGCCATATTTAAATCTTGGTACCTTTGTCACATTCTCAATCGTACGAACCGCGATATAAAATAATATGGAAGTGTCTCGTCACGAAATTCGGGACTAGTCCAATATTTTTGATAAACTTGGCTAGTCCTTCAGTTTTTCCCAATTTTTCGGGAGTACTAGAAGCAGTCGAAGAAAATAGATAAACCTCCTACTTAAATTGGTTAGAAAAATCCATTGATGGTACAGATGACAAAAGGAGGAGGGTCAATAAGGCCGTTTTTTGGGCCACCTTCTGATTGGTCTCAAAAGTATTTCATTTTATTCATCTCACTAGGTCTCATAACCCCTCAAAAGGATTTTTCCTCAAAGTGATTTGATTTCAAGAAATAGGCATTGTTAAGTTCGTATTTCACATGGGTTTTCGCACTTTCGTTCAAATCATGCTAGATTTCACATTGTTAGTATTGCTAACTTTTCTCGAGGTACTTAGCCCCTAAAATAAGGCTTATTTGTATACTCTATTAGGTCTGTGACTATGAAAAGAGTACAAATGTTCTGTTTCATCAGATTTATTAGCAATAATTTCTATAAAATGATCGAATCAAACTTGAAGAGACATGTTTCTAAGAAAAGAAATATTAGATTAGGATCAATCAGAACTTATGGTCAATTAAAGGCTACGTACTCTGCAAGAGTTTTATTCGTCAGAATCGGTTTTCTCATCTGAAGATGATGTTCCTTCTCCCTCATCTTACGACCAGCAAGATGCATCATTCAAATGACTTTCGAATTCACGTGAAGGTCTGCGAGTATTTTGTTGATATCTAGAGTAACCAAGATACCACAGAACACTGACAATGTGAGCGCAACGTCCAACCACTCTTGCACCACTTTTGCACTGGCAGTACTGGCAGCACTTTGGAAGATGTATGACGAGACTGGATTTGTACTCTTAGAATGCCTTCCTCCTGTTTGTGGACAGTTGCTAGATGTTCCGCTAGATGTTCCTCGGTATACGATTGAGCTTGGTTCAGCTGATACACTATGAGTGTGATTAGTTTGCGAAGCCAATAGCTCGAAGCTTTTCACGTTTTGATCAACCCATTGATTGTTTCAACCACCCATCGGACCTTGATGACCTTGATTGAAACGAATCCAAGATCTTCTAAGAACTTCAGACGGTCCCGAAAACCGCGATCGACAACGAGAACAGAGTTTGAGGGCATCCTTGTACGCAGTTTCATTGAGTCTTGTTTTAAAAGACTGTCACAGATACCAGCGTCGTTGTTCTTCCCATCGGCAAAATACGGACCGAAAACATCCACTATATATCCCGTCGTCGTTACTAACATCATGGGCTTGACCAGATTCCTTCCTTCATGCGGAGAAGATATGTGATATATACCAAGATTATGAGGAACAAAGGAGGATATCAGAACTGTCCTGGCTGTCGTAATTCCTCTTCCAACTCTTGGTTTTTCTATGCCTAAAAGAGTTGATAAAATCGCATTGGAAAGACCCGTGTGCCACTTGATCAACAATAATTCTAAGCACATACGCACAGAACGACCTGTTGTCGAACGTACTTGAATTGACAAATACTGTGCAACATCACCAAATTGATTTTTCGTCAATCCGGTGAGTCTATAATAAATCTTTATCCTCAAGCCTCATTTTCTCCAAAAAGGATCGCAGCACTCTACGACTAAAGAAAATTAATCAAGGCTCGTTACTAAAGTCCGATGTATGGTTGAAACCATCAATGGCTTGATAAAAACGTGGAGAGCGTTGAGTGATGTTTTTCCAAATAGTCAAATCCCGCACATCGGGAATTACGTCAGAATAGTCTGTGCTCTTTGTAATGCTTTCCGAACTGCCAGACAAGTGGGCAAAAAGAAGGGCATCGTGGCTTCCTATAACGCAAGAGACACTACCTGATTTTCCTAGGTTAACTCTTGATGAGCTGCGATACATCACACTCGGAGTGTATCAGCTGAAGCAAGCTCAATCGTATACCGAGGAACATTTACCGGATGATGGAATGTACTCCCTTCTTGTCCACAAACAGGAGAAAGGCATTCTAAGAGTACAAATCCAGTCTCGTCCTACATCTTTCAAAGTGTATAACTTATGGATAGAAACTAATGCTGGACCTAATCCGATAAGTGGTTGGTATTGCCAGTGCAAAAGTGGTGCAAGAGTGGTAGGACGTTGCGCTCACATTGTCAGTGTTCTGTGTTATCTTGGTTACTCTAGATATCAACAAAACACTCGCAGACCTTCACGTGAATTCGAAAATCATTTGAATGATGCATCGTGTTGGTCGAAAAATGAAGGAGAAGCAACATCGTCTTCAGATGAACAAACCGATTCTGACGAATAAAACTCTTGCAGAGTACGTAGCCTCTAATTGACCATAAGTTCTGATTGACCCTAATCTAATATTCCTTCTCTTAGAAACACGTCTCTCCAAGTTTGTTCCAATTATTTTATAGAAAGTATTCCTAATAAATCTGATAAAGCAGAACACCTGTACTATTTTCATGGTCACAGACCTGATAGAGTATAAAAATAAGTCTTATTTTAGAGGCTAAGTACCTCGAGAAAAATGATGGCCTTAAAATATGTTGTAACGCATATATGTGCGCAGTTTTTGGCGAAGTAGGATCTTGCGCGAGTAATACTAACAATGTGAAATCCAGGATGATTTGAACGAGAGTGCGAAAACCCATGTAAAATACGAACTTAAAAATGCCTATTTCTTGAAATTAAATCACTTTCAGGAAAAATCCTTTCAAGCAGTTATGATACCTAGTTACATGAATAAAATAAAACACTTTTAAGATCAATCAGCAGATGGCCCAAAACCCGGCCTTATTAGCAGCTCTAACTACTGAAACGTGACTAATTTAAATTGGGTGCAGTTCCGAAAAGTACTTACATTCGAATAAATTAAAACTATGTATACCCACGTATTTTGACTCCATGATTACGACAATGATAGTGAAAATACCCGAAAATTTCATTTTGAAGGTCAAAACACAAAACAACAGGGGTTTTTCATTTTTCCATTATATTTCGATAAATATTGGTTTGCGAGGAAAAAATCTTAAATAAAAGTTGTAGCCCTAAAAAAATTCGTCTTTGATATTTTCAGAACTTATCGCTTATTTACTGAGTCGGCAATTCTAACTACATAGCTCTAAGTATCAATGATTAATGCTCTATTACTAATGAGAAGTTACTCGCCCCAATAATTCATTTTTCTCAGTAGGGACCATCCATAAAATACGTTACCAATTTGAGGGATGGGGTGGGGGGTTGCTAAAACCTATGGTTGGTAATAGGATAGGGCGGAGGGGGGGGTCAGTGGAGGTAACCCCCTTTTTGAAGAATTCTTCTTTTTCATCCTGTTTTCAAGAAACTTCCCTATTTGCTCGTTTTGTTCTGCTTAAATGCGAATTGATTTGATAGAACCCAGTAAGACAATTCAAATATTTTTGGTCAAGAGTTAATTTTTTTTAGAAAAGTTTACCATTATATTTTTGGTTGTGAATTCGTCTTGTTTAGTTGAAAATTTTTCTGCTTAGTTGCAAATTTAATTATTCTATTGGAAATTCAACTATTTTATTTGAGTCATCTTTGGCGTCAAAAATTAAACTACTTAGTTGAACGTTAATCTACTTTGTTAAAAATCCATTTTTTGTTGTTGAAGATTCATCTCTTTGATTGAAAAGTCATGTATTTTGTTGAAAGTGAATTTTCTTTGTTAAAGAATCATCCTTTGGTTGAAAATTCAACTATTTGGATAAGTGTTCAAGTTTTTTGTGAATAATTATTTTTTTTAATATTCACCGTTTTCGTTTAAAATTCATCCCTTTGGTTAAAAATTTAGCTATTTTATAGAAAATTTGTTTTGTTGTTGCGAATTAATTTTGTTAATTGGTAATGTAACTATTCGATTTTTCGTTCAGAAGCAATATTTTTAAATAAAAATAGATATTTTAAATTGAAAATTAATCTTTTCTCTTTCGAAATTTATCTGTTTGGTTGAAAATCAATGTATTTAGTAAAAGTTTATCTCTTTTGGAAGCAAATTAATCTTCTTGGTTGAAAATTCATCCTTTTTGATTTAAATGTTTAGTTCCAAATTTCACTCTATCGTTGCAAATTTAATTATTTTGTTGAAAATGTGACTATTTTAATTAGAAGTAATCTTTTTGGTCGATAATTGGAATACTTGGTTGAACGTCGACCTACTTTGTTATAAATTCACTTTTTTGGTTGAAGATATTTTTTCGGTAGAAAATTAATTTTCTTTATTCAAAAATCATCTCTTTGGGTAAGACTTCAACTACTTGGTTGAATTTTGAACTCTTTCGTTGAAATTTTTTAAAAGTAATTTCGTTTTTCTAGAAAAGGAGAAAGATTGTGACAGAATTATTAGGAACATGGAGCAGGTGTAACAAAATTATCACTTATTCTTTAGGGTGGGTAAGCTTGAAAAGAGAGATGATGTGTACTGATCGAATAACCACAATTAATTTGCTATCAATTTTAAGAAAACAGGAATTTGAGTAGAAAAAAACGATGTTTTGAAAATTAATCGAGATATTGATTTGAAGGTATAAGATTTAATTTCCTCTGCACAAAAGTTATTGCAGGTCGTCTAAAAGCTTAATCGCTTCTGATACCGTAATGTCCCCTAAAATTCGATATAAATTTTCTTAATTTTTGGTTATAGTTTGATTATGAACTTTTTGGGGAAGTGACACTTCGTTATTATATACTAACAAATACTGAATGAACCCTTTGTTATGTTTAAAAATTGCTTGTTAAGAACCGTTAAAAAGTGTTTTTACCCCTTCCGACATCTGATCTTTTTTTCATGATTACTTACTGTAGAGTAGTATCCTCTATATAACTCAAAGAATTAATTTAAATTTACACAATTTTTTTAGAAGTTAGGGAAATGTAGTGGTCAGTATTTTAGCACTATCGTATGGGAAATTAATAAGCTTTTGCGGTAGACTATTGGAAAATGTTCTTTGATGAGAGCAGTGTAATATGATTTAGATAATACCACTTTAATGAGTCCTTATGATGAACCTATAGAGCGAGGTGCTCGAAAGTTTACTATCAAGGATGGTTGTTATGTTGGGCAGCTTTGATGGCAAGTCCTTCCATATAAATTGTTAGCTTCTATATAAACTGTCCACTTGCGCACGAAGAGCCAATACAGCTTGAATGTTCTATATTTCCACCTTGACAATGTGCTGGCGTGTTCGATCCGGAACGATTTGTTCGCTGACAAGCTGTTATCCATACATGGGGGGAGGGGGGAGGGATGCCACCAATCCCACGAACCGTAGTACACAACCACATCCGCCAATGGCAACATCATCCTTGTTGATATCATATCGACGTCATTTTTAACGTGTTTCTTTCATTGGCTATCTGAAGCATCAGGTTCCCACTGTTAGCACTTCTTTATTAAATTTATAAAAATGATTGAAATTCTGTAGTTTGTCCGAAATGAAAGGTGGGGTTCCAAAAAAAGTGCAAAAAATGTTGGCAAATTGATTTTCAGGAGACAGTTATACAATTTAAATGTTTCTTTTTCAAATAATATCTAATAAAATTGCACATTAATCTGTGATGGCCCGTTTTTGAAAACATTTGTAATGATGTTTTTAGTAAAAAAAATTTTAAAAATGTGAGTAATTCACGGTGAATTCCAAAAATTAATTTAAAATCTCTTTAAATCTTTGAAACTCTACTAATTTCTAACTAAGGAAGTGACTAATGACTACAAAGCAATTCATGTTGAATTCAAAAGAATTTAAGTAAATCGGAAAAAAAATTTTAATCGAAAAAATTCCATTGATTTCATTAACATTTGAGTTAGTTTAGAGGAATTTGAGAAAAACTAGAAGAATTCGATGAAATTCATAAAAAATCAAACTGAATTTAAAAAACAATCAAGTGAGTTTAAAACAATTCAAAAATACGAAAAAATTAATTGAAAGGAGTAAGCATGAAATAAGTTTAGAAAAATTAAAGAGAATTCGATGAAATGCCTAAGAATTTAAGGTGAGTTTAAAAGACTTTGAGAGGAATTAAATAAAAACTTTTTAAAAATCCACTATATTGAGTACAATTGTGTGAATTGAGAAAAATTCAAAATGATTTCAAAGAATTCGGAATAAATTAAATTTAAATCATTGCAATCCTCGGAAATCTAATAGAATCCCTTGGAATCTTTCAAAATATCCTATAACCTTACAGGTACCTTAAAAACCTTCCATATCACCCGCAATTCTAGGAAATTCTCTAAAGCCTTAAAATCTTTTTAAATACTCTAAAATATTTCAAAATCTTTGAAATCCCTTCAAGCTATTGAAATAAATAAAAAAAGTTTTGGGAATCTTTTTAAATTTCCTAAAATATTTCATATCCTTTGATATCTTTTGAAATCCCTTGAAACTTTTAAAAGGTCTTGAAAATGCCTCGGAATCTTTATAATACCCTCAAATATTTCACATCCTTCAAAATCCTATTAAATTACTGAAATTCATTAAAAATTTCTTTATAATCTTTTTGAATAGCTGTGAATTCGATCTCGAGTGTTTCCCCTTTGTTTGTATTTATAATTATATGGTGCTCATTTCACGAGCACTTTGCTGCCCGTTAGCAAATGTATTTGCTTCCTCATAGAGGAAGCATAGGTTATTTTTTTCAATAATAGAGAAACCAAAGTCCTTATTTTGATTAACTTAAAAATAGAAATTTACAAAAAATGCAAAACTACAAAATAATAGAAAAAAATTTTTAACACAAAGACAAATCAGACAAATCAAATATTGTATTTGTATTTATGATCAAAGAATCTTTTCTATTCATGCGTCAAAAGTTTTACTAGAAGAAATGGTGTTTTCAAATATTATGCATTACCATAGCTTCCTTACTCTCTAATAAAATGCATAAATGCTATGGGTCAATCGATTCGTCTTGAATCAACACAACTTTTCTATTCTCGCATCAACTTTAAATTATGAAAATAAGAAAATTTTTACTATAAAAAACGATTTTAAAAATATATAAATTACCGTAACTTCCTTACTCTTCAGTAAAATGTATTAATATTATAGGTCAATCGATTCTACTCGAATCAACACATCTTTTCTGTTCTTGCATCAACTTTGAATTATGATAATGAAAAAAGTTTTACTATGAAAGACCGATTTTCAAAATATATAAATTACCATAACTTCCCTACTCTTTCATAAAATGTATCAATATAATAGGTCAATCGATTCGTTTTAAACTAAGGAATCTTTCATATTTTCGCATCAACTTTGAATTATGTTGAAGAAAATAGTTTTACTATAAAAAACCGTATTTTCAAATATTATGCATTACCATAGCTTCCTTACACTTCAATAAAGTTTTTTAATATCATAGGTCAATCGAATCGACTCGAATCAACACATATTTACTGTTCTTGCATCAACTTTGAATTATGTTAACGAAAAAGTGTGACTATAAAAAACCGTGTTTTCAAATATTATGCATTACCATAACTTCCCTACTCTTTAATAAAATATATTAATATTGTAGGTCAATCGATTCGACTCGAATCAAGACATCTTTTCTGTTCTTGCATGAACTTTGAATTATACTAATGAAGAAAGTTTTACTATAAAAAACCGAGTTTCAAAATATGTAAATTACCATAACTACCCTACTCTTTAAAAAATTTATCAATATTATAGGTCAATCGATTCGTCTCTAACCAAGGAATCTTTTATATTCTTGCATCAACTCTGAATTATGCTCATGAAGAAAGTTTTACTATAAAAAACCGATTTAAAAAAAATTATTGAGTGCTAAAAAAAATGGAATAGATATTTTTAGAAATCCTTCGGTCAGTCATCAATTTATCTGCAACCGTTTTCTAGTTATCCTGTTAAAAAAAAAGCGTGACATCCAAACACATATCCACAGACACACATCCAGACACCTCCACACACACAGCCGGACAATTGCTTAGAACATTGTATTACACATTTTTAAATTGAGGAAGGTTTAATTAAATAAATTTGAAAATGTTTGAAAATGTTACCATTACAAAGCTTTCTCTTTGAGGAAGCAGAAAATGTGACTTTTGAAGTCTACCGTTTTTCTAGCAAATACTTGGGGGTCTTTATACTATGGGGTCCTCCATATATTGCGTAACACTTTTCTGGATAATTTTTTCACCCTCTAACTAAATCATATTTAGGATAAAAAATTTTTCGTTTGCAAAAACTTTTTTTTATTTTTCTAAATTGAACAAAAAGCTATACAAATTTTAATAATGCTGATTTTGCATTTTTTGGATAATTTTGTAGTGACTGTGTTAAGAAATTTTTTCACGTTGAAAAAAATAGTGGTGTTTTTTCTATTCAAACAGAACCCATAGAAAAACTTGGGCTATTTCAAAATTAGGAAACGTTTCTAATATTTCAAATTTTACATAAAGTTTTCAATTTTTTGAAGATTGAAAATTTCCAAACTTTCCTTGGGGGCCAAGAGTGATATATAAAATTCTGTTTAAAAATCATTGGTTATCCTAATGGCCACCAAAACTTTTCCACATACAACAAAAACGGAGTTCGAAAAGTAATTTCTTTCACTTTGCCCTAACCTCTTATATGATTTAACTATTATTTTCAAATTATTCAAAAAATGTTACGTGACATTTCTTGAAAGCTCACCCCACCCCATCGAAACAGTACAATAACAATACCTCTTGAATCCTCCCACCCCTTTAAAGCGTTATGTAATATATGGACGACTCCTATCCAAAAAAAGATATACAGTATTTTATATCTTTACACAATAACGCAAATGTTTAAAAATTTATTGAATTTTGGTTTATAAACAAATAAGTGAATGAAAATGGTTTCGTGGGGTATGGCAGTGATTCGTCACTTGATTCGCACTACATTTGAACAATTTATGGACAAGAAGAGTTTTATAGTTGAATTAATGAGAGTTAATGAATAGTTTGTTATTTTGTCAACAAATTTTTCTTGTGTAATGCATTTTTGGGGGAAAAATTGCATTTTTGTTGAGAAATATACTGAAAATTACTTAGAAATAATTCCTTGCTATCAGCTGACAAAAATTGATTTGTTAAATCAACATAATTACCAATTGACTTTCTGTTTCTGTTTACGGGATTGTTGGATGACATAAGTTAAACCGAAAGTTTATTACTAGAATTATTTTTATTTTTATAATAATATCTCCACATGTGAATACTTGTTAAGATCCTACATTATATACTACATACAACAACGTTAATTAAATTAATTATAGCAATAACAATAGCGGATCACTATCGAAGTCTGTAAGAACAGTTTAAGATTTTGTTATTAACAGTTGATCACCTTAATAGATCAAAGTTCAAATGCGGAAAAAGGGCCAAATAATGAAGTTTTTATTGAAGTTTGTTTAAACAATCAACAAGTGTTATCGATTCATGGGAAGAAGTCGTTGCTAATTAATTGGCTGTTAAACCCGTCAAATGATAAAAATTTTATTTTGAAATACATAACATGATACAAGTTTGTTTAAACTATTGTTGATAAGAATTTAAATTATTTATTGTCATCGAAATATCCTTTAAGATCCATGTGTTAGTTATTTATAGTTGATTGCGTTGGAACAACCAAGTTTGTACGTCCAAAAATAGTCATATAGTTCATTTATTACTCAATAATGTTTAAAAAATTATGAATTTTCATATTATGACAAAACATAATACATAGGTTTCATTTTCAAGTGATATATAATCGATTTCATAGAAAAAAACTTCATTTATTCCGTGATAAATACCAGATATATATAATTGTTTATAAAAATAGTTCATAAAATAACGAATTATTTCTTGACTTCCATTAATTCACTTGAAAAACTCTGATTTTCCAGAAATTGTTTCATGGTCGATGTATAGTAATATATTTTTTAGACAGTTTCTTCATGTTTCTAGGTATTTTTCAATAAATCCAATTATTTTAAAAACAGGGTACACTTCAAAAGTCAATAATATTTTTTTCCATTTTAGTTAATTTATAAAAAGATATTAAAAATTTTTTTCAAGTCAGCCATCACAACTAGATGTGTAATTTAATTGGATTTAATTTTTAAATAAACTTTAAATTGGATAGCAAGTGTCTTCTGATAATCAATTTTCCCATGGAGATTCGTTTTGTCCCACTGTAAGTCCCAATGTTAACCCACAATAGACCTGATTGCCATATTCAAATTTTTGTCTCAAAAATGTGACCTTGAGTATGAAGAATCTTGTTTTTGAAAATTTAATAACTTTTATTTAAGTTTATAAAAATAGTAAAATTATAAAGCTAGTTTCAAATGGAGGACAGGTGTCCTCACTGGCAACCCTCGAGAGATCAAATAGCTCTACGTGGATTTTTTTCAAATGTGACCTTAAAGTTGAACAATCACATTTTTGAAAGTTGAAAACTTTTTATTTGAATTTTTAAAAATGATAAAATTCTGAAATTGCTACATGATAAGAGATAAATGATATATACTAAAACCTTTTTTTCAATAAACAGTTTTCAAATTTACAGAAATGTAGATATAGAGATTTTGTAAGAACTTAAGGTCTATTTATTGTTAAAATACAAAAGATAAACTTTCAATTGGTTTAAGAAATTTAAAACATACTATCTCAGTAAATTTTGGAAATACCGAGTTTTTGTGTTTTTTAAAATCATTTTTTTTTGCAGTTTACAACAAAATACACTTACACATTCAGGTTTTTCACTGATGAAATATACTAGAAAAAAATTTAAAGTATGAAGGAGTAAGAAACGAGGTCTTATAAGTTGTCATTTGGTGTTTTTTTCAATTATTTTTTCTACTCAAGTTTGAAAATGTTTTTAATATACTTCAAAACTTTTTTCTTATAAAAATTTTTTTAGATAAAAAATCAAGTGTTTTAATGAATGATGAATAGATAAACTTGAAAAATTTTTAAATGCGCTTTAACAAAAGTATGCATACTTTGAAATGAAGTGTCAGAATAATATATCAATATAAATTTTCTAGACCTCAAAATAAATTACGTCACGTGATCAATTTAAAAACAAGAATTTACCCATAAAGTCGAGTAAATTTTCAAAACTAGAAAGAGGTTCATCTTTCGCTGAACTTTCCTATTTTGAAGTCATCTCATTAAAAATGTTCAACTTTCAGACATTTTGATGACCAATTTTGTCAATAAAATGACATTAAAATTTAAATTGTTCGTTGGTAAAAGATTAAATTTTGAACATTAAAGTTCAAAGGTCTTAGAAATGCTTAGATCTTAAATTTTTGCGATATAGAGAGATTTTCTCATCATTTCTCAATTTAGAGAATTTCTCATATTATATTGTGCAATTCTAAGCACGTAATAATCTAAAATCAATTATTATGGAACTGGGAAAATTCTTAAAAGGAAAAGACAAAAAGGGAATTCTTAAAAAAAGGGGAAAGTGAGGGAATAGGGGAACGACTGTAAAATCTGTGAGCTGTGTTCCACAACTATGGATCTTTTACTTACACAATTGTAATAATCAAAAAATTAGAATTGGTTAATATATCCAATTTTTCACGATTATATACTGACAAAAGTAACAAAAATGTTGCGTTGAGTAAAGTAGTAATAATGTAAAAAAATATTTTCAGATTGAATCATCCAGATCAAAATTGAAAGATTTATCTCTTCGAGAGCGTACGTGTGGGCCTATTTTTTGAATAAAAATTTTCTAAAAATGAGGCTGTTACCAAAAATAGGGAAGCGCAAGAACTTATGGTTGCAAATAAATAGTAATTTATGGTTTGAACGTGTGACCTTCTACATTTTTGGGGTGTCTTACGGAGCATGAAAATTTATCCCTGGAGAATTTTGAAGGGTGTTTGCGACTCTGGGGTAGATAATAATCGACGTGATGTGAGGGTTACGTTTTCAGCTTAGAACATCAAAAAGATTGCACGTCGAACTTCTTAGCTTCTTGATGATCCTTAATATAACCTTTCGGAAGTAAAATTAAAATAATTACATTTAAAAAAAAAAACATAGTTTTTAATATACATATTTGAACAAAATCATGCGTTAGGACCATACATATATTACGTAACAGCCTTTTTAGGAGGAGGGGGTTCAAACAATTTTTACTATCTATTACATGGGGGCGGGGGGGGGGGGGGGGGGCGTTACTGTAACGTGATATTTGTAACAAAACTAACTTGGAGGAAATTCATATATCCAAAATTATAATATATGTTGAAGTTTATTAATTTTTCAATAAAATAATGTATTAATCTTATAAGGACTTTGTGATGGTATAATGAGATTAATATTTTGAATTTGTCCACATCATTCTGTAAGAACATCCGTAAAAATACAGTTTTTTCACAATTTTTGAATTTAATACTGCCCGAAAAATCAACAGGATTTCATAAGTTTTTAAAGGATTTCAGTAATTTTAAAGGTTTCTTTCAGGCTTTCAGTAAAGTACTTTAATAAAAATAACGCTTGATCTCAAAGGATTACATAAAACTTCAAATGTTTCAAGGGATTTTCAGAAATATCCGATTCCATGTAATTTCGCAGGATTTTAAGTTTTTGTGATATTTCAATAAAATGGCAACGAATTTATTCAGAAGTTAAGGAATTTCAAAGGATTTCAAAGATTGAAAGAGATTTTCAATCATTTCAAGGTACTTCCAAAGATACACAATTTTTTAAAATGTTTTATGATATTTAAAAAAATCCAAAGAATTTTAATAGATTTCAAATTATTTTAAATATTTTAGGGCATTTTGAAAGATTCCAACGAATTTTCAAACAATTTTTAAAATTTCAAAGGATTTAAAAACATGTCAAGATATTTAAAAAGTTTGAAGGAATCTCAAAGAAATGTAATATCATTAAGGGATTAAAAAATATGTCAATCTACTTAAAAAAATTTTCTAGAATTTTTGAAGATTTAAAAGCATTTTTTAGGATCTGCTTTCAATAAGATATTTTAATGAATTCTCCAGGATATTGAAGAATTTCATAGAGATTTTAATATTTCAAGGTATTTTGAGAAATATCATTAGATTTTATCTAATTTTGCGAGATTTCATCATGTTCGACTGAAATTCCAAAGAAATTTACTGACAAGAATTGAGGGATTTCAAAGAATTTCAAAAACTTGAGGACATTTTCAAATATTTCAAGATAGGTATTTCCAAAGGTTTTCAAAATTTTTAAGACTTCAGCTAATTTTAAAAAGTTTCAGGAATTTTCAATAGATTTCAAGAGGTTTCAAAGGATTTTAAAGATTCCAGGATGTTTTAGAAGATTTGAAGGGATTTTCAAGATCCTTGAAGGAATTTTCAAGTGCCTTGAAAAATTTTTAAAGATTTAAGAAAATTTTAAGAGTTTAAAGAAATTTTAAAGATTTTCAAAGGATTTTAGTGATTTCAAGGGATAACAAAATTCAAGCGATTTTAAAGAATTTTGGAAGATTTGAGAGGATTCCCTAGTACCTACAAGGTTTTAGAATATCTTAAAAGATTCCAAGGGATTTTAATGAATTTCATAAGGATTCCGAGGATTTCAGAAATTATCAGGAATTTTACAGGCTCTCAATGAGGTATCTTAATAAATTTCCCAGGATCTCAAAGAATTGTATAGGACTTTATGGACTACCAAGGAATATCATCAGATTTCATGTAATATCACGAAATTTGAAGAAATTTTATAATATCTTAATAAGATAGAAGAAGAAGATTCCCCGGAATGTTCAAGAGATTTACAAAATTTCAAAGAAGTTTAAAAGATTTCAAAGAATTGGAAACATATTAGAGTAGTTTTTCAGGATCTTAATGGACTTCACAGAACTTCAAATATTTTAAGGGATTTCGAGAAATATCACCAGATTTGATGTAATTTCGCGGGCCTTAAAGGGATTTGATTATATTTTAATGAAATTTTAAATAATTGATCCACAAAAATTCAGGGATTACAGAGGATTTAACAGATTTGAAGGTATTTTAAAATATTTCGATGGTATTTTTATAGATTTTGAAAAATTCAAAAGATCTTAGGATATGAAACATTTGAGGGCATTCTAGAAGAATACAAATTTTTTTAAGGACTTCAATGACTTTGAGGGATTAAAGAAAAATTCAAGCGATTTTAAAGATTGTCTTAGAATTTTTGATGATTTGGAAGGATTTTATAGGACCTATAAGGCTTTAGGTTATTTTAAAGGATTCTAAGGGATTTTCAGGGAATTTAAATGGTTTCATAGAATTTCCTCATTTTTGAAAAATTAATTGTAAGAGATTTTGAAGGCTCTAAATAAGGTATTTTAATGAATTTCCGAGGATCTCAAAAAGTTTCATAATGCTTGAAATTTTTAAAGAAATTTCAAGAAATATTATAAGGTTTTATGTAATTTAATGGGATTTCAAGAGGTTTTATAATATTTTAATAAAATTTAAAATAATTTTCTCACATTAATTGGAGGATTTCGAAGAATTCCAAAGAGTTGAAGAGATGTCGAGTATTTCTACGTATTTCCAAAGATTTAACAAAATTTGAAAGAATTTTGAATATTTCAAGGTATTTTAAACGATTCCAAAGAATTTTCAAGAGCCTTGAAGAATTTCAAGGGATATAAAAAAATTGCAAAGGATTGGAAATATTTATAGGTATTTTTATGGATTATAAGAAAAATTGAAGTGATTTAGAGAATTTTAACGAATTTAGTCAGATTTTATATAATTGAACGAAATATCAAGAGATTGTATAATATTTTAATCAGAGTTCAAAGAATTTATTCACAGCCATTAGGGATTTTGATACATTTCAAAGAGTTGAAGATATTTCCAGTATTTTTAGGTATTTCCAAAGATTAAAGATTTTTAAAAAAGATTTGATAGAATTGGTAAGATTAAATGTTATTTGAAAAGATTTCAAGGAATTTAAAAAGATTTTAAGGAATTTCAGAAGATTTTAGAGATTTTAGGGTAATTCAAAAGATTCCAAACAATTTTCAAGAGCTTTAAAAAATTGCAAGGGTAGAAAAAAATTCAAAGAATTGGAAATATTTTAGTGTATTCTAAAGGACTCCAAGGAGGTTTTGAAAAATTAAAAAATTTGAAATAATTCCCAGAAATATCATAAGATTTCATGTAATTTATCGGGATTTGGAAGGATTTTATAATATCTCAATACAATTTAAGAGAATTGATAACCAATAATTGATTGATTTTAAAGGATTTCAAATTGCTGAAGTGATTTATAATATTTCTAGATACTTTCTAAGATTTAAAAAATTTGAAAGATTTCAAAGAATTTAAAATGTTTTAGGCCATTTCAAAAGATTCCAAGGAATTGTAATAGATTTTAAGAAATTTCAGAGAGTTTGAAAGATTTTAGGGCATTTCAAAAGATTACAAGGGATTTTCAGGTGCTTTCGAAAATTGCAAGGGATTTCAAAAGATTGCAAAGGATTGTAAATATTTTAGGGTATTTTAAAGGATTCCAAGAAAGTTTCGAGAAATTAAAGAAATGTAAAGGAAGTTTAAGAAATATCAAATATCAATGAAATTTCAAAGAATTTATTCACAATAATTGATGGAGTTCAAAGGATTTCAAAAGTCCAAAGAGATTTTTAGTATTTCTAGATACTTTCTAAGATTTAACACAATTTAAAAGATTTTAAAGAATTTTAAAGATTTTAGGCTATTTAAAAAGATTTCTAGGAATTGCAATAGAATTCAAGAACTTTCAGAGGATTTTAAAGATTTTAGGTTTTTTAAAAAGACAAAACAGCTTTTTATAAGTTTTAATTTTCGAACAGTGAATAGTACTTTTGTTACATTTTCCATAGTGTTTTAATTTTCTTTCTTTTCATTTCGATAACTTCTAATTATTTGGTAATTCAGGAGACTCAAGTAATAAATAACTATATTGTATTTATTGAGAAATGGCTCAAAATATTTAAAAAAATTACGTAACAAGAAAGAGGGGGGGGGGGGGCCCAAAACACTTTATTATTACTTGTCACATAAGGGATGGTATGGGTCAACATAGGAGAATGGGTCAAAATAGGCAAATAATATGTTATGTAATTAATGGATAGCCGCTTACAAGAATCTACAATAATAATTCATCAAAATTTCTAATAAAAATAACTGTTACTTGACGTTAACCCATTATTATCCGAGATTTCTGTAGTAGCAAAACTAACAAGATTATAAGGGGAAAAGATCAAAAAGAAAGAAAATGAGTTTTCCATCTTCAAAGTACTATACCATTACGCGCAAACACCCTAGGGTCTGGGAAAATCGCAATTAGATTTTTTTTTTACAATTTTCATCGTGTTGTAATATCCTCTCTGAAATGTTACTACGTTGTTAAAATTTTTAATGAATCTTTGTAATATTCTTTACTTTTTTTGAATGTTACATAAGTTTATTGAAAGCACTGAGTCACACATATTTCCTTCTGGTTCTCAAGAGATTAAAACGTAGAAGGACGTTTCTGAAAACAGTTAAATAAATAAAAGATCAATCCATTACTCAATTAAATTCCGGAGACTATTAGTAGAATAACTGGCGACAGGCATCAGGCATCAGAAAACACGCAGCCTTTCATTAAATTAATTAAATCTGAGATTCGAGGTGAAATAAGTTATGGCACGTTTTCTCTCGCTCTGCTCAAGAGGGTTTCATATTTCCTCAAGACAGCGGAGTGTATGAAGAAAAATGCGAAAAAGAAGAAGCTCTACTTACAAACGCTTTATTATCCTCAGCAGCTTATCTCGAGTTTTAACCCAATAATAGTTTTAGAAGAAGTTTTTGCAAACGTTGACGAGGGCGTAAAAGAAGAATAAGATTAAAGTTTATATTTAAAAGTCTGGGATTAAAATCTTCTTAGCCTCTGGGCGTCAAAACTTATATCTACTGAAAGTACAATACATTATTAAATGGGTATAAAAAGCAGAAAGTTCCTTTTTTATGCATAATTTAGTAGTTGAGTAGCTAGTTATCCGAACTGGTATTCCGACGTAATCCGATCCATCAACAGCTCAATCCTGGGTAATCTACTTGTAATTATAAGTAATTTACTTAGATAGATAAACGTTTATTTTTTAGCCTGCTGGCCTTAAAAAATTGACTTGCTTACACTTCCATTTTTCACAGAATTTTCTTAAAACTAACCCTTAAATACATCCTTCCACACCTTATCTCTAACGCCGCTCGCTCTTATCGCATTGCCTTCCTCGCTTCGCCTCGCCTCGCTCGCATGTCCCTACTTTCTTGCTTGCCTCGCATTACCAAACTCTGCCTCCGTGACTAATACCTAATACTTATCTACTATTTACAATATTTACATTTACTTATATTTACTTCCTCCTCTATTTACAATCTTTCCTTCTCCATTCCTCTTCCTCCTTCCTTCCCTTCTTCTCCATCTTACCCAATACTCCCTTCACCCATGCTACTGCCCTTTTGTCCCCCCTTTCATGCATCAATACCTCCATGCTTATCCCATTCCTTTCCACCTCCACGCACTCCTCCAACCAGTGCTCCACTCTTGCCTCCCCCTTCCCACATAGTTCACACATCCTCTTTTCCCTAGCGAGCCAGAACCTATTGAAACCCTCCATGCACCCACATCTCATCCTCGCTATAAGCTCCTGACTTCCTTTCTCTCCTTTCTCACACAAATATTGCGCTCTCGCCCTTGGCATAATCCACACATAGTTCCCATTAAACCTTGTCTCTCTTATTCTCTCTTCCCCTGCTGTCTTCTCTCTCTCCATGCTGTTTTTCTTGACCAACTCATATACCTTCCTTCCTTCCTTCCTAATCCTAGACATACAATTGTTAATGTCCGTGAAGTTGACACACCAAAAATTAAGTATCCAACTTTTGTTTAATGGAATCGTTTGGATGTCGTTTGGATGCGTTTGGAATCCAATTTTTATCGTTTGGACAGCAAAACTCAAAAAGATATTGAGTTTTCAAAATTGGAGAGCTAACTTCACGCTGCGGAACAAATTTCAATTTTTTTCGAAATTTTTGTTACCAATCGTTTGGATGTCGTTAGGACGCGTTTGGAAGCCAATTTTTTTCGCTTGGACGGCAAAACTCAAAAAGGTATTGAGTTTTCAGAATTGGAGTGCTGCGGAACAACTTTTAATTTTTTTCAAACATTTTTTTACCAATCGTTTGGATGTCGCTAGGATGCGTTTGGAAGCTCACTTTTGACGTTTGGACGATGAAATTGTGTGAGTAATCGAATGAAAAAGTCATTAGCACCATACTCGCGAGCGGCGCCTTCTCAAGTGGTAGTGAGCTTCTTTGGTCAGCCGTGTCCTTGAATATAATATGATGCGTCACCGCGAAAACTGTGGTACCGAAACTTTCCAAAAATGTTAAAAATTTTTGGGTTATCTAAATTACCGTGTATTTTCAAAATTTTCAAACTTTCTAAGATGTTCAAAATTTCTGAAATTATCAAAATTATCAAAATTTCTGAATTTTACAAAATGTTCAATTTTCTCAAATTTCCCAAATTTTCTAAAATTTGTAAAATATTCAAATTTTGTAATTTATTCAAAATTTTTAAACTTATCAAAATTACTGAATTTTTTGAAATGTTACAAATTTCTAAAATCATTAAAATTTCTTGAATTAATTAATGAAAAATTTTCACAAATATTAGAAAATTTGGGAAATTTGAGAAAATTGAACATTTTGTAAAATTCAGAAATTTTGATAATTTTTATAATTTCAGAAATTTTGAACATCTTAGAAATTTTGAAAATTTTAAAAATATACGGTAATTTAAATAATCCAAAAATTTTAAACATTTTTGGAAAGTTTCGGTACCACAGCTTTGCGATGACGCATCATATTATATTTAAGGTCACGGCTGACCAAAGAAGGCCACTACCACTTGAGAAGGAGCCGCTCGCGAGTATGGTGCTAATGACTTTTTTATTCGATAACTCACACAATTTCATCGTCCAAACGTCAAAAGTGAGATTCCAAACGCATCCTAACGACATCCAAACGATTGTTAAAAAAATTAAAATTTGTTCAGCAGCACTGCAATTTTGAAAAATCGAATTCTTTTCGAGTTTTGCTGTCCAAGCGAAAAAAATTGGCTTCCAAACGCATCCAAACGGTGCCATTAAACAATAGTTGGATACTTAATTGTTGGTGTGGTAACTTCTCGGACATCAATTGCTATCCTAGGTAATCCGCTTTTAGTTCAAAGTAATGCACCTATAATCCTAGGCAATCCACTTGTAATTCTATGTATTCCACCTGTGATTCTAGTAATCATACCTAATCATCTTGTAATCCTAGGAAATCCACCTTTTAATCCTAGATATTCCACTTGTGATCTACATTAATTCACTTCTAATCCTGGGTAATCCACTTGTAACCCTACGTCATCAGGTACTTCAACTGTAATCCTTGATAATCCACCTTTATTTTTCAGGACTCCACTTGTAATCATTGGTTATTCCCATATTCTCCTGGCTAAGATACTGTAATCTGTAATCACTGTTATCCGGGAAATAGTAACCCTATTTTAAATCTGAGTAATTCTCCTGTAATTCATAGTAATACCCTTGCTATAATGGGTAATTCACAGTATTCCACTTGTAAATCTAAGTAATCTACTTGTAACCTCAGATAATCCACTTGCTATTCGAAGTAATCCAAGAGTCGAATGCAATCCTCGGTAATCCACTTGTAATTCGAGGTAATCCACTTTCAATCCTAGATGATCTACTTGTAATCCTAGGTAATTCACTTATCATCCACAGTAATAGACTTGGACATGGTAGTAATTGAAGTAATATAGCGTAATCCTAGGTAATCATTGGTAATCCACTTGCAATTTACTTGCAATACACTTGTAATCCTCTGGTTATTCACTTGTCCTAGGTAATCCTAAGAAAGCCAATTATACTAGGAATCTGTATTATCATCGTAGATGGTAACGATCAATCAGAAGAGAAATCTTTCCACACACACTGTGAAAATGGAAATCTACAATATCGGTCAAAGTTATATCCTCTTATACAGAAAATCTTTAACGTCATCTCAGAATAGATGAAGCTATAAATTAAAAAAAAATTAATTAAATTTATTCAGAAAGAAGATCTTCTCCTTTCGCTCCGCTGGGGTTCAAACGCCAAGTCAACAGTGTGTGCGAAAAGATTTCTCTTCTGATTGATCGTTACCGTCTCCGATGATAATACCGATTCGTAGTAAAAATTGACTTGTATATAACATCTTGCAAAATAAAAGCGAGTTGCAGAAAAAGCATTCTTATTCTGATCTCTCTAGTAGCTCAGTGGTTAGAGCACCTGACCGGAAATCAGTTGACCTGGCGTTCGAATCCCAGCGGAGCGGAAGAAGATCTTTGTTCTGAATAAATTTGATAAAAAAAAAAAATTAATCTATAGCTCCATCTAATCTGAGATGACGTTAAAGATTTTCTGTATTAGAGGATATAACTTTGATCGATATTGTAGATTTCCATTTTCATAGTGTGTGTGAAAAGATTTATCTTCTGATTGATCGTTACCATCTCCGATGATAATACATATTCCTAGTCAAAATTCACTTGTATATGACATCTTGCAAAATAAACACCTGTTTCAGAAAAAGGATTCTTATTCTGATCTCTCTAGTAGCTCAGTGGTTAGAGCAATGAAAATGGAATTATTTTTTATTTGAAAATCATCCAAAGCATTGAGCATTTCAAACAAATTGAAAGCCTTGATATTGTGCAATTTCAAAAAGTGGAATTATAGCGATCTTGTTTTGTATTCCTATTTTAATTTTTTAATTTTAATTTAATATCATAAAATTGTCCAATTTTCACTTGAAAATGAAATTAGAAAATCAGTCGTAGTTTAAACATATTTTATTGTAACATGGAAATGAATAATAATTCTAAAAATCAAAATAGATCATCTGAAATTGAATAATTTCTTTGATTTTAAATGGTTCAATTATAAAGTTCTGACCTTTCACTGCGAACGCTAAATTTTCAATTTATTCCCTTCCATTAGTTTTAATTTTGCAATTAAAATTAAATTGGTTGAATTTGGAAAGCATAATTAACAGTTTAAAAATGGTCAATTTTTTAATGGTTTAAATTTTGTAAAATATTTGAAATTGTAAAGGGAATTAAAAATAATTCTGAATGAAGAGTTAAATATTAAACGATTTTAAATAAAAAATTAGAAAATTGTGTTGTTAAAATTCAAAATAGCTGAAAATCGAACTTTTTGAAATTGATGCCCCAGTGATTCATAAGTTTTAATTTTGCAATTGAGATTGAGACAGTTGAATTTTAAAAAGTTTAAACAATAGGGTGACTCAAAAACACTTTTTAAGAGGTAAAATATCCCCCTATTTCGTTCCAAATTCAAAAAAAGAAATCCCCAATTAAATTTTTTTTTATTTCAACAGGTGCCGGTTATGACTTGAAGTTTCCCATGTAAAATACATGGGGAAAAATCACTTTTTCGAGTTTTTGGAATAATTTTTTAGGGTTTAGGAAAATGCAAAGGGAAAGTATCGGGGCTTGTTGAAAATTATCTAACAGAGAATTTCATGTATCTTACATGTGGGTTTAACACCCCCAACCCACCCCCACGAGTCCCTGAAAACTACCCTTGAAACAAAAAATGTCAATTCTTCATGAAATCGGCCGTTTTCAGCACAGTATTGTTTCCTTTTTTTTACTTAAAATTATTTATATTGGTCTAGTGAAATATTGATCAACATTTTTTAATTAATTTTCAATTATTTGAACAAATGGAAATTGTTTAAATAATTTTTTTTCTAAAATTCGTTTTTTTTTTCTAAAAATTATTACTATTGGTCTGGTGGAATATTTATTTAAACTGGTTCATTAATTTTTAATTATTCAAACAAATTGAATTTGTTTGAATAATCTTTTCCAATATTTTTTTTGTTATAAAGATTATTACTGTTGGTGTATTTGTTAAATAATGAAGGTAAGATGTGAATATAAAATTAATTAATATACAAACTTAATTGTTAGTTGAAAATAAATAATAATTTATTGTTTCAACAATCGAAAAATATTTGAAAATAAATTTATATCACTTGATGATAATGAACTGCCAGTTCGACGAATTTTTGAACAAAAATGTTTTTTAGAAAAATGAAATTTTTTTACATAATCAAAAATTAATTAAACAATGTTGTTGAATATTCCTCTAGACCAACAATAATAATTTTTTTTGAAAAAAACAATTTTTTAAACAAAAAATTATTCAAACAAGTGGAATTTGTTTTATTTAAACAAATGAAATTTGTTTTAACCATTGAAAATTAATCAAACAATGTTGATGAATACTCCACCATAGAAATATTAATAATTTTTAATAAAGAAAAGAATTTAAAAAAAAAATCATTTAAACAAATTCCAATCGTTTAAATAATTGAAAATTAATGATACAATGTTAATAAATATTTCACTAGACCAATAGGAATAAGTTTTTGGAAAAAAAAAGAATTTTCGAAAAAAAATTATTCAAACAAATTCCATTTGTTTAAATAATTCAAAATTAATTAAATAGTGTCGATAAATATTCCACTTGACCAATATAAATAATTTTAAATAAACAAAAAACGAGAATACAGTGCTCAAAAGGTCGAGTTCATGAAGAATTGACATTTTTTGTTGTAAGGGTAGTTTCCAGGGACTCGTGGGGGTGGGTTTGGAGTGTCTAACTCATATGTCTGATACATGAGATTCTTTTTGAATAATTCTCAACAAGTTCGGATACTTTCCCGTCACATTTTCCCAAACCCTGAAAAATTATTCCAAAAACTCAAAAAAGTGATTTTCCCAATGCATTTTACATGGAAAACTTCAAGTCATAACCGGCACCTGTTAAAATCAAAATAAAAAAAAATAGGGAATTCCTTTTTTTGGATTTGGAATGAAATGTGGGGGATTGCTACCCTCTAGCATGAAAAAAAATTGCCATGCATTTTTGGACCACCCTATTAAACAAAAATTGGAAAATTGTCACTTTTTTAATGATTTGAATTTATGTACAATAATTTAAAATTTAAATAGTGAGAGTATAACAAAGTTTTAATATGACAATTCTTAGTAATGATCTTTTTCTTTATTCAAATGATGTTTAGATTCGCTTAACCTTCAACATTCCATAGCAGAAAATTTCTTGTTTCACATAGTTCCCATATAAAATTAGTTTATTTTAAGCGCTTCTTTAGAATAATTTATTTGCAAAGATTTATAATTGAATTTTTTATTTATTTCGATGGATGAAACTGAGAGTAAATTTATTTTTGATCTTAGGAAAATTTGTCTCATCGAATTTAATATTAAATTATAATTTATTTATTTAATAAAAACTTCAAATTCTAGAATTTGGGATGCTTTTACTTTGAGACATTTAATTCATTTTTCAAATTTAAAATTATTCAGTTTTAATCGCTTTGAATTGTAAATTATTTAAATTCAAAAGTTTTCAATTTAAATTATTTAATTTTGACCACTTTTAAATGGAAATAATATATTTTCAATTCCTTTGAATTTTAAGTTATTTAGTTTTCAACGATCTGATATGAAATTGTTTAATTTTTAACGTTTTGAAATTGTCCTATTTTCGAAATTTTGATCTGAAATTATTCAATTCACATATTATTCAATTCGAACCTAAAATTGTTCAATTTGGAAGACTTTAAATCAGAAATGATACCATTGCAACTCATTTCTGATGAAATTGTCAATGTTTCGCAATTCTATTCTGAAATTTTTCAATATTGAGAGCTTCTACAATCAAACATGTTCCATCGTGAAATACTTCTAGTTTGCAATTATTCAATTTTATACATTTTTATTTAAAAATCATACTAGTCTAATTTGTTTTCATTGATTCAAAATATTTTAATTTTTCAAAATATTACCTTATTTACAATTGTTTTATATGGAACTTTTTCTATTGAAAATTTTTAAATATATTTTGTTTTTCATTTCAGACGCTTTCAATTCAAAGTTGTTAATTCTTTATTATTGTTGTAAACAGTTTTTAAATTTCTCATTTTTTTTATTAACAATTTGATCTATTTGCAAGAATGTTAAGTATTCAAGTTAGATTTAAATGGGACAACAAAAGTGTGAACATAAGAATTTTGTAATTTTTTTGTATTTTTATATTAAACATTTATATAGTACGTTTATAATAATAAATTATTTTTCTCAAACTTAAAACGTAGTGTTAAATCGAGAGTGAAAAGCAGTTAGATTTCAAAGGCGTGGGATAAGATACAAAGGACGTGATTTTCTGAGAGAAATTTAAAAATCTTCTGAATTGCTTGCGACCGTTTAATGATAACGAATGGCTAGGAAGCGCTGACAATGATAACGGCGCGGTAAAATTAACGAAAGTTAATCCGGAAGATACCCACCCTTCGGCGTAATAATGCCGTGGGGGGTGTGAGGAAGGAATTAACTTGTCCCGTAGAGAGGATATGGAGGAAGAGGAAGGAAAAACGGCGTTCGTTAGAATATACTGAGGAAAAGTAAAGGCCAGTGAAAAGGCGTGCATTATTTTTTTAATCCTCCTTACAGCCGCTTACCTAGTAACAGTAACGGGCGCGTTAATTAACCTCCGTACTTTACGCAAACTCACGTTCTTCCTAGCGCCTGGACTCATGGATGTTCCATATAAAAAAATAGACGTATAAGATCATTACAAGAGAATTATAAGTCTAACTTTTATCAGGGAATTTTGAAATTTCAACACAATGCTTAGCTAGAACTAGAAATTTTGAAAAAGAATCAAAGTTGTGGATTGTAACAAGGAATTTTTCAAAAGAATTTTAATTCTCACTTATATCGGGAAATTTTCAAATTTATATAAATTCTCACTTGGAACAGATAATTTTTTAATTCAACAGGAAATTTTCCAATTTTAACAAATTCTGATCTAGAACTGGAAATTTCGGAGAAGAATTGAAATTGCGGATTGGAATAAGGAATTTTTCAAAAGAATTGACATTGGGGATTGGAGCAAGGAATTTTTGAAAAGAATTTTATTTCTCAGTCGTATCGGCGAATTTTCAAATTTAAATAAATTCTCAGTTGGAACAGAGAATTTTCTAATTTAAAAGGGTATTTTCAAATTTTAACGCATTCGGAGCTAGAACTGGAAATCTTTGAGAAGAATTGAAATTTTGGATTGGAACAAGGAATTTTGCAAAGGAATTATCATTCTCATTTGTATTAGGAAGTTGTAAATTTGAATAAATTCTTAATTAAAATGGAATTTTTCTAAAGAATTCTAATTCTGATTTAAAACAGAGAATACTAGAGAAGAATAAAAAATGTGTATTGGGACAAGGAATTTTTCAGAAGAATTCTAATTCGCACTCGTATCCGGGAATTTTCAAATTTAAATAAATTCTCAGTTGGAACATATAATTTTTCAATTTAACAGGGAATTTTAACAAATTCTGAGCTAGAACTGTAAATTTTTAAGAAGAATTGAAATTGTGGATTGGAATGAGGAATTTTTCAAACGAATGATAATTCTGAGTCGTATCGGCGAATTTTTATATTTAAATAAATTCTTAGTTGGAACAGAGAATTTTTTAATTTAATAGTAAATTTTCCAATTTTAACACATTCTGAGTTAGAACAGGAAATTTTTGAAAAGAAATGAAATTGTGGATTGGAACAAGGAATGTTTCAAACGAATTATGATTCTCATTTTTATTAGGTAAGTTTTAAATTTAAATGAATTCTGAATTGAAACAGGGATTTTTTCAAAAGAATTCTAATTCTCACTTATATCAGCGAATTTTTAAATTAAAATAAGTTCTCAGTTGGAACAGAAAATTTTGTCATTTAACAGAGAATTTTAAATTTATTGAAAATTCTGAGCTAGAACTGGAAATTTTTGTAAAGAATTGAAATTGTGGATTGGAACAAGGAATTTTTCAAAAGAATTTCAATTTTCAAGTGTATCATGGAATTTTCAAATTTAAATAAATTCTCAGTTGGAACAGAGAATTTTTAAATTTAACAGGGCATTTTCAAGTTTTAATCAATTCTGAGGTAGAACTGGAAATTTGTGAATAGAATTAAAATTGTGGAGTGGAACAAAAAATTTTTCAAACGAGTTATAATTCTCATTTGTATTACGGAAGTTGCAAATTTAAATAAATTCTTAATTGAAACAGGGAATTTTTCTAAAGAATTCTAATTTTGAGTTAAAACAGAGAATACTAGAGAAGAATTAAAAATGTGCATTGGGGCAAGGAATTTTGTAAAAGAATTTTAATTCTCACTCGTATCGGGGAATTTTCAAATTTAAATAAATTCTCAGTTGGAACAGAGAATTTTTTAATCTAACAGGGAATTTTCAAATTTTAACGCATTCTGAGCTAGAACTGGAAATCTTTGAAAAAAATTGAAATTGTGAATTGGAAATGGAAATTTTTCAAACGAATCATAATTCTCATTTGTATTAGGAAGTTATAAATTTGAATAAATTCTTAATTGAAACAGGGAATTTTTCTAAAGAGTTCTAATTCTGAGTTAAAACAGAGAATTTTCGAAAAGAGTTAAAGTTGTGGATTGCAACAAGAAATTTTTCAAAAGAATTTCCATTCTCACTTATGTCGGAAAATTTTCAAATTTAAATAAATTCTCAGTTGGAACAGATAATTTTTCAATTTAAAAGGGAATTTGCAACTTTTAACAAATTCTGAGCTAGAACTGGAAATTTCTGAGAAGAATTGAAATTGCGGATTGGAATAAGCAATTTTTCAGAAGAATTATAATTCTCACTTGTTTCGGGGAATTTCCAAATTTAAATACATTTAAATTTAGATTTTATCTAAAGAATGCTAATTCCGGATTAGAAGAGAGAATACTAGAAAAGAATTAAAAATATGTATTGGGAGAAGAAATTTTTAAAAAGAATTTTAATTCTCACTTGCATCAGGGACTTTGAAATATATACAAATTCTCAGTTGAACAGAGAATTTTCAAAATTAACAGTCAATTTTTCTAATTTTAACAATTTATGAGGTAGAACTGGAAATTAAAAAAAAAATTAAAATTGGGGATTGGAACAAGGAATTTTTCAGAAGAATTTTAATTTTTACTTATATCGGGGAATTTTCAAATTTAAATCAATTCACAGTTGGAACAGATAATTTTTTAATTTAACAGGGAATTTTCAAACTTTAACAAAGTCTCAGCAAAAACTGGAAATGTTTGAGAAGAACTGAAATTGTGGATTGGAATAAGGAATTTTTCAAAAGAATTTTCATTCTCACTTGTTCGGGGAATTTTAAAATTTAAATAAATTCTCACTTGGAACAGATAATTTTTTAATTTAACAGTGAATTTTCAAATTTTTACAAATTCTAAGCTAGAACTGCAAATTTTTTAAAAGAATTGAAATTCTGGATTGGAATAAGGAATTTTTCAAAAGAATTTTCATTCTCATTTCTATCGGGGAATTTCCAAATTTAAATAAATTCTCAGTTGGAACAGAAGAAGTTTTTGATCTAACAGGGAATTTTCAAATGTTAACACATTCTGAGATAGAACTGGAAATCTTTGAAAAAAATTAAATTTGTGGATTGGAACAAGGAATATTTCAAAGGAATTATCATTCTTATTTGTATTATCGAAGTTTAAAATTTAAAGAAATTCCTAATTGAAACAGGGAATTTTTCAAAAGAATTCTAATTCTGAGTTGAAATAGAGAATTCTCGGAAAGAATTAACATTCTGGATTTGAACCAGGAATTTTTCAAAAGAATTTTAATTCTCACTTGTATCGGGGAATTTTCAAATTTAAATCAATTCTCAGTTGGAACAGAGAATTTTTCAATTTAACAGAGGATTTTAAAATTTTAACACATTCTGAGATAGAATTGGAAATTTTTGAAAAGAATTAAAATTGTGGATTGGAATAAGGAATTTTTCAAAAGAATTTTAATTCTCACTCGTTTCGGGGAATTTCCAAATTTAAATACATTTAAATTTTTCTCAAGAATTCTAATTTTGAGTTAAAACAGAGAATACTAGAAGAAAATTAAAAATATGTATTCGGGCAAGGAATTTTCCAAAAGAATTTTAATTCTCACTTGTATCAGGGAATTTTCAAATATATATAAATTCTCAGTTAAAAAGAAACTAGTTTTTCACCAAAAAATATTGTCCTAAGTGACAAGTGTATAAAACAATAATTGGTTTGCACGCCTAGCAAAACTCAGCACGAATCGCAGATTTTCGAAATTCATATTTTGAAAAATTTTGGATTCAGAAAATCATTTTAAGAAAAAACTTGATTTTCACCCAAAAATATAGACCTGAATGAAAAGTGTATGGAACAATAATTGTTTTGTACGCCTTGCACAACCCAGCACAAATTTCAGATTTTCGACATTCGCATTTAAAAGAATTTTGGATTCGAAAAATCATTTTAAGGAAAAGAAACTAGATTTTCACCAAAAAATATTGTCCTAAGTGACAAGTGTATAAAACAATAATTGTTCTACACGTCTAGCGCAACACAGTATAACTTCCAGATTTTCGAAATTCGCATTTTGAAAAATTTTGGATTCAAAAACTTATTTTGAGGAAAAGAAACTAGATTTTCACCAAAAAATATTGTCCTAAGTAAACACTGTATGGACCAATAATTGGTTTGCACGCCTGGCACAACCCAGCACAACTCTCAGATTTTTGAAATTCGCATTTTGAAAAATTTTGGATTTGAAAAATTATTTTGAGAAAAAAAACTAGATTTTCACCAAAAAATATTGTCCTGAATGAAAAGTGTATGAGACAATAATTATTTTGTACGCCTAGCACAACCCAGCACAAATTCCAGATTTTTGAAATTCGCATTTTGAAGAATTTTAAATTTGAAAAATTATTTTGAGGAAAAATAAACCAAAAAATATAGAACTAAGGTAAAATTGTATGAGATAATAATTGTTTTTTACTTCTAACACCACCCAGCGCAACTTTTCGATTTTGGAAATACCCATTTTTTTTAATTTTGGTTTCGAAAAATTATTTTGAGGAAAAAAACTAGATTTTCAGCAAAAAATAATGTCCTGAATGAAAAGTGTATGGGACAATAATTGTTTTTTACGCCTAGCACAACCCAGCACAGCTTTCAGATTTTTGAAATTCGCATTTTGAAAAATTTTGGATTTGAAAAATTATTTTCAGGAAAAATAAAACTATTATTTCACCAGAAAATATAGAACTAAGGTAAAAGTGTATAAGACAATAATTTTTTGGTACTCCTAGCACAACTCAGCACAACTTTCAGATTTTTGAAATGCGCATTTTTAAAAATTTTGGATTTGAAAAATTATTTTGAGGAAAACAACTAGATTTCCATCAACAAATATGGTTCTAAGTGAAAAGTGTATGGAACAATAATTGTTTTGCACGCGTAGCACAATCCAGCACAACATTTACATTTTTGAAAGTCGCATGTTGAAAAATTTTGGATTTTAAAAATCATTTTGAGGAAAAGAAACTAGATTTTCATGAAAAAATATGGACCTGAGTTAAAAGTGTATACGAGAATAATTGTTTTGCACGCCTAGCACAACCCAGCACAACTTCCAGATTTTCGGATTTCGCATCTTTTACATTTTTGTTTGTAATGTCTCAAAAAATGTGTTTTGTGAATTTCGGTTCAAATTTGGACTTTTTTGAATAATCTTTTACGGCTAAATTGAGCACAAACCTAGCACAATCCAGCACTATTTTTTGTCTCGAAAAAACAAAATGGCGGTGCTGGCCCGGAAAAGTTTTTTTTGACTTTTGGCTCCAATTTTGCTTTTTTCAAAAAATGTTTGCGGCACGATAGAGCACAAGTCTAGCACAATTCAGCACAACTTTTGTTTTTTCTGAAAACCAAAATGGCGGTGCTGGCCCCGGAAAAGATTTGTTTGAATTTTGATTCTAATTTTGAATTAAAAAAAAAAAAAATTCAGCACAATTCAGCACAAACCTAGCACAATTTAGCACAAGTTTTGTTTTTCCGATGAAAAATAATGGCGTAAATGAAACTTGTATTTTTCATATTTTAATCAAAAGATTTTTTCCAAAAAAGATGAATTTTCAATAAAATAGTTCATTTTTCAACTAAAGAGATGAATTTTCAACTGAAAACATGAATCGTAACAAAAATCACTTTTTAACAAAAAGATTAGTTTTCTTCCGAGAATACGAATTTTCAACAAAATACATAAATTTGCAACCAAACAGTTACAATTTTAACTGAAAAAGATACATTTACAACAATACATGGTGTAGTTTGATTTTTATCAACAATAATTTTAACCTAAAAATGGAACAAATTTTGAACAAAATAGTTGAATTTTTAACCAAATAGTAGAATTTTCAACCAAACAAGATGGATTATGAACCAAAAATATAATAGTAAACTCTTAAATTAAACATGATTCAATTTAACTAAAAATAGTTGAACTTTTTTATTGGATTCCATTCGTTCAGTTCGAATATAAACAAAAAAGCAGGAAAAAAGAGAAGGTTCCTTGAAAGCAAGTGAAAAAAGAGGAATTCATTAAAAAGGGAAAGAGAGGCAAGCAGAGGAAAGAACGTGAAGTCTCAAATATAAAAGTGATTTTAAAACTTATTATTTTATTATTAAAGTGTACCATTGCAGGGCCATTTTTCGCAAAATTTTCAAACTTTGTTCAAATTTATCATCAGGAAACACGAAAATTGTCATCTAAGTTTGTAATGGTACTTATCTCTCAGAATTTAATTAATCGGAATGGGCGCCGCGCTAACAAAAAAGGGTATCCTAGTCTATTAAGACGCTAATTGAGTCGTTTCAACCTCCCCCTCACATACTTTCCCTCTCCTTCCCACTACATTCCCCTATTTCCACTTCCAACTCTTCACTATGCACCACCCTTCCCCAAATCCTTTTTCATCTACTTCCCCCTCTCCACGCTTCTCCAAATAACACTCACCTACCCCTACTTCCCTTCCCCAGCTCTCACATCCCCGTCTCTACTCACCCTAATTTCTAATCATTCCCCCTACTTACCCTCACTTAAACTCGCTTCTCCTACTCCCCCTGCCTAATTATCCCTACTTCCGCTTACCCCATTATCCCTCACTTCTCCTAGTTCAGTCCCTTACTTCCCCTACTTTCACTCCCCAAATCTCAACTCATTTCCACTACTTCGACTACTTGTCCTGCCCTCATTTCCCCTACCCACTCTCCTCTCATTTCCCTTCACTTACCCTACTTTCTCTCCTATTATTGCTTTTCACTTTCCTTCCGGAAACTTCACCACCATTCCTATTCACTTTTTTCTTTTAATTTCCCCCACTTTCTCTCCTGCATTTCCCCTCATTACTCTTCCTTCCTCTCCCTGCATTTGCCCTTATTAACCCTACGTGCCCTCCCTTCATTTCCACTCACTTTCCCTAGTTTCCCTCAGATCATTTTCTCTCACTTCCCTTCCTCTCACTTCCCCCACGCTCTCAAACATTACCTCTTCTACCCCCTCAACCGTTGCCTCTCTCACGTTCTCAACCGTTACCTCTCCGTTTAAATTTTCCGCGCGCTGTACCGCACGGATATTCTAATCATAGTGCAGAATCTTCTGCTTCAGCCAGTAGGCATAATAGTAACAATTAATTTATGCATTTAAGGATTTCAACTAGTTATCACAAGTTCAAAGATGAGTATTGTTGAAAACGATTTATTTTATTAAGGAAAATATTCCTATTGCTAATTGTAAGTAATTTTAGAAGAGAACTATAGGCGAACTTTAGAAAATAATTCTTAAGGTTCAAATTGTTTATTTTGTTCCTTGAAATATTCTCTACAAATCTCTTTGGTTACTTTTAATTTAAACAAATTCATTAGGGAAAATATTGTTTATAAAAATAACAATATATAATTCCTGAACAAAATTTTTGAAATTAGAGTGAACCAAAACGTTTTGTAGAGAATCTTTTAGGGAATAAAATGAGCCCTACAGCTTTAGGATTAAATAATAATGGCAAATTTTACCTGAAGAGAAAGCAAAAAATTAAAACTCTAAACAACTTTCATTGAAGAAACAAAAACCTTCATTTTTCTTACCTTGCTTTCAGTGCTCTTTCAAAATTAGTTCCGATTAATAATGAAAATAATTTTTTTCTCGATTCTATACATCATTTTTAATAATGAGGTCCATCAAGCTACCACCTCCACAATCGAAATTCCCAAATTTGTTTGTATCGGAATTTTCGGCTTTTTTTGGGCTGTATTGCCGATTTTTGGGCTTCACTACATTTTTTGAAAATCCAAATTTGGAGTGGAGGTGAAAAAAGTGGGCTGAATCGGAAATTTACTATTCAAAATCACCTACAGCCTACAATTCTTAACCGATTTTCAAATTTGTTGTTTCGAAGTGATCAGCAATAGTTGCATTAGAGCGTCTATGGATTAGATTTTTTCATTTTTATTATTTTGTATTTTTTATATAAATAAACAAAGAGAGAAAATGAAAAATTGTTTAATTATTATTTTTTATCTTTGAATAAATAATCTAATCAATCCCATTCTCGATGAAAATGAAGGTCGTAGTATGTAAAGAATATGAATAATTAACAGGATATCAAATCTCATTATTATAAACAAATTATACTAACAAAATGTCAACATCGTGGAAATTTTGCTAGCAAATTATATTTGTGAGTTGAAATTGCTTGATTTTATTGACGGGATCATATTTCATCATCAAGATTTGTTTTTTGGTATACTTTGTTCATTTTATAAGCAAATTATATAAACAAAAGCATAGTTCAGGCATTCATTGGCAGATAGTAATTGTTTTATTTCCTCAGTACCTTGAATTTATATTAGTGATAATATTTAGTGATGAAGATTGGTCATTCGATATTATTTGTTCATTTTATCAACGAATTTTATAAAAAAATGCATACTTTAGTCATTTATAGATAGAAAGAAATCGATTTTTTCTCTCCTCGTCTTGAAATTATATGAATAGTGATGTTTAGTGACGAAGAATTTTCAAACAATATTATTTGTTTATTTTATAAACAAAAGCATAGTTTGACCATTTATAGATAGAAAGTAACTGTTTTTGCTTCTAATCGGCGTTAGATTATACGAGTTGTGATTCTTAGTGATGCAGACTTGTCATTCGATATTATTTGTTCATTATATAAACAAATTTTATTAAAAAATGCATAATTTGGCTATTTATGGACAGAAAGTAATTGTTTTTCATTCTTAACGCCTTCAAATCATATAAGTGATAGTTTTTAGTGGTAAAGACTTTTCGTTCCATATTATTTGTTTATTTTATAAATAAACTCATAGTTTGGCCTATTATAGACATAAAGTCAACGTTTTTCTTTCTTATCGCCTTAAAATTATATTAGTAGTGATGTTTAATAATGAGGATTTGCCATTCGATATTATTTGTTCATTTTATAAACCATGCATTTTTTAATAAAATAAACAAATAATATGGAACAAGAAGTCTTCACCACTCAACACCATCACTGATACAATTTGAAGACGATCAGAAAGAAAAACAATTACTTTCGGTCCATAAATGGTCAAAATATGCATTTGTTTCACAAATTTGTTTATATAATAAACAAATAATATCGAATGACAATTATTTTTAACTAAGCACAACTACTTATATAATTTGAAGGCGTTAAGAGTGAAAAAAAATTACTTTCTGCCCATAAATTGCCAAACTATGCATTTGTTTATAAAATGTTCTTTATAAAATAAATAAATAATATCGAATGACAAGTCTGCATCACTAAGAATCAGCACTCATATAATTTAAAGACGATCAGAAAGGAAAACCATGAACAAATAATATCAAATGACCAATCTTTGTTACTGAACATTACCACTAATATAATTTAAAGGTACTAAGAAAGAAAAACGAATACTTTCTGCCAATTAGTGCCTAAAATATGCATTTTCTTATATAATTGGTTTATAAAATAAACAAATTATACCAGACAACAAATTTGTATGATCAAAGATGATCTTGTCGATAAAATAAAGCAATATCAACTCACAAATATGCTTTGCAAGCAAAATTTCCACGATGTTGACATTTTGTTAATATAATTTATTGATAACAATTATATTCGATATCCTGCTAATTATTTATATTCTTTAAATACCTCGACATTCATTTTCATCGACAATGGGATTAATTAAGTTATTTATTCAAAAATACAAAATAATCATTAAAAAATGTATCATTTTCGCTCTTTGTTTATTTGTATAAAAAATAGAAAATTATGAAATCAAATCTGTAGACTCTCTTATGCAACTATTGCTGATCACTTCTAAACAAAGAATTTGAAAATAGGTTAAGAATTGTAGGCCGTAGATGATTTTGAATAGTAAATTCCCGAAGCATCTCCACTACATGAAAATTAAAAAAATTGAGAATCAACTGAAAATAAAGCTAACCCCTATGTAAAAACTCAAACTCGGAAGAAACAAGGTACACCACAATTTTGGGGTTATTTTGGGCTCTCGAATGCACCAAACAAAATTTTCAAAAACCACCCCTATGTACAAATAAAACACCCCCTGAATAAAAACTCAAACCTGGAAAAAACAGAATACAAAAGCAGTGTTGGTCTTTTCTTGGGCTCTCGAATGATGACATTTTTTTTCTAGAAACCACCCCTACATATAAAAAATCAAACGTCTATCTATGAATTCGAATTGGAATTTTCAAGGAGCCGAAAAATCAGAGACTCTATTCACCCTATAAAAATCCGAGTCCCGAACATCAGAAACTTTATTTACAAAGTAAATTTCTAAAAAATATTATTTTTTGACAAAGTCACATCTGCGTGGTATCAAGGGGTTGCTTTTTAACGTTAAAAGTTCGAACCCAAAAACCGGTCCTGGTATTTCCAATGAGTACAAAGATCAGAGACTCTATTTACACTGCAAAAATTTAAAAAAGATTATTTTTTGAGAAAGTCCTATCTGCGTGGTATCAAGGGGCTATTTTTTAACCTGAAGGGTAGAAGCCCAAAAATCGGTGTTGGTATTTTTAAAGAGCCCAAAAATCAGAGACTCTATTTACACTGTAGAATAATGAAAAATATTATTTTTTGAGAAAGTCATATCTGCGTGGTATCTAGGGGTTGTTTTTCAAAGTAGAGGGTTGGAGCCCAAAACTCAAAGTTAGTATTTTTGAGGAGCTCAAAAATCAGAGACTCTATTTACATTGTAAAATTCTGAAAAAGATTATTTTTTGAGAAAGACATATGTGCGTGGTATCAAGGGGTTGCTTTCAGAAGTTAAGGGTTGGAGCCCAAAAATCGGTTATGGAATTTTTGAGGAGCCAAACAATCGCAGGCTCTATTTACACTGTAAAATTAAAAAAAAAAAGATTATTTTTTGACAAATTCATATCTACCTGCTTATAAGGGATTTTTTAACGTTAAGGGCTGAAGTCCAAAAATCGGTCTAGGTATTTTTGAGAAGTCTAAAGATCAGAGCCTCTATTTACACTGCAAAATTCTAAAAAAGATTTTTTTTTGACAAAGTCATATCTACCTGTCGTAAAGGGGTAGTTTTTTCAACGCCCAGGGTAGGAGCCGAAAACTCGGATTTAATTTTCAAAGAGCCCAAAACTCAGAGAATATATTGACACTCTGAAATTCTGAAAAAGATTATTTTTTGGCAAGTCATATCTGCGTGGCGTCAAGGGGTTGTTTTTTAACGTTAAGGGTTGGAGCCCTAAAATCAGTGTTGTTATTTTAGGGGTGCCCAAAAATCAGAGACTCTATTGACACCGTAAATTTCTGAACGGAGATGTTAATTTTGAATCAAATGGACCATTTAGAGATGTAAGAAAAGAAAACAAAAAAATGCTCAAAATTAAATAAAAGTCTCAAAATCTGTATAAGGGATAGGAATTTTTTCGAAAAGTGAAAAAGATTTGTTAATAGAATTGAAGATTTTTCAAAAACCAGAAAATCTGTACAGTACATGCTTCTTGGAAACCATTAAGTTCGGGCGCTTGCTGTCCGCTTCATGAACTGATTTTTAGATATAGTTTTTTTATTTTTGCTCGTAAACGATCAAAAATATCACAAAGGAGCAAACGATATTTTTTGTATAACTTTTCTAGATATGTAAACTTGGATGTGAATTGTGTGAATTCCGAATAACTACAAAAAATTCTGTCACTTTTTGAGAATTCGCAGGCAATCTTCGAATGATTGTAACAAATCAAAAAGAAAATTTTGGATTAAATTGTTAAATAAGATTTTCTTCATTGCCATCATAGAACTTTATATGAGAATTTAAAACCAGCCTGACACCCTAAGCTGGACCTCTCTGTCTAATTTGAAATGGAAATTTGTCACCTAAGAAAATTTGAGGGGCGCGAATGATATGACATCACTATGATGTCATATCAACTGAATCATAATATTATATAATGTGATTCTAATGATATAATGATATGACATCAAATAATACACGCAGATATGACCTTTAATAATGCTTACTTTTGAGCGTGAGGTAACTAGTGCACATTCTCAAAATCGTTCAATCTCAAAAATTAAATAGCATGTTGTGCTACATGTGCAGAAAATATGTACAAGAGTTACAACTGCCTAATTTCTGCAGCTGTTGCACAAAATATTTTTCGCTGTTTCTTTGCCCATTCCCTTGACCTATCTTTCTTTTCCAGTACACTACGCTCAAACTTTTAGCTTCATTCTTTTTCTTCAATTTCAAAACAATACAAAGGCATCCCACCAGAATCAAGAAGAAAAATTTAATTATTTATATCATTTCGAGAAAAACAACATTAAGGAGAAAGTTTAAAAAAATCTGATCATACCTGTTTTAAAACTTTTTCGATGTCACAAAAAACACGCATACCAATGTTTATTTTTTTGTTGTTACAAGTTTGACCCTAAGCTGGAGAATTTTCGATGTACGACTGCGAATGACCTGGGTTTGTATCATGTGACGGAATTTCCTATCTTATTTTCCAATACTGAAGGCATGAAATAATTATCATTATACCTTTTTATATATAACATAAAATGAAAAATAAATATAGGTCAGAGAACTCAACAATTTTAATGATTTGTATACCTGATGAGGCTCGGCTTCGTAGAGAGGAAGCATGTAGTAATACAAATTATTACAATTTTCGCGAGAAGTAGGTCGAAAACAGTCATTTCACCAACAACTATAAATAATTATCGTTATACTTCATACAGTAGGAAAGAAATGGAGAAAAAATTGATGGAACTTAATTAGGACAAGCACATGGGGTCGATGAAGGAAGCATTTTTCATTCTCAAATTACTTTGAGATCTAGAGGGACGGAAGTAAATTTTCCAGAACCGTGTACTGGCAAGCTCGAATTTCTCGACGGATGGACGAGTCTCAAGGGATCCAGAAAATTAATGACGACCTAGTGGATATTCCGCTTTTAGTTTGGTTGTAAAGCTGAGATGCGTTTGAAAGGGTGCGTATGAATACATCGAAAGGAGTATCAACATGGTTCAAAACACACGAACCATTCTCGGTCGATTACTGCTTCCTGAAGTGGAAAGAAACAGGTCGCACCCAGACTCCTTTTGTTGGAAGGAAATTTTTCAACATTGATGAGTTCATCTAGCTTCTTTATTGTATCAGATCTAGTCGCTGTGACATAGTTTAGGAAGTAATATTTCGAATGGGTTGGGTATGCCATCGTCAACACGAAAGGGTCGTCTGATGAAAGATTATCACCCAATGAAAGAAATTTTCAGGTGGATGAACTCATGTATCTATCCATCCATCTAGGTATTGATCAATAACATGGAAATCTTTTGTTCGAAAAGTAATTATCTTCTACGATAAGTGACTTGTCGTTTAATTACTGCCCTTTCATTTAAATTTTATTCATTAGAGGTTAATGTGTTTCTTTGTTCCTGGTTAAGTACGACGCATTTGAGAAAGGAATTCAATAAACGTTTCAATTAAATAACTCAATTCATAGTTATTAGAAAAACCTTTTATATAAATAAATTTTTGGAATTGGAAAAAATTGGAAAAAAATAGTCAAAGTAGGCGCCATGGACTTACAAAAAAGGATTTTGTAGCCTATTCAGACGAAAATAAGGTCGTTTAGCTCCCACCTGCCCCCCCCCTATACGATACCAATTAATACACCCCCCCCCCCAATACTTCTTATTCATCACTCTTCCTTCTCCTGCACTACTTCGCTTTATTTCACCTTTCCTGCTTCTTTTTTCCCTCTCCTCATTTTCCATTCCCTCACCCTCTACTACCCTACCCATCCGTACTTCCCCTTTCCATCAATGTGTTCCCTCCTCATACTTGCACTACACCTATGCTCCCCTCTCCCCGTTTCTTCTCACCTACTTTTCCAGCCCTACTTCTTCACCCTACTGACCCTCTTTAAGTTACCCAATCCTACTTCCACTATCGTACTTGCCTCCCTTACTTCTTCATCCCAAGCCATTACTTTCCCTTCCTTTTTCTTCTTAACCTTACAATCCTTCCCTACTTCCCTATACCTTATCCACTTTCCATCCCCAACCTTCACTATCCCTAATTTTACTCTCGTGACTACCCTTTATTCCCCCCACCCCCCTCATGGAAAACAAGTAGGATGGACGGAAACCGGGCCGTCCTTGAACTACGTATCCGATTTAAAGGGGGAGGTGGCGCCACAAAAAACTACGGTTTTTCAAAGAGCAGGGGAGGGGATTCAGTGAAAATAAATTGAAGAACCTGATAAAAAAATTCAATTATTTCTGGGCAAAAGTACATTATTTTTAGTTGGAACGTCTACTATTATACTTTTGGCTCGGAGTTTAAAATATACCCTTTTTGTTCAAAATTCCACTATTGGGTTTTAAATTCATGTATTTTGTTCAAAATTTGCCTTTTTTGGAAGAAAATTAATCTTCTTGGTTGAAACATCCCTTTTGCTTGAAAACACATTTATTTGGTTAAATGTTAAACTCTTTTTTTTAATTTATCTTACTTTTTTGTTGTTGAATATTCATCATTTCACCTTTCACTTTTGGTTGAAAATTGATCATTTCGACGCAGTTAAAAATTCTACTATTTTGTTGATAATAAACTTTCTTGTTGGAAATTTATATTTTTGATTGAAAACTTAACTTCTTGGTTAATAATTAAGCTATTTATTGAACAGTTTATCTATTTGGTGGAAAATTAACTGTTTAGTTTGAAAATTGAACTATTCGGTTAATAATTCATCCATCTTGATTGATAATTCAACTCCTTGGTTGAAAGTTGAACTACTGGGTAGAAAATTTATGTATTTTGTTGAAAATTCGTCTTTTTAGGTAGAAAATTAAACTTTTTTGTTGAAAATTCATCTTTTTGGTGGAGGAATCAACTGTTTTGTTGGAAATTCGTCTTTTTTGCTTAAATCTAACTGGTTGAAAATTTTTTGTTTGAAAATTAATTCTTTACATTAAAAATTAATTGATTTCATTCTCCGTTTAAAATCTGCCTTTTTAGTCAAAAATTCGACTATTTGGTTGTAAATTCATATTTCCTGATTGAAAATTAACGCTCTTGTTGACAATACATAGTTTCAGATTTCAAAGTAAACTGTTTCCTGAAACATTCGACCTTTCTGATTGAGAACCTAAATCTTGTCGAAAATTCGTCTTTTTGGGTAGAACATTAATCTTCTTGGTTGAAAAATCACCTTTTTGGTTCCAAACACAACTATTTTGTTGACTGTTAAACTTTTTTTTTTTTAATTTTTTTAAGATTAATGATTTTAGTTGATAATCCATCTTTTTGGTTCAAAATTGCACTATTGTGTTAAAAATTCTTTTTTTTTTTTGTAGAAAAATCATTCTTCAAACTGAAAATTCAACTAGGCCACTCTTGGTTGAAAATTTACATTTTTAATCGAAAATTGATTTCTTATAGTCAAAAATTCAACTATTTTATTGAAAATTAACTTTTTCTTGGAAATTCATATTTTTGATTGAAAATTAAACTATTTGGGTAACCATTAGGCGTTAATTTAAAAATTGATCTATTTGGTAGAAAACTAATCTTTATGTTTGAAAATTGAACTATTTTTTTTTAAATTCATCTTTCTTGGTTGATAATTCAACTACTCGCTTGAAGGCCGCGGATTCCAATATTTTGCTCAAAATTTATAGTTTCAGATTTCAAAGTAAACTGTTTTTTCAAACCTTCGACTTTCTAGCTTAAAAACTTCAATCTTCTTGAAAATTCGTTTTCTTGGGTAGAAAATGAATCTTCTTGGTCGAAATTTCATTTTTGTTCAAGATTTCAACTATTTTGTTAAAGTTACGTTTTTTAGTCCAAAATTCAACTGGTTCGTTAAAAATTCATCTTTATTGATTGCAAATAAACTCTTTTGTTAAAAATTCAACTGTTCGGGATAAAAATTCCACCGACTTCGAAAAAAATCGTATTATCGGCTGGAAAATGCCACTATTTGGTCAAAAATTCAACTTTTTTGAATGAATTTTAATCTGTTCCATTTTCAAATTCGACCATTCGGTTGGAAATGTATCTTTGCACGTTGAAAACTGAATTATCTGGTTAGAATTTCAACTATGTATTTAAAAATTTAATTAATCTGTCGAAAATTAAGCAATTTTGTTGAAGTCATCTTGTTTGGTTAAATATTTTACTATGGTAATTTAATGTTAGGCACTGTCCGGTATTATGGTAAATTGTGTAATAATAGACAACCGTTTATTTCTCTCATCTTGATAATTCAGATAAGTTGTCTTAACTTGTCATAAAAAATTAAATACATAAGTTGGGTTCACTTAGTCTTTTTCGTGGAATAGTGGATCATCATTTGTACACTTGTTACGTAATATACAGAAAGTGTAATATATCTCTTAGATAATGGCTACTTTGAAGAGGCATTTCCTTTGAAAGAAAGAGATTAATTCGAAAAAGTATCTTAAAGAGATTTATTTGTCTTTTCTCTCTTCCTTACCTGTAGCTGTAGTAGGTCAAACAGGAAAAAAGTATTTTTTTTGCTATATTTTTTATTATCTGCGCAGTAAGGCATACGTGCACTCGACTGTATGTGAGATCGTTATTTCATTATGGTTAATTTGAGACTGAGAGCGGTCATGGGGGTGAACGAGTGACTGAGGGTTCATGTCATTAAAGCGATGCATCTAGTGAAGATTAATGAGCGTCACGTTCCAGGACACTAGCCGCTTTGCCCAATAATATTTACTCATACTAGAAAAAAAACACGCGCGATTAATATTCTTCTTTGACTCACGCAATTTTTAAATTAAACTATAACATCATATTAATAGAACATTTTTGTATTTCGTAGTACCTGCTATCTAAAATGATAAAAAAACATCGGAAACTAGGATCTAATATGCAGAAGTGTAAGAAATGAAAAAATTGTGTAATGCTGAAATTATTATTATTATTATACCATCAAGTAATTTCCCTTTCGGGGTAGGCGTGACTTTCTCGGTGAGGAAAGGAGTAATGTGCTTATCCTTCAAACACTATGATTTCTGTTTTATTTACGTTAATTTTGAGGCCCATGTTCTTTATGCTTTTACTTACTTTATTCAACATTCTTTGCAAATCCTCGATTGATTCTGCCATAACAATCTTGTCATCTACGAAAGCTAACCCACGTACCTTCACTGTTTCGAGATCGACACCCTATTCGTCAAAGAGGGCCATTCTTATACACTTATTCATAAATATGATGAATAGCCATCAGGACATATAAGTCACTCAGTCACTCAGTTTCCCATTTACCCCTACACTTGCTTTAGTACCTGTATATATTATTTTTATTGCTTGTAGGCATTTAGGCATTTCAGCACTAATACTGTCTGCACCAGCAGCCTTGCCGTTTTTTAAGTTCTTAATTATATCTCTAACCTCAGTGACACAGATTTTTTCAATTGGATTTTTGAATTCATTATGTTCTATGTCGCAGTTCTGTTATATCTTGACATCCTAATAATTCTTTGAAGGAGTCTTTTAAAGCGTCTACTATCCCGTCTGTATTATATAGCATTTCACCTTTGCTGTTTCTCATGCAGACAAACTCTGTAGTTTTACTTTCCTTCATCTCTTTAAATAATAGTTTAATGGTTTCTTCAAAGCAGTTTTGTATTTTCTTCTATTCTTTCGTTCTGATTTTATCTGTACTTTCCTTGACTAGTCGTTCAACTTTCCTCTTTTTGTGTCTGTAATCATTTTCAAGACTATTTCTCTCATCATCGCTAAGACATGTGATGTTCAACGTTCTCTTGTACGCTTCTTTCTTGTCTTTTTGGTGTGCCTCAATTTCATCATTTCACCATGCATCACCAGATTCTCTTCCTACAACCGCCGTACCACACACTTCCGTCGCAGTTTTAGCAATGATATCCCGTAACATAGTCCAAGCGCCATCTATATATTTATTGCTTCTAAGCGCCTCCAAAGTTGCCTTATCTACGCGTTCGTTTATCATATTCTGAAAATCTATTCGCACTTCCAGTTTCTGTAAATTTTCAATCTTGATTCGCGTTTGTTTAGTTTTTTCTGTTTCTCTTTCTTCTCCATCCTCGCCCTAAGTTTATTTTGTAGGCTAGGAGGTAATGATCAGTATTGCATTCGGAACCCTTCATGACTCTTGTATCTTTTACTAGTTCTCTTAGTCTTTCATTCGCAATAATGAAGTCGATTATATTGCTGTTATTTCCTTTACACCACGTGTACGTGTGGATCATTTTATTTCGAAACCAAGTATTTGTAATAAATAGGCCCTTTTCTAAGTATAAGCTAACTAATTTTTCGGTTCATAATTTTTTCTTGTTGGATCCCGAAACTTACCTAGCACCCTTTCTGTATCTGTATCCTGACGTTGAACGCCGACCTATCCGTTTATATCTCCTAGAAGAATCATTCTTTCACCTTGATCGCAAGTACCTATTGTATCATTTACGGTGTCCTAGAAGGGTTTTTTGACTTCTCTCGGATCACTATCAACTGGGGCGTAGCAGGCCATGATAAATAATCTTCTGATTCCTATCTTCATTCCAGCCCACATTTTTTTTTGTTCTTGCATTTTTAGAAGTTTTTTCTTTTTCATTCGTTCTTGACGAGGTTGTCAAGATTGACGAGGTTGCAAACGATACCATTATGTAATTGTTAATGTAATTTGCTTAGAAATTTGATAAATTCTATTCTTTAACAGGAGTTCATGTAAAAACACATTGGCAGCAATAATTTCAAAAACTAAAAGAAGGAATAATTTAAACAAGACTAGAAGATAGAACGAGTTTTTCTGTTCATAAACGCCTCGAATAAGCGTTTGTTTACATAATTTGTTCGTACAATAAAAAATAACGATAAAAGCAAACATTTGACCAAAAAATATTATCATCAACAAAATTTGAACAACAGTAGAAGAAAAAACGATCTTTCCTGCCTATAAGTGTCTACAATTTACACTTGTTTAGAAAATAAATAATTAGTGATTAATGGTATAATTTTGCAAGAAAACATCATGCAAAATATAATTTTAACAAGATTAGATAAAAAAATTTCTTTTTGCCTGAAAACGCCTCAAACGTGAATTTTTGTATAGAAAAAATTTATGAGTTGCCAAACATTTCCAGAAATATCATTTGTTCTATAATCCAAATAAGTCTAGCAAAAAAAAATATTTCTCTCTGCCTATTAAAGTATGTGATGTACAGTTGTTTAAAAAATTAATATATGGCATCAGATCTTAAATTTTAATGGCCACGTATCATCTTCATAAGTTCAATCAACTTTATAAGTTAACATTTTTTTTTCGTATACCTCTATGCATTGAATCCGAATGACGGCAAGTATAAGAAATTTTGTTTCTAATAGATATAAAATGCAATTAAAAGATAGAATTTTGTTTTCAAATTAAGTGAATAAAAAAATCGAAAATTGAGTCTCACCAATCCATAAAGAATTATTCTTGGATTGAAAGAAGAGTTATAAATCGGCTAAAAATAGATATTTTGTAATTTTTTACAAGATGCAAATTGATACAAATCGGTTAGAAAATAAATTGTGTAAAATGTTTCCAAGTTACAAATTGATAAAAATTTAGACGATTGAAATGACCTTTTTAAATTGAGATTACGTCCTGGCTGGTGAAATGTTTCAGTGTCCCTGACCGGTTAAAAATCAGTTAAAAATAGAAATTTTGTAATTTATTTTGGCTTAAAAATTGATACAAATTCAGACGATTCAAATGATAATTTTTTTTTTAATTCGAATTAGGTCCTGTCTGGTGAATTATTTCACCGTCCAGACGTTTGAAAATCTTATTCCTGCCAAGATTGATTGTTTCCCTTGAAGAGTCCAAAAAAAGTTTCTTTTTCATTTTTCGATTTTTTGAACCGTTCTTCGGTTATTTCGATAAATGTGTATTTTTTCGCAACATAGTTGTATTTATTTCGGACTGCTGAAGAACGTGTAATGTATGATGTCATGTATGATGATAATGTAATGTATGATCCGCCGGTAGAAAAGACTTTCGTGACATTGTTTTTAATTATATCTCTTAAAAGTTTTTATGTAAAAACAATGTTTTTTTAGCATTTTTGAAAATTACATCTTTCCGAATTAGGCCTGAACTATGTATAGGACCAAATTTGAAAAGATAACTCCGAGAAAGTTCAGATGTAAAGGATTTCAAAAGTACAATCATCCCTCGTTGAAAAACAGGCTTGAGATAATACGGCCATATGCATCTACTTTTGGGACAAAAATTTAATTACAACATTTTTTAAATTTATTCTTCATTTACTGTTACAGAATACCAAACTTACAGTAAGTGCTAACATTCCTATCTAAACGAATTCATATGAAAAATACACCCTATACATAGCTTAGACGTTCTTTGAAAAAATGTAATGTTTGAACATTTCGAAAAAAACAATGTTTCCAAATATTGATTGAACAAAAAAAAATATAGTCTCTCATGTTTTTTTCTATCTGAGAATGATAATTAAGAGACTTCTCACACGTTCTTTAGTAGTCTGAGAGGAATACAACTATTTTTACGATGAAAAAATACACCTTTTTGAAATAATTAAAAAAGCGTTCAAAACTTCAAATAGGTGAACAAATATTTTATATGTCTCTGCAGGGAGAACAATTTTTACTTTGAATTTTCACTCGTAACTTGTATATTTTTCAAGAAAAAGCCCAATTTTTGATTATCAGAAAAACAGCCGCAATTTTGTTAATTTTTTTTCCCTCAAATTTCTTACCGGATTTAGAAGATTGCTTGGTTTTTTTTTAAACAAAAATTTCAAAAAATTGTTGGCACCCTATCCTAAACCATTTTTAGGTCAAAAAGAAAACACGTACCAAGTTTCATTCCTTTTTAACAACTTGAGCCTATTTTGGATAATTTTCGTTGTACCGCACCGACTATTTCTGCACGTGTATGTCCTGTGAATAATTAACTTCGAGGAACAATATTATGAACAAATATTTGAATCATACATCTAATTTTAAATTTGATTTCAAATAAGACGGTTATGTAATTTCCCTAGTGTCACAGAATACACAATTGTAAATTCGACCCAAAACTCAACACGATGTGAAGCCCTCGATGATGATGGTGCTCATACCTAGTCAAAATTCTGTCCTCGTTGAAGTCAGTACGTACAAATGTCCTAGGGGGATACATGATGGGTTTAATAGGATTTTCAGGAGAATGTGGATCACGTTTGTTCGGAGACATAGTCACGGGAGATATCTCCGGAAGTTTTTGCAGCAGGAATTCCAGCTGTAAGCGACATATGTGTAGCGGTTGTACAGCTATAAAACCAACTGGAGCGAGTCCACCTATGATATTTCTGACACCATGCTACTGGAATCGCCTTAAAGGGCTTAAGCTCCTGTCTTCCTTCTTCTCTAATAAAAAAAGCAGTCTATCAAGAACCCTTGTAATATTTTTCCTGGCGAGGAAAGACACATACAGTACCGTTCAGTAGTATGAGGACATCTGAAAAATTAGCGATTAAAAACCTTTACTCATTTCTCGCAGGATGTCTTCGTAACAGAATAAGATGAGGTAATTTATAATGAATCGTTAGAAAGTTTACTAAATTCCGCGTCAAATAAGCTCTATTTAAAGTATTTTTGATAAATAGATACTGATCTACTTAGCCAGGATGTCTGGTCAAATTTTTGGTTCTTGCCCATTTTCATGATTGAACTTCAATTCCTGGAAAAATCTAGAAAAATAATATTAAAAATCTGAAGCTATCCCAAAATGAACCTTTAAATCTTCTCTTTGAAATTAGGCCAAAAAAAATATCCGAGTTTTCATTGGTTCTCAAATTATCATAAAAAATCTAAAGGCGTGCGCAAAAAGAAAATCGCTCAATCAAACGATTTTAAAAATAAAAAGTGGCAAAAATAAAAAATTAGACCGATATTTCTCACTCAGTAACTAACTCTATAGTTATGAAACATATTTGAAAAAGGGCTCGATTCATGCGAAATTCAATAACCGAAATTATATTTCAAAAACAAGGAATGTTTTAGAAAATTTAGTATTTCATGGTGAGAAAACATGCCAATTTCCCTACATTGGACCATAAATCTCCATGACCCTGAAATTTAATTTCTTTCATTCTTAAAGTATTTCTTTACATTTACCTCATTCCCATTTCAACTTCTGGAAGATTTACAACATTCCAGTTTCAACCGAGAGGGATTTAGAAAACGTTAAATTTTCATGAAAATACATAAATTTTTAACTAAAAAAGATCAATTTTCAACTAAAAATAGAATAGTTATATTTTCAGAAAAAAAATTTCCCCTACAAAAAACATGATTTTTCAACAAAATAGTTCAACTTTTAACCAAATGGTTGCATTTGAACCAAAAAAGATGCAATTTCTACATAAACAGTTGAATTTTGAAACCAATGAAGAATTTTTATTAGAAGAGTTCAAGTTCTAAGCAAGAAAAATTCTTCAATCAAGAGAGAAGAAAATATGTTAATTTTAAACCAAATAGCTGAATTGTCTACCAAAATAGTTAAATTTTTAACCCAAAAAGATGAATTATCAACAAAACAGTTTAATTTTCAATCAAAACAAGTGACTTTTTAATTTTTATTAAAAAAAAAGATCAATTCTCAATCAAAAATACAATAATAGACATTGAAACCAAAGGGAATAAATTTTCAACTTAAAATATTTGGTCTTTCAACCAGCAAGATAAAATTTTTACAGAAAGAGATGAATTTTCAACTGGAATAGGTAAACTTTTAGCTGAAAAAATTTATTTTATTTAAAAAAAGTAAATTTTCAACAAAATAATTAGATTTTTTAGCAAAAATACGAATTAAAAACTGAGAAGATTAATTTTTTACCAAAAAAGACAAATATTCACTGAAATATGTGAAATTTCAACTAAAAATATAAATTTGTAACCAAAAATGAAATAGTTGAATTTTCTGTTTGAAAAATTAATTTTTAACTACAAAGAAAGCTAATTTTTTAAAAAAAGTTGAATTTTAGATTAAAAAGAATACATTGTTAACCAAATTGTTGAACTTTTAACAAAATAATTAAATTTTCAACCAAAAATATAATAGCAGATTATTAGTGATAGTAGATCAGGTAAAAGTTGAAATTGTAACCAGAACCAACAGAGATGAATCTTTAGACCAAAAAGACGAATTTTTAACAATAAAGATAAATTTCGAATCAAAAAAAAAGAAACTCCATAAAACAGTTGAACTTTCAACCAAAAAGGATCACTTTTAAACATAGATATTAAATTTTCAACAAACTACTTGAATTTTGAACCGAATCAGAAAATTTTTAACCAAGAAGGTGAATTTTCAACTAAAGATATAATATTAGGCTTTCTAAATTCATAAGTTAATTTTTCAATTTTATTTTAATTAATTTTTCTCCTTCTAAAAAATGTTTCTATGGATTTACGCTCAACAGTTGCTACTCAAGAAAAAAATTAAAATTTGATAGTTCGATTTTTGGTCTTTTTAGTTTTCAAGAATTTCGTCTATTCAATATCTGTGAATCTTCAATCACAAAATAAATTTTCATATTATCAACCAATTTTTTATTTCGAATGTTTTGGTTTTTTATTTGTAATTTTTAAAAGAAGTTGAGACACTTTTAGAAAGAATTCATTAACCATAGAAATTGTCTGGGAATAAAAATGGTTAACCTTTTGGTAATCACCCATATACTTATAAAATTCTTTTTTCTTATGTAAATAGCACAAAATAAATAAATATATATCAAGCACTAGAAAAATGCTTTCTTCAAAGAAAAATTGAGTTCAATAACTTTTACTTTGAAGATGGTTAAGGCTCATTGTAAGAATTGGTCCGAAGCTGCCTCAAAATATTTAACGCAGATTTGGTAACCAAGATCCAAGTGGTTTGATAGCGAAGTTGGTTAGAGCGTGCGGTAGAATACACGAGTTTAGGTGGTTTAGGTAGTATCCTCAACGAGTGCAATTTTCAAAGCGTTTATGTTTGCGATTATTTGCGTAAGTGATCGTGTGTGCGAATTGTGTATTAATAATTATAAAAAATTAAGATTATTTGACAATAATTTCAAAAAAAACTTTTTTTTTCTTTGAGAAATCGTGCTTTGAATTTTCATGAACTGGCGCTTTTCGGATTTCATGTCTAAGAGAATATAAATCCCTTTGCGTACTAAATTTTCAGAGACTGTCGCTTAGCTTCCCGAGCTCTGTCTCTGAGATTCTGTTAAAATGGTACATGCTTCCCAGATGATGATTAATCATTTTCTTGAACACGGAATGTTGTGAATTTTATTTAACTTTCTTTCATATTCAAGACTATAATATAAAGTTACTGTATTTTTAATCAAATATTTTTTTCCACGTATAAAACTTTTTGTAATATAAGAAAGACACCTCGCAGACTAGAAAATCGATTCTGACTCACATTTGGAACGGACGTGGCGTTGCACGTCCCCGGAAAGGAAGAATCGAGCGGACTCTCAAAATTGAATATGCATTGCGCCGATTCCTGCCAGATGGAAGAGATTGAAAGGCAGAGGAAAAGGGTTAGAGACAAAGTAAGTCATATAGCATAGAGAGACAATGTTCCCCTTTCATAGAGAATGTTCTCTTTTATTCAGGAAAGTATTACCTATCCAGAAAGAAAATAGTGTCAGAGTTACGGTTCAAAGCTTACTCACATTCGACGAGTTCATAAGATTGGAGTTTACTGAACTTTGGAAATATATTGCTGAAGCCATCGTGGAATAACTCCTAGGGGTTGGTGCCTCGATTGCAGTTGACTGTTAATTAATGAATAATTTGAATACCAAGTCATGCTCGACAAGCATAGCAAGTCTGGAAAGAGTTAAGTTCGAAAAAATTTGTTTCGTATTTCTCGACTTCTTCCTCGTCATACTTGATTTAAGTGGTAATTCAAAAAGAAAGTTTTTCATGTATATTCGAAAATCAACTATTTTTTAAAATTGTACTATTTTGGGAGACCAGAAATGCAAATCCTTTAATTATTATCCTGATTGACCTACTTAGTATCTCTGTTACCGACTGGCGAAACCATATAAATGAGCCTGGAGTGGACCTTTGCTGAGTCGTTATTATTGTACACAAATACCGGAAATTATCTTGACAGACACTTTGTAATGAAAAAAGCATTTTTTCTATAATTCGCGAAAAAGTTCCAGTTTTTCCACCTGTTTTTGGTGTAAAAAGTTACCGATTTTTGCTCGATGACGTGGCGCATGCGCAGTGCCGACCTTTCCGGGCAACAGTGACAAAAGTGGACAGATGCAGTGGAAAAAGTAAATGGACAGTGATAAAAGTGAGGCACAGTGGAAAAAGTAAATGTTATTTCGGGTGGGTTCGTGTTGCCTCGGGTGGACTCGTGCATCGTGCGCAGCCAACTTCATTCTATTTTCCGACTGTCGTCCCTAACCTAAAAGCAATTTCCTGAAAAGTCTCGAGTTGTGTATTTTGTATGTACTTTTGTCACTTGGCAAAAGCAAAAAAACACCGTCAGTTTCTCCGAAAATACTGTGCTTGGTTTTTTTCACGAAAAATCGGAAGTTTTGAAGCCCTCAACTTTATGGGCCAACTATTCAATTGTGAGAACCAGCTTATTATTACTGCCATATTATTGCCATTGTCATTGTTGCGTCAATCGACAAAAAATCGCCTTCTTTTTACACAAAAAACAGGTAAACAAAAACTAGCACTTTTTAACAAATTATAGAAAAAGTATCGTGTCCCACACATTGAAAAAGCGACGATTTAAAACTCGTGTGATAGCCACCCTCGCTCCGCTCGGGTAGCTAACTTCACACTCGTTTTAAATCTCTCGCTTTTTCAACTTGTAGCACAATATACTATTATTGCCCAAATCGTGACCGTATGGAGTTCAAAAGTGTAGTGTAAAATCAGATGATATTTTAGAGTGAGATATAATGTGGTCTTCGGAGCGCGTGTTAGTGTGGTTGTGCGGTGGTCGATAATGCTATGATGGTCGTGCGGTGGCCGACGATGGTGTTGTGGTCGCGCGTTGACCGACGGTAGTGTTGTGATCTTGAGTTATTCCTGGTAGCATTGTGGGTATGAATAAGAGAGTGGAGGGATCCCAACCTCCGAGGAGTGCCGGAGTGACGGAGGAGGGGGTGGGGGCTTTCGGGATCTGAATGTTTTTCGTAACGACAATGAGGGAGGGGGGGGGGGCGTTTGTGCTCGCAGAGTTTTTTCGGCACAAATAAGGGATGAGAGAGTGTTTGTGATCACGGAATTGAAAAATTTGAAGAGACTCCTGGCCTTCGTCTTCCTCACAGTCATATAAATAAAACCTTTTCTTAAAAGTCACTTTAGTACAAAATTAAAATAGCTGTGAATTCGATCTCGAGTGTTTCCACTTTGTTTGTATTTATAATTATATGGTGCTCGTTTCACGAGCACTTTGCTTCCCGCTAGCAAATGTATTTGCTTCCTCATAGAGGAAGCATTAGTTTTTTTTCAATAATAGACAAACCAAAGTCTTCACTCTGATCAATTTAAAAATAGAAATTCACAAAAAATACACAATTACAAAACAATACAAACAATTTTTTAAATACAGAGATAAATCAGACCCATCAAATTTTGTATTCGAAATGATAATTTTACGAGCTGGCAAAGGGAAAGGAAAAGTTCTGTCATACCCTATCCCTTTGCCAGCTTTATGATTTTTCGAAAAAAATTGTCAGAATTATTCTTTTCGAACAATCTTTTCTATTCATGCGTCAACTTTGAATTATGTCGATGGAAAAAGTTTTTCTGTTAGAAACAGATGATTCAAATATTATGAATGAGCATAACTTCCTTAATCTTCAACAAACTGTATTAAAATTATAGATCAATCAATTTTCCTCGAATCAAGGAATCTTTTATATCCTTGCATCAACTTTCAATTATATTGAAGAAAAAAGTTTTACTATAAAAAACCGTATTTTCGAATATTATGCATTACCATAGCTTCCTTACTCTTCAATAAATACATTCATATTTTAGGTCAATCGATTCGTCTCGAATCAACACATCTTTTCTGTTCTTGCATTAACTTTGAAATATGTTAATGAAGAAAGTTTTACTATAAAAAGCCGATTTTCAAAATATATAAATTGACAACGGCGATACCACGCTGAAAACACCAGTTCTCGTAAGATCACTGAAGTTAAGCATTGTTGGGCGCGGTTAGTACTTGGATGGGCGACCGTTCAGGAATACTGCGTGCTGTTGGCCCGTCGTCGGTGTGGTGGGCCCACATTGGTAGTAAATATCCACCTAGAAACACTACCCGAATCGGGTAGTGAGGCAATGAACTTTCGAGTTCGAACTGCTAATCAATGTATGTATGTATGTATGTAAACATTACCATGACTTCCCTACGCTTCAATAAAATGTATTAATATTATAGGTCAATCCATTTGTCTCGAATCAACACATCTTTTCTGTCCTTGCATCAACTTTGAATTATGTTAATGAAAAAAGTTATGCTATAAAAAACCGATTTTCAAAATATATAATTTACCATAATTTCCCTACGCTTCAATAAACTATATTAATATTATTACATCAACTTTGAATTATGTTAATGAAAAAAGTTTTGCTATAAAAAACCAATTTTTAAAATATTATTAAGTGCTAAAAAAAATGCTACAAATATTTTTAGCAATCCTTTGGCCAGTTTCAAGATATTAGTGGAAAAAATAAGCCCTCCAAATTTCATCAATTTATCTGCAACCGTTTCCAAGTTATCGTGTTCACAAAAAAATGTGACACACACAAACACACACACACTCACACTCAACCACACAAAAACATCCGGACAAATGCTTAGAACATTGTATTAGAAATTTTTAAATTGAGGAAGGTTCAATTAAATGAATTTAAAATTTTTGGAAAATGGTACCATTACAAAGCTTCCTCTATATATTATATTATATACCATTAAGCCATTCCCCTTTCAGGGTAGGCGTGATACTATCCGATTCGGGTAGTGTTTCTAGGTGGATAGTTTCTTGTAGTAAATAACTACTACAAGTTTAGGCTCACCACACCCACGATGTGCCAACAGCACGCAGTATTCTCGAATGGTCACCCATCCAAGTACTAACCGCGCCCAACGCTGCTTAACTTCAGTGATCTGACGAGAACTGGTTTTTTCAGCGTTTTTTCAGCAAAAATGACTAAATAATTTATAAAAAAAACTGAATGAGTTACAAAATAAGAAACGAAAAAATGTTAAATTTTCAATAAAATTCTGGTCTTTGCGTTGTTCACAATTATATAAATCAAAACATATCTTTAAAATGCATCTTCAGTTAAAATTTGAAAAAAAATGAAAAATAACTCAATAATTTGTAAACAAATTCAAAAGCTTTGTGAACATCAAAGCTGAAAAATCCATAATTTTGATTAAACAATTAGGTACATTAGCGAATTAAATGGCAAAAAAACATTCAAAATAATTAACTATGCAAAAATAAATAAATATATACTTCAGCGAAAACGAATTTCCCTAATTGAAAAAATGCAACTACACCGGGGCCATTTTTGAAAAAGTTATGAAAGAAAAAAAAGGAGAAACTGTCCCGGGTGTTGTTAAAATTTTTTAATGCGAAAAATTTATTCTCGGTAATGCGTTTATTTATTTCTTTTTGTATAGTTGATTATTTCTGAACTATTTTCGCCTATTAAATTCGCTTCGCTGCCTAATCGTATCGTCAAAATTTGGGAGTTTTCAGATGTATTGCTTAAAAAGCTTCCAAATCTTTTTATAAATCACACAGCCTAACAAAAAAAAAAATTTTCTGGCGTGGGGTCAGACCATGTTTATTACATGTTTTTGGAGTCGCTGAAACCAAACCTGAAGTCCATTTTACCCCATAACGTCAGGTTTTTGACATCACCTCAAAAAGTCTTCACAGCTACACAAAAATAAAAAATAATTCTGGCCTGGGGGTCAGGCCATTTTTACTATATGTTTTTGGGGTCGCTCAAACCGAATCCGAAGTCCATTTCACCTCAATATGTCAGGCTATTGACATAGCCTTGAAAAATATTATAATCCGAGCCCAATTAGTCCGTTATAGTTAAAAAAAGAGAATTAATGAAATTCTATCTACCTGTCATTTGTTATTCGTTATTTAGAATTGTTAAGGTTATGCGGTTATTGGAATTTTAGGTTATGAGGTAAAGAGGTTATGCTGTCAGGGGGTGAAGGGCTCGAATGGTTATGGTGTTAAGAGATTATGAGGTTCAATATATTAGGTATAACGAGCTAATTGGGCTTGGATTATAAGATTTTTTAAGGTTATGTCAAAAACCTGGCATGATGGGGTGAAACGAACTTCGGATTCGCTTTCAGCGACCCCAAAAACATGTAGTAAGAATGACCTGACCTCCAGGTCAGAATTATTTTTTACTTTTATGTGGCTGTGAAGACTTTTTGAGGTTATGTCAAAACCCTGGCGTGATGGGGTACAATGGACTTCGGATTCGATTTAAGCGAACCCACAAACATATAATAAATATGGTCTGATCCCAAAGCCAGAAGATTTTTTTTGTGTGGCTGTTTTATTTAGTTACTATTAAATTCATGAAGTTTTTTACCTAAATGACTTTTCAAAAATATATATTTTTTATATACTTGTAAGTAACATGAAGACCGGGAGTTCTTTTAAATGTTTATTTTTTAAATTGTATTGACAACTAGCAGCAAATGTACGCGCGAAATTCGCGTTCACGCTTCTGGATTTTTATTTCCTAATATTAAAAATATAAACAATTTGAAAATAAATTATCAAATGCATTTTTGAATGTAAACATTTCTCAACAATAATTAATAATTTTGAACTGAAAGCGCTTGCAAAAAATGTATTGAACGCTTTTAAATTGAAAACGTTTGAAATGAAACAATTTTAGATTAGGTAAGGTTAAAAAAAACTAACAATATTTCACATTGAATGAAAAGAAATTGAACTTATATGATTTAAAATTAAAAATTTTTCAACTAGAAGCGTTTAAATTGAATAATTTCAGACTTATATTTTGGAAATAGGACAATTTCATCAGATAGGAGTTGAAATCGTATCACTTCTAATTCGAAGAGTTCAAAATTGAATATTGTTTTGAATTGAAGAATCTTGAACTTGAATGATTTTAGATTAAAATATCAAAAGTAGGACAATTTCAAAAAAAAAGGAATATTTTTTGGATTTTATTAAACATAAAAATAGATCATTTAAAATTCAAAGAAATTGAAATGTTATTATTTCTTATAAAAAACATTTAGAATCGAATAATTTCAAATTGAAAACTTTCGAATTTAAATAATTTTTTTAATTTAAAGCGATTAAAACTTGACAATTCTAAACTTAAAGCTAAATTAAAGTCCTTGAAATCAGGAGCTTCAAAATTGAAAAATTTTAACCTTGAAATTGTATAATATCTAATTCAAAGTGTTCAAAATAGAAAAATGTTATTTTGAATTGAAGAATGTCGAAATTGTTTGATCTAAGATTAAAATTTCAAAAATAGAACAATTAAAAAACGTTGAAAATTGAATACGTTACGATTAGAATTTTTGCAATTGGATCATTTGAAAATTGAAACAATTTAAAATTGACAACTAATTGTAAATGGAATATTTCAAAATCCAAACTCCTGAAATTCCAATGTTTTAGATTCTTACTATATAAAAAAAACTTTAATGTTAAAATTGATTAGACCAATTTTTCTAACATCAAAAGATAAATTCATCGTTCAAAATATAGAAATGTTCAATTATAAACATTTAAATTATTCTAGAAAAACGTTAAAAATAAATACTTTCAAAAATAAAACTTATGAAAGGAAAAAACTGAAAATGTAACATTCGCGGGGAAAATTCAGAACCAGCCAAAATAAAATATTATTCAATTACTGAGGTATCAATTTCAGATGCGTTGTTTAATTTTGATTAATTTTTGTTTAACGACACAATTTTGAACTATTTGATTTCAAATCTTGTTCTTTCAAAATCTTTTCATTTTAACGTTTGGCTTTGAGAAATTATTGTCTAATTTTTTTTCATATAAAATTTTGTAACTATTAAGTCTTTCAGTCTAATATTCTATTGTTTCAAATAATTCAAAAAACCAGACAAGTTTTTGCTATCAAGGTTTTAATATTTTGATTATTATTATCATTTTATTTTTTTCAATTTGGAAGGTTCAATAGTGAAATTGTTCTGATATTCTTAATATTTAAATTTAAGACTCCATTGTGAAGTTTGAAACTGAACAGCGTCAAACATTAGGAAATTTCAAGCCAAATATTTTCGAATTTAAGATTTTGAAGCAAATCAACTTTAGTTTTGAAGCCTCAAAAATTAAACTGTTTTAAAATGACACATTTCAAACTATAATTTAAATTTTAAATTATAGAAATTTTACAGATAATAAGCATATTGATAATATTGAGTACATTGTATCATATGTAGTATCAAGTGACATTCAAAATGATTTGATTGATTTTTTCACTAAGAAATGTGATGTGAACCTTTAAGGTGTGATTAATTTAAAAACTTTAGACATATGCTCTCTAATTGGAAACTTTGAAATAATTTAGGAACTTGAAACTCAGTCCATGAAAATAATTAATTTTTAAAATTATGCATCATGATCGCTAAAATTCAATCATTATAATCTAAAGTATAATAAAAGCTGCTAAAATCACACGAAAGGCGAGTGAAGCGTAGGAGCTTCAATGTGGAGTAAGTGAATGAATAAATTGGAATATTCTTATTTCTAATTACTCTTCTCATTTTTTCTATTGTTCCTGGAGACAAAGAAGCGCTTAAGCTTGGTACAGGGAAAAGGGTTTCTTCTGCCATTCGAGGTTGTTGGGGTTCTGGAATACCTGGAAGGATGGAACTATCCAATATGGTGACACTTCGCGAACGACACCTGAGAAACGAGCGGTCGACGCTAAGTTAAAGCGCCAGGTAATCCCGGGCTTACCGTAAGAAAACTCAGATTCAAGTTATCTCCCTTTCTTTGCCTCCTTCTTCCCGTTACCCCTCTCCTAGACTTTCTTCTTAACTTCCACTTCTTCCTCACTTCTTTAACTTCCTGAACGGCGTTCCAACCTCTTACCCCTCTTCTTGAGGGCGAGGTTGTTCGACTCCTATCAGCCACCCCTAAAGCCACCCCTAGAACCACCCCTTCACTATACTCGTATTCACCTTCCTCACTGAGGTCAGCTTATGAGAAATCCTTCCCGCCGTGTGCTAACATTACGGTTCAGTTCTCGCTCGCCCAAGCAACTCCCTAGAGCTGTCTATTAAATACCTAATATCAACTCATGCTCGCCTCACACCCTTATCTACCCCTCCATCATCCATACTCGAAGCTTCGAAGCTTTAGTCTCTACAATTCTCACTCTTACAATCCCTTTCCTTCATATCTCACTCTCTCGTTCTCTCCTCTCTGTCTCTCTGTATTCGCCTCTCGCCACTTCCCCTACCCCTACAGGTTCGCTTTTATCTCACGTGTTCTCCAACAACGCTCGAAATCTAATCCAAAACGTGCTGAACGCCATCCGCATTATCATTCTTGTAGCAGACAACGGAAAGTTTGTTTAGACACCGAGCCTCATCCGTGTGGGGTAAAGGTGGGGTTAGCTTGTAGTAATGCTATACGAGTTTCAAGCACTTTGCACGATAATCTCTGTAAGATGGTAGCACGTGGGGGGTACTGGAGCTGTATGTGTATGTGTGATATCTACCCTTATTCCTTCAGCTTCTGCTTACAAAATTCCGACAATCTTAGGAATGATAATCCTCCCAAGCGCTTCCAGACGCTTATTTTACTGAAATTCCTGGTTTAGTATAGCAGTCATTTTTTTCATTCTTGGCTCAGCTGGGTTATATAGTTCAGTGATGTTTGGTATTGTAATTGGAGAATTTATCTGCTAGTTCCATTTTTGGTTTGTTGAATATCTTCAAAGTTTTTTAGGTCTCTGTCAAAATAATAAATAAAAGCTGCTTCAATTGCCTTTGATCCAGAAATACAGAATTATCCAGTAGTATAAGTCATCTTGAGTCGGCCACAAGAAATGTCAATTAGTATAATCCATTCTTCGTCATACACAAGAAGTGTTGAGTAGTATAAGTCATATTAAGGTCAGAGTGAGGTTCAACCAGTAGTATAAGTTATTTTACGCTAGACTAAGATTTATCAAGAAGTGTAAGTTATCTTAAGTCTGCTGTTTAGATTAGTCAGAAATATAAGTCATTTCTCAGTAGAATTGAGTAGTATTCAGTAGTAGAGTCATTTTAATCCGGTATGAGGTTTATCAAGTATTATAGGTCTTTTCAAGAACATATCCTTTTAAGTCCGCCATGAAGTATGTAGTATTAGTCATTTGATGACAGAATTAAAGGTTACCAAGTCGTTTAAGTTATTTTAAGATAGTAATAAGGGTTTGAAAGTAGTATAAGTTATTTTAGGCTAGACTTGAAGATCATACATTAGTTTAAGTAATTTTAAGTCAGCCGTGAGAAGTATCAAGTAGTATGTCATTTTTAGACAGGCGTACGGCTTAAAATGTAGCATAAGTTACTTTAAGTGAGAATCAATGATTATCAAGTAGTATAAGTCATTTCAAGCGAGACGTTCATATTATTAAGTAGTATAATTCATTTATAAGTAGACTTGAGTATTATCAAGTAGTATAAGCCATTTGAATGCCTGGAATGGGGTTTATCAAGTATTATAGGTCATCTTCGGAATTTTAAAACAGTCATGAAGGTTATCAAGTAGTAGAAGTAATTTTAGGGCAGACTTGATCATTGTTAATATGTATTGGACATTTTGAGCCAAAGGTAAGGGTGATCAAATAGTAAAGCTCATTTTGAACCAGAATTGACAGTTATCAAGTAGTACTTCTAATTTTAAGACAGCTTGAAGGGTTACACAGTAGTATATATCGTTTTAAGTCAGACGTGAGAAATATTGATTAGTGTAAGTAATTTAATGATATAATTAAGTAGTTTCAAGTAACTTAAAATATAAGAAAATTTTTCCTATTTTTTTTTTTAATAATATTTTGTAGTTCAAGTTATCTATGGTAGCATAAAAAAGAGTTTGTAAAAAGAATTTACGCTACAAACTTGTTCGCAGCACACCTGGAGTATTTTAACATGTTGCACATTTCATATTCCTCTAACTAAGGCTTATTATTTGATAAATTAAGCCAACGCAGTAAAATATTTAACAATGAAAAAGAAAAAGCACAGATATTTATGTGATACAAAGTAAAAAAGTAAGGTTACGTCAGAGGATATTTTTGTAAATTTAATTCAGAATTGTGAATATTAGGTGTATCAAGTTGACCCTCAAAATTTTTCTTTAGAACTAGACATAGACTGCGAACCAAAAGTTACAGACGAAAAATTGGGTTTTGCGAGTTTTTGGCGCTAATTAATTTTTTTCATCTTCGTAAAAATAGTTTAAAATACAAAAAATTACTTTATACTGCTAATTAGACGTTGAAATAAATTGTTTAAACAATTACTTTTTTTTTTGGTTGACCAAGCATCGAACTTTTGAGAACGGCAAAAGAATCGAAACGCTAGAGAACGACACTGGGTCTATGGCTCAATGTCTCTGTTTCATATTTCAAATTACATTTTTTGAACCAATATACCATTAAGCCATTTCCCTTTCAGGGTAGGCGTGACACTAACCGATTCGGGTAGTGTTTCTAGGTGGATAGTTTCTTGTAGTAAATAACTACAACAAGTGTGGGCTCACCACACCCACGATGTGCCAACGTGCCGCAGTATTCTTGAATGGTCACCCATCCAAGTACTAACCGCGCCCAACGCTGCTTAACTTCAGTGATCTGACGAGAACTGGTTTTTTCAGCGTGGTATGGCCGTTGACCATATATTATTATATTATAATATAATCTTCGAAAAAACAAATTGTGCAACAAAATTGCATAAGAAGGCTTAAAAATAATTATGTTCTTTAAAAAACTGTTTTTTAAAAACAAATACTCAATAAAATCAATTTATGCAAAATGATTGCACAAAAGAATTAAAATAAGAAGAATATGTTTTCAAATGATATTGTTAAAGGGCTCATTAGAGACAGATATATGACAATTGAAAAAAGATGTAGAATGGTAAACTAATATGAAATATTGATATGTTGTTTATATGTTATAGCTGATGGAATAAAAATAAATAAAGTTTCAATTTCAACCTATGATAATAACTTATTTTTTTGTAATTTTTTTCTCAAATCCAGCAAAAGATGTAATTTCTTCTTTCTAAAAATGATTCTTAATCACAATGAATAAAAAAAAACTTTTTCTTCTTCTGAATATATCCACTGATTTTAAAATAGGACTCTCTGGTTCAAGGACATAACGCATACTGAGACAGAGACAAGTGTCTACATCCTAAATTTGAAGAAAAAACATAGACCACAGATTCATAGAAAATAAACTTTAAAAGTGCGTGTTAAACGAATACCTGAAGAACTGCATTTAAAATATTATCAAAAAATTTCTAAAGTAAATTTCTCAACAATTTAATATCTATCATTTCAGTAATATCGTTTTTAAGCAGATTTTTTTATTTTTCATTTTCAAGCAGACATTGAATAAATTCATTCTAAATCAGTGTCATTAGAAACATTAAAGATGAGTTATATAAATAATAAAGTAAAATTCCTAAATAATTTAAATGTAATATAGTTGTAGTTTTGTATTTACATAGTATACGTATTCGATAAATCTTATTGAAGTATTCAAAATTTTATAAATAATAAAGTAAAATTCCTAGATAATTAAAATGTCATATAATTGTAGTCTTGTATACACAGTATACGTATTCAATGATTCTTATTAAAGTATTCAATGGAACTTTTTCCCTTAGGATAGAATTAGAAATTCGCAGTTTTTTCTGGAAGTTTTCACCTTCCTTTTACATTTGCAGTTAGAGCCTGGCAATTATAAATTTAGAAAAAATATTATTGATACAATTTATGATATCATGTGGTGAGCCCACACTTGTAGTTATTTACTACAAGAAACTAACCTAGAAACACTACTCGACTCGGGTAGTGTCACGCCTACCCTGAAAGGGAAATGGCTTAATGGTATACATAGAAAATATTTTTATCATACATTTATTTAGTTTTATTCCGAAATATGAACACAAAAAAACAGAATGTAATCTTCACGGCCATTTCTGTGTAATATTTACCTGCAACAAAGATTAACTGCACGTGTTACTATTATATTGTTAATATCCCACCACATGGGAAATGGTTATCATGTTAACTCCATTACATTTTCTTCTGTTTCGATGCGAAAAAATTCAACTTTATCTACTTGAAAATTACCCGCAAAAAAAAATTCACTTTTGTTTTCCCTGTGAAAGTGATTGATTACATTTATGACCATATTTTCTCAAGATAAAGCTATAAAGTGAAAAAACAATTTATGAAACAATTTATTATTGTTAAGAATATCTTCTCTAAGACCTGGAGTAATGCTATAATTTTTCAGTTTTTTTTCTGAATGTTTCAGCTGTTCTTTGACTTCTTAGTTGTGAACAAATGATAAATAGACATCAACAAGAATAATTTTTTAAATAGTAATTCATCTTTCTTCTTAATTAAGTATTTCTACTCGTTTGCTAATGTTTAAAAAAAATTAATTTTAACAAAAAGCGTCTCGGTAACTACTTCATTAGTATGAAAGAAGATAATTGTAAACAATAATGAATTGTTCAAAAACTTTATAATTGTTAAATTGCTTCATTTGTTAGCTCACTTTGAATTAAATTTGTGCAAAAAGTTGAAAATTTCAGAAAAAAACCGCAACTTTCAAGCATTATTCAAAGAGAATATTATTTAAAATGATAATTAAATTTTTAAACAATTATGTTTGTAAAATTAAATGAATTATTATCTCACCCTGATTGAAAGGTGGGCATACAGTGGAAAATTTTAACAAAAAGCAGCAACTTTCTAGCATTACTCAAAGAGAATATTATTGAAAATAATAATAATTTATTAAAACAATTTTTTAAAACTTTAATTGATCATTGCCTCCCTCTAAAAGAAGAGTTTGAAGCAAGCTGCAAAAATTCAGATAAAACCGCTCCTTTCTAACTCTATTCTCGGAGAAAATTGGTATAAAAATAATAAATTGTTAACACAAGTTATTTCAACATTCAATTATCAGTAGAAAGTAATATTTGGTATATTTGAAACAATTTTCACTAAAAGGAACCACAAAGAAATGATAATTAGTGCTAAAAACTCGCGTAAATCAATCTGTGATTCGTTGATAAAGTGAAATATTGAGTATCAATATGATACATCTATTATTAATAATTTTTATTAAAATTTGCAAACACTTATTTTTTTCTTATGGGGCATACGTTTTTAACGATATGTGGATTGCATGACCTCCGAATTTAATGTAAAAAAAATCGCATTTATTTTTATGTAGATTAAAACAAATTTGGGGGAGCCGTATGTATGAAAATCTGAGAGAGAAAAAATGTAGACAACCCTAGTGGACATCTCTGCCGCCCAAAGTAAAAAGATACACAAACACAAGCTTGAAAGGCATTTTTTCGGCACCTGTTATCATTTTTATTGTGATTTGCGACAATAAAATCAAGTTTTTTTTACCTAAGGTCGTGCTATAAAACACTACAAGAAGGATTGGTGTTGATTTTTTCACAATAAAATCAATAGTTTTCATAATTTATCTCTTAGACAAGAAATTGTCATGTCTGCAGAGAATTATTCGTATATTGTTCTCAGCCAGACGTAAAGATTATTAAGTAGTGTAAGTAATTTAATGACAGAATTAAGTATTTGCATGTAGAATAATCTATCTAGAGTCACTCTGCTGGTTATTAAGTCATATAATTCATTTTAAGACTGTGGTGGGGATTTCAAAGTAGTATAAATCGTTTTGAGACAGACGCGGGATTATCAAGTAGTATAAGTTATTTTGAATCAGTCATGAGGATTAACGAATATTACAAATCATTTTAAAGCACGCTTCTGTATCATCAAGTAGCATAATTGTAGAATTTATCTGACAGTTTCATTTTTTATTTTTTGAGAAGCTTGAAAAGTATCAAACCAACATGTTCGTGACACCTTTTATTAAAAACTCTACAATTTCATCTTCTTGCTAATATACTGAATTCCGATTTTCTTCAGATTAAAATAAAAGAGGTAGCAGAATTCATTAAAACCGAAGAATGTTGGCTGATGTAATTTAAGTTTAGTTCAATTAGCTTGCACAACTTCTGGATGTTTTTTCAAAACCTGAAATAAATCTGAGCTTACTTTTTTAACATATTGCATAATGTAAAAACATGATGGAATATAGAATGATAAAAAATTTTAGCTTTGTGAAAGACTATTTTCATCCTGAAATTGTGGATCAAAACTCAATACCTTGGATACTTACAATACCCTGGATAAGGCCTTTTGAAATACTTTATCATCGTTGTGGACTAATTGCGCTTTTCTCTTTGTGAATTGCTCGTTTAATTAAATCGCTCTATTAAGCCTTCGAGTGGATGCAGAGCGTCGCGCTTTTAGTTCTTCTTTGCATTTATTTTTTCAAGTTCTTCGACCAGTTCTTACTGTTAGTATTCTCCCCTCACCCTCAGTTTTATCTCATGACCTCTACCACTTCTAGCCATAATAAGTTTATATTGCCGTCGAGCACGTTCAGCTTTACGATCCACGTTAATTCCTTGCGGATAATCGCGCACCTCCGTGAAGGAGGAACAACTTACGAAAACTTTTTCGAAGAAGCACACAGAATCCTGACAAGAGGTTAAGCCCGAAAAATGATAGATGAAGGGCTAGATATGATGCATCTCACGCCCTGGAAAAAGTTATTTCTCCGTTTATGGGTGAAAATAAAACAATCGATGAAAACTTGTTTTGAGAAAAGTACATTCTTATTTTAAATAATATTCTCTTTGCTGAAGTAGATGTGAAATCTTTACAATGTTTGGAATTATCATCGTGTCCTATGTCCCTGACAGCTCTCTTAAGTCTTCGAAAGCCTTTATGCAAACTTTCAAAGCACAGATGTAAGCTTTTCTGGAATGAAGCTGTTTTCATAATTCCTAAGAATAGAAGAAGTTAATAACTGTTTGACTAATTTTGATTTAAAGATGTCAATAGTTTTTATGTGTCCCGAAATCGGTGATCATCGTGTCCAGGAATACACTTTGTTGAGTTTTTCAATAAAAATATTAGTTTATATATTTAAAACATATGAAAGTAAATATATTTTAATTTTGAAATTTATGCCAAAAAACTGTCAAAAATGTAAATGAAACCCCCAATTCATAAATTGTACTAAACTACAGAAACCGTAAATCTTCGAAATTGACGGTTCCTGAATATTACTTCACATTATTTTGAGCGCTTCCAGTGAATACATATCATATAAAATGACTGTCAGTGACTGCAGGTGATTTCAGATGATTGCAGAGTGATTGTAGTTAATTATAGGATATCGCAGGTAATTGCGCATGAACTGATACTGACTATATGTGATTCAACTTGATTTCATAAGCATTCACAGTGAAGTCCGAGTAATTACAGGTGATCTTAGAATGATTGTAGAGGAGTTGCAACAAAATTATAGATGATTACAGTGTGATTACAGATGAATTTACAAAATTATAAGTGATTTCTGGTAAATTCAAGCGATTCTGAACGATTGTATGTGATTGCCCTTGATTTGAGGTGATTACAACAACGTTTGTACACTTTTTGCACAAGGCTCATTGGGACAGAGTGGTGTTGAAAGTGGGCTTGATGCACACCTGTGGAACACGTATGTTACTGATAAAACGTCCATTTCGGTATGTACTCCTGGGACCATAAAGTCCGCCTTACAGAATGGGAATTGTCGAATCAACTCTTCCCTGAGTACGATCAATGCTGCAAATCCTAGAATCTCGAGCTTTGAACAATTTTATCATATAAAACAAATTTAAAAAATATTCTACACATAGATATAATAATTTATCAAAATTTTTAGATTATTTTGCTAATCAGCTTTTATTTACTTTTTAAAAAAATAATGGTATCGAACAGATAGAAAATAGTCAAAGCAGAATTTTTTTTCGAATTTTCAATGATATTTCATGATCTTATATGGGAGCATTTTATTTTTGTCACAAATTTATGCTGTTACGTCTGGGAATTCGTGTAGTGCATCTTTCGGTCACTTAATCTGAGGTTATAGTCAGTGCGCAAATATTATAGGAGCAGTCGTTAAAATATGAAGGCACCATCAAGACGTCACTGAAGAATATTTGAGCGAACATTTAATGTAGTTAGATCATGAGGTCCTTCCGCATAGGAATTAATATGGATCGTAGAAATCAAAATGATCTATCATAATTCTGAGATAGGAAACTTTGATTTTCATTGCTCTAATAATACTTATTGGTCAACTTTTGTTCTTGCTGAATTTCGGAGATATGAATACAGATTTTCATCTTTATTTTAGTGACATTCAAATAATTACTTATGATATTATTTATTAATTATGATATTCTATGTGAAAACTTTTCTTCTGAATCTGAAAATAATTTTTCGTCGTAATTATAAAACTGAAAAAGGAATCATCGAAGGAAAAGGGTACATGTATAAGAGATGTTCTAATGTGAATGGTGAGATGGAGAACCTTAAAAAAATTTTTTCCGCATTTTTCAACTTTCAATAACAAACAAAAAAAAACTCAGCACGACATAGAAAATTTTCTTTTTTTTAAGAAAATCTACCTACCAAAACCTTCATTATTCAATTTCAGCCATCTTTGAAGACTGTCATTCTAAAAGAAAGTATTCCAGCATATTGATCTAACAAAATTGAATGTCTTCATTTTTTATATTTTTTAACTACTGGTAACAAAAAACAATACTTTACCATACAAAATGTGGTTCTTTGATCTACATCGAAATTCAAATCGCTTCAATTTTAGCCGTCTTCAAGGAAAATCGGATAATTTTTAGGGTATAATAAACCCTGTTCAATTGTTCTGTTAATATATATATATATATATATATATATATATATATATGTATATGATAGTAATATTTTTCTAATTGCTCTGGCATCGTCGTTCCGAAAAAAATTCAAATATATTATGAAACATTATGTTTGCGAAAGTTCAAACACTCCTGTCATTAATTAGTTAAATTTGAAGGTTAAAAAATGAATTTCTCAAGCAAAATATCATCTGGTGTTGGAAGGGAAAAGGCTGGATAAAGGAATTACTTTTCCTCATTCGTCTCTCGTTAAAATTTTCAAATATATCCAGTTTCCTTACATTTTTTTACAATGAATCATGTTTCATTCATCATGCCATTATGAATAATCATATTCATTTTTCAACGCTGAAGGTTTTCAGAATTTCAAAATTTTAAAACGCGGGATCATTTTTGTTGCAGTTCATTTCTTATGCACTTGAAATAATTTTTTTTTCTCAAAATAAGAATACTTCAATTTCGAAACTATAACATGAACATAGCTGCATTCTCATTCTCCGCTCTCACATTTTTGTTGCAACTCAAAACAACACCAAATCAGTTTACTTTTGAGGCACGGTATTTTTCTGTGAGGGAAAATTTGATTTTCGATTTGAGCCATCCACGAAAAAAATCGAAATATAAGAAAAGCTTCCAGCATAGTGGTATAGAAACAAAACTCAAGAATTTATTAACCTCTAAGAACAAAAAAAAAAATAATATAATATAGCAATTTTTCCTTTTTAATGAACATCTACATGTCAAGACCTTCAATTTGAGCCTTCTCCGAAAATTATCTGACTAATAGACAAGCTTCCATCATAAGGATCTGAAAAATGAAATTTCCCCATAATGCTTATTTCTCAACCTCTAATAACAAAAAAATCAGTACGTCATAGAAGATTTAATTTTTCAATGCGCATCCACATTTCAAAATCTTTAATAGAAGCCATCTTTGAAAATAATTGATCTAATAGCAAGGTTTCCATCACATTGGTCTGTGAAAGGAAATCCCATCATTTTTTACCCACTAATAACAAAAAAACAAAACGATGACATAGCAAATGTTATTTTGTGATACGCATATACATGTCAGGTCCTTCAATTTGAGTCATCTCCAAAAATAATCGAACTAATAGAAAAGTTTCCATCATACTGGTCTATAAAAGGAAATTCTCTTATTTCTTACCCACTAATAACAGGAAAACAAACTATGACATAGCAAATGTTATTTCTTGACGCGTATATATATATATATATATATATATATACATATATATTATTATTATTATAGATTAGCAGTTCGAACTCGAAAGTTCATTGCCTCATCTACCCGAGACCGCCACACATCTCTATCTTGTGCATTCTCCATCCAGTTTAAGTAATCATGTCCTAGTTCTTTTAGATCATCCCTTACATTTTTCTCCCATCTGTTTCTCGGTCTGCCTAGGGGTCTCTTACCAGTCGGTCTCCCTCTTAAAACTTGCGCCACTGTTCTTTCATTGCCCATTCTTGCTACATGCCCCGCCCATCTTAATTTACGCGCTTTCATTACTCTATTAATATTTGCTGACCCGTAGAGAGCGTGCAGCTCATCATTATGCAGTTTTCTCCACTCGCCGGTCTCTTCGTCCCTTTTTGGACCATAGATTTTTCTAAGTACTTTATTCTCGAAAACTCTAAACCTATTCTCTTCTCCTTTCGTCAGCGCCCACGTTTCACACCCGTACATGACGACCGGCATTATTATCGTTTTGTAAATTCTTACTTTGATGTTTCTAGATAGCGATCGCGATTTTAGTAGCGTGTTTGCTGCATAATAGCACCCATTGCCAGCGTGTAGCCGCGCATTGATTTCCGTTTTAATCTTATTTTCGCTAGTTATAATAGACCCGAGGTATTTAAACTCGTTAACCCTTTCGAATTTCATATTTCCGGCCATTAGATCCCCGTCTTGATTACTTTGTCCGGACCTGACGACGGTCATATATTTTGTCTTCGATTCGCTAACTTCCAAGCCAATCTCTTTGGCTTTTGCGATCAAGATTTCTGCATTTTTAGCTACCGTTTCTTTATCATCCCCTAGTACGTCGAGATCATCCGCATATCCAAGAATTTGTATTACCCCATTGAGGGTAGCACCGGTCGGATTCGCCTGCACTTGCCTAACCACGTATTCTAAAACTAAGTTAAAAAGGACGCACGAAAGTGCATCGCCCTGTTTCAGGCCATCGCGGATCGAAAACTCTTCAGATAAACTACCGTTTACGCGTATTCTACCCTTACTGCCGCTTAAGCAAATTTCGATAAGTCTAACTAATTTTCTTGGCACACCCAAGAACTCTAGGATCCAGTACATTCGCGCGCGTATAATAGAGTCGTAAGCTTTTTTAAAATCAATAAATAGCTGATGTACTGCTTCTTTAAATTCCCATTTCTTTTCCAACAGTTGTCTAATTGTAAACATTTGATCGCTTGTAGATCGGTTTCGGCGGAATCCACACTGGTAATCCCCAATGATTTCCTCGGCAAAAGGAGTTAGTCTACTTAGGATAACATTAGACAGGATCTTGTAGCACGAAGGCACAAGTGAAATTCCCCGATAGTTGTTACAGTTAGTTTTATCGCCTTTTTTAAAGATGGGAATAATGATAGAGGTATTCCATTCTTCCGGCATGCGTTCTGTTTTCCAAACTGCGCGTATCAATTTACAAATTTGCCTTGTGAGGCAAGGGCCTCCATTTTTTATCAGTTCTGACGGTAGGTCATCAATGCCCGCGGCTTTGTTATTTTTCAACTTCTTTATGGCCATTTCTATTTCTATATCAGTAGGATCGTTAATTAATAGATCAGCAGTGTGGATTTCGCCGAGATTACCTTCAACGGGGGCTTCGCGTACATTTAACAGTTTATCGAAATAATCTTTCCATAAATTCAGTCTCTCTGTCGCATCGGCTACTAGATTGCCATTTTCGTCCCTCATTACTTCCGTTCTACTTTGAAAGCCTTTCTTTATAAAATTGATTCCCCTGTACATCTCACGCGGGTTATTTTGTTTATTATGCGCTTCTATTGCTAGTATTTTATTCTTTTCCCACTCCCTTTTCTTGGATCTATAGAGCCTATTTGTACTTTTGCTAATCTCGAGATATTTCTTATGTGTTTGATCGCACTTATTTTGTAAACTACTTAGTCTGGCCTTCCGACGTTTCTCAAACCAGAGTTTGCACTCTTCGTCAAACCATGGTTTGCTTTTGGTTACTTTCTTAAAACCTATCGTAAGTTTTGCGGCTGCCTTTATCGCCTTTTTCGTATTACTCCACAGGGTTTCCGGGTCCTCCTCGTGATTATTGTTATCGTCTCTCTGTTCTTGGAGAGCGTCGAAACTATTAGAAATCTCAACTTGGTAATTTAATGTTTCTGTTGCTGTTTTGAACTTATCTATATTGAAACGAACTGTTGGCTCTGTGCGGCTTGTTTTCTTACTTAACGCTAGCCTAGATCTTAGTTTTACTATCACGAGAAAATGGTCTGAATTTAAATCCGCTCCCCTATACGATCTTATATCGAGAATGTTTGTATGACGTCTTCTGTCTATTAGAACGTGATCAATCTGATTGCGAGTTTTACCATCTGGTGATGTCCAGGTGGCCTTATGTATATTTTTATGCTTGAAATATGTGCTTTTGACAACGAGGTTCTTTGAAGCTGCAAAGTTTATTACTCTGGTTCCATTATCATTACTGACGTCATGCAAACTTTCTGATCCTATTGTAGGCCTATACATTGGTTCTTTTCCAATTTTCGCGTTGAAATCCCCCAATACTATTTTTGCGTCAAACGTTGAGAACTTGTCAAAAACCTGCTCGATTGTTTCATAAAAAAGATCTTTAGTGTCTTCGTCTTTGTCCTCGGTGGGGCAGTGCACATTGATTAATACGTGTTTGCTGAAATTACCCTTTAGTACAATGTATGATAACCGGTCGTTAATGAATTGCATGTCGATAAGTGCTTGCGAAATTCGTTTATTAATAAGAAAACCAGTCCCCAGTCTTTGCCCCTTAGCTCCTCCCCAGTGAAAAGTATAGTCATCCCTAGAAATTGACGCGAAATCGCCCGACCAGCAGGTTTCTTGAAGTGCTATTACGTCAGTTTTGTATTCAATTGCTATCTTAATGAGTTCGCTAAATCGGCCAGTTTTTAGACTACGCGCGTTTAGAGTTCCCACCCTTAGATCTTTAACTGTAGTTTTTTGTTTTTCAAGTTAGTCATGGTAGTTTCAAGATAATCCGCACGTTAGGATCCTATTCCGATCGTAGGTGAGTCCACTGTCCCAGGAGTGATAACCCCCATACCTCCCTAGGTCTAAGTATGGGAGCTTTCCGACTCTGACAAGGACCATGTCAACTTGTCATCAGACACATTACAGTTTCATCCTCGTACCCTAACGTCCCCCTGCAAGGCAGCGCGCCTACTGGCATCAATACCCCTTTGGCCCTATGCAGGCGAATCATTCCACACATCCCTTGCGGGCAGTGTCATCGCTGCAGTGTCCAATGGGCAGCAGGATTTTTCCCTTACAAGATTTTTAGTTTTGGTTCGGGTATAGTTTCTAGGTGGGTACACGCTGCACCCTGGCTTGCCAGAACCCACCCATTGTGTATGAACGCGAATGGGTGGGTCCCCCCAAGCCATGGTTGTCGTGTAACTATTTTTTACCAGTGCTAGATTCACCACACCCACGACTGGCTCCTATCGGCTGTCCGCGACTGCTTATTCTTGTATTCGCAGTTAACCTTGGGGGCTGTTCAGCCTTACGGGCCGTTCCTCTATCCGCAACCTGAGGACGCGCTACGTAGTGGTGATAGGAAACCCACCGAGTAGTATACATATATATATATATATATATATATATATCAAGTTCTTCAATTTGAATCATCTCCATAAATAATCGAACTAATAGGAAAGTTTCTATCATAGTGGGTTACGAAAGGAAATTCGTTTATTTTTGACCCACTAATAACAAAAAAACATCACTATAACATAACTAATTTTCATTTTCAAATGCACGTCTACATGCCTACTACAACCTTTAATCTAAGTCGTCTTTTAAGAACATCTGATAATTTTGATGGTATGATAAACCCTGTACAAAAAAGGGCATTTGCTATTAATACATAAATATATACGATTAAGAGTGTCAATAAATAGTCTTCTGTAAATAAATTTTTTCTGAACAAATAAGTACTATATATAACTTTTTGTCACGTTTACTTTATGCTGAAGCATTTTTATAAGAACATACCGAAAGACGAACTCCTTATATAAAATCACCTTTAGCTCAGTCCTTTTTAAGTGTCTAAAAAGAACCTACTGAGAGTTATCGAATCAAATAAGGTGCACTCTTGACTACTCTCACGCCATTAATTAACGTCTTATCGATCGATCAGCTTGAATTAAACTTCAAACTTCAAGTCTCCGGTATCCATTAAAGTGAATTTCCTCAAATTTACAAGAAATAATGAATATTAAATGAATTTCTGATAATAATTGGGATTTGAAGTATGTCCGAAGAGTATAATTATAGACAATTAAGAGTTCTTCTATAAACAATTTAAAAGTATAAAAGTGTAATGTGAAAATCGAAAACGTGTCCAACTCCTAAGCTTTTAAAAGGATTGAAAAGTTTCAGTGATTCAAATATCACATTTATCATTGTAATTAAATTATCCTTCGCCAATATTGTTTTCTACTCTTCGCTTGTATCAATCTAATTTCAGTTCTCAATTGAAAATATCGTATTATTGATTATAATGGAATAATGCCGTCCGGCCGACAAAAAAAAGTATTGAAAATTTATTTTGTAAATATTTACAAAGAAAAGTGAAAATCTGCCCGCTTCGCGGGCACATTCTCATCGCGCGCTTGGCGCGCGGCTCGCTTCGCTCGCAAGTTTGAGCGCGCCTAGGGCGCGCAACTGTTGGATCTCGCGCTTCGCGCTCGATCATATATTTATCTCGCGCTTCGCGCTCGATTATGTATTCACCTCGCGCTACGCGCTCGGGCGTATCTACATCGCGCTTTACGCTCGGTTGCTCTAGATTTTTCAACTTCGTGTTCGACTTCGATGAAAAGAAAAAGTTTGTTTGCAAATATTATAAAATTATCAAAACCTCTACATATTAAGTGATTGTTAAATTTGTTTTTATTTTAGACTGAAAAGGAACTTCATTTACTCAAGGTTCTATCGACCTTAAGGAACACATTCTCATCCAGACACTCGCGCTTCGCGCTCGATATTTGATTTGAAAATCATTTGAACCTTGCGTTCCACGCTCGGTTCTGTGCATTTGATTTTTCTATTTTCAATGCTGTTTTTTACGAATAAAACAAAAACTACGCGTCATATCAAAAAGTGAATGATGAGAAATTTGTAGATCTTTTTTGGGTGCATAATTTTGGTAAAATGATCTTTTCTCGTATCTTGCATAGTTTCACAGCAAAATGGAATTTTTGATTATTTTTTTGTGCGATCAAAATTTGAATTTTTTATTTTTCAAAAAATTCAAAAAGTTGTTATGAAAATATTATAGGGCGTTCAAAAAGCAACGTTTTTCTCCTCTTGACTTTTTTTCATATCGTGCGTTTTTCGGCTTAAAATGTACATTTTCGTTTGTTTTTTGGAATTTTGAAAATGCTATAACTCCAGTAATTTTTGTTTTATCACGAAAAGTCATTAGAATATTTTGTTGGTCATTTTGCGTACTACCAATAACCATACATAGAATTTTTAAATCTTCAAAAAAAGTGGTCTCAAAAATTTTCAAAATGTGCTCACTTTTTGAATTTTCATCCAAAATAGCTGGTTAACGAACTCGTTCTCTATTTTTCGGCCATAAAAAAGTGTGCCAAAGCTCAATCAAATCTGATCATTTTTTCGAAAGTTATTGTGGCTACAGACAGACAGACAGACAGACTGACAGACAGACAGACAGACTACAGACAGACAGACACCTTGGTAAAAACCGTTTTTTCTGGCTCAGGGGGTCTCAAAACGTGGAGATTTGATGAAAACCGACTATGTCAAATTTTACATAAAACCAATACCTTCTCATTAGAATGAGAATGTAACAAGTAAAAAAATTGTAGATTAAGAACCAAACTACATTTTGGCAGAGTTTTGAAGTTTTTTAAGTTTCGAAGAAAAGGATGAATAAAAAGTGCTTTGACCGTTTTTGATCAGGAAATACAAGGTTATCAAATAGTATAACCAATTTTTGGCCAGCCATGATAAGTGATTAGTAGCGTATGTTATTTTGAACCAGAATTAGGGGTTATCATATATAATTTACTTATTTAAACGAAAAGAAAAGAATAGACCTGTAAAATAAATATTTTTAACTGCTCAAAATATTAAATATAATTTTTTTCGGAGATTTAAAACTTCAGTAATTTAGAATTTCAGGAATGTACTGATTTCGGAACATTTCAATTTCGTTAACAAATATTTGGGGTTGTTCTATTTTTTATTGGCAATTCAATGTTTCGTAAACTTTAATTTTTTGCAAATTCCTTGTTTGAGTAAGATAAATTTCCCAGCAATCATAACGATCCCAATAATTGTAAAATATGGTGATAATTCGAATATATTCTATTTAAAAATGATCAAAGTAAGATATAGTGATAAATACTATTTATTTTTAGCATTTTGTAGTATAAAATGAAATTACCATTAATTTAGATTAGAGAAAAAAACATAAAAATTGGCGCCACAATTACTGGGACGTTTGCCTCAATTTTATTTTTGTTCTTTTCCAAAATTCAGGATTTTGTTTGTTTCGGCAAAAGTGTGTCATTCCGCTGACGAATCACGGAAAATTATGATAAATTTGGAAAAATCAAGTTACAAGTTTCGTAAAGTAAAGATAATTTTAAAATATTTCAGTCACAAACTTCCTAATTTTATGTTACAATTACGGAATTTTCTGACAAATTGTAGTGAAAATTCCAAAACATGTAAAAAAAAAGTTTGAACATTACGTAAAAGTAACGGAAATTTCGTGATAATTTTCCGCTACTTTTGTAACTTTATAATCTTGTCAATTTGAGAATATTTTTAACAGTGTAAATTTATAGAATATACAGTTACGGAATTCAGATTTGAAATAAGGAAATTAATGGAATTATGATTTTTTAAATATGTTTTGATTAATTTTACTTATTGACTATGTTGGCGTTTTCTATTTTTTCTAATCCTTCTCATGCAAGTGCACTATTACTGTTAATGTGTGAAGTAAAAAGAAAATTATCAAAACAGAACAGCGAAAATCGCCAATCATTCAATTTTTTCATTTAAAATCTAAAGGTTTTGATATTTATAAATTTGTAACCGATTAGTTTGTAAATATATATAATTTTATTTTTTTTTAGGCATACAACTGAAATAAGTGAAAAAAAATTTATAGTTTTAAAAATATATTATATATTATAAAAACAGTTTATTCTATAGGAATAAATAGTTTACCTTAGACGAAATTTACAAGTTATCGCTGAAAAAATCAAAAGTAACAATTAAATTATCTTAATTTGTTCCGAAGATACAACATGTTGAAAAAAAATGCAGTTTATTTTTACAAAATTCACCCAAATACATACGAAACTAGCTGTGAATTCGATCTCGAGAGTTTGATTTTTAATTAAATTTATAAACAAATAATTATACATTTTTTATATAAAACAAATGAATATTATATATAATACTTCACACTATATATAAACTATATATAATATTTCTGCCTGGGGAAGTTATGGTAACTTATATATTTTGAAAATCGGCTTCTTATGGTAAAACTTTTTTCATCAACATAATTCAAAGTTGATGCAAGAACAGAAAAGATGTGATGATTCGAGTCGAATCGATAGACCTATAATAATAATACATTTTATTGAAGTGTAAGGATGCTATGGTAATGCATAATATTTCAAAATGCAGTTTTTTATAGTAAAACTTTTTTCTTCAACATAATTCCATGTTAATGCAAGAATATACAAGATTCCTTGGTTCGAAATGGATCGATTGACCTATGATATTAATACATTTTATTAAAGAGTAGCGAAATTATTGTAATTTATATATTTTGAAAATCGGTTTTTTATAGTAAAACTTTTTTTAATATCATAAATCAAAGTGGATGCAAGAACAGAAAAGATGTGTTGATTCGAGTCGAATCGATTGACCTATACAATTATCACATTTTATTGAAGAGTAAGGATGCTATGGTAATGCATAATATTTGAAAATACGGTTTTCTATAGGAAAACTTTTTTCATCAGCATAATTCAAAGTTGATGCAAGAATATAAAAGATTCCTTGGTTCGAAACGAATCGATTGACCTCTAATATCAACATATTTTATTGAAGCTTAGGGAAGTTATGGTAATTTATATATTTTGAAAATCGGTTTCTTATGGTAAAACTTGTTTCATCAACATAATTCAAAGTTGATGCAAAAACAGAAAAGATGTGTTGATTCGAGTCGAATCGATTGACCTTCAATATTAATACATTTTATTGAAGTGTAAGGAAGCTATGGTAATGCATAATATTTGAAAATACGGTTTTCTATAGGAAAACTTTTTCCATCAGCATAATTCAAAGTTGATGCAAGAATATAAAAGATTCCTTGGTTCGAAACGAATCGATTGGCCTCTAATATCAACATATTTTATTGAAGCTTAGGGAAGTTATGGTAATTTATTTATTTTTAAAATCGTTTTTATAGTAAAAATTTTCTCATTCTCATAATTTAAAATTGATGCGAGAATAGAAAAGTTGTGTTGATTCAAGAGGAATCGATTAACCCATAGCATTTATACATTTTATTAAAGAGTAAGGAAGCTATGGTAATGCATAATAATTGAAAACACAATTTTTTATAGTAAAAATTTTCTCATTAACATAATTGAAAGTTGACACTTGAATAGAAAAGACTTTTTGATCATAAATTTTCAAATAGAGTAATTCTGACCATTTTTGTAAAGAAATCATAACGCTGGGAAGGGGATAGGGTGCGACAGAACTTTTCCCTTCCCCTTTCCAGCTCGAAAAATTATCATTTCTGATACAAAATTTGATTTTTCTGATTTGTCTTTGCGTTAACAATTTTTTTTTCATTATTTTATAGTTTTGCATTTTTTGTACATTTCTATTTTTAAATTGATCAAAATGAAGACTTTGGTGTGCTTATTATTCAAAAAAATAACTAATGCTTTCTCTATGAGGAAGCAAATGCATTTTCTAACGCGAAGCAAAGTGCTCGTGAAATGAGTACCGTATAATTATAAATACAAACAAAGTGGAAACTCTCGAGATCGAATTCACAGCTAGTTTCGTATGTATTTTGGTGAATTTTGTAAAAATAAACTGCATTTTTTTTTCAAAATGTTGTATCTTTGGAAAAAATTAAGATAATTTAATTGTTACTTTTGATTTTTTCAGCGATAACTTGTAAATTTCGTCTAAGATAAACTATTTATTCCTATAGAATAAACTGTTTTTATAATACATAATATATTTTTAAAACTATAAATTTTTTTTCACTTATTTCAGTTGTATGCCTAAAAAAAATAAAATTATATATATTTACAAACTAATCGGTTACAAATTTATAAATATCAAAACCTTTAGATTTTAAATGAAAAAATTGAATGATTGGCGATTTTCGCTGTTCTGTTTTGATAATTTTCTTTTTACTTCACACATTAACAGTAATAGTACACTTGCATGAGAAGGATTAGAAAAAATAGAAAGCGCAAACATAGTCAATAAGTAAAATTATTCAAAACATATTTAAAAAATCATAATTCCATTAATTTCCTTATTTCAAATCTGAATTCCGTAACTGTATATTCTATAAATTTACACTGTTAAAAATATTCTCAAATTGACAAGATTATAAAGTTACAAAAGTAGCGGAAAATTATCACGAAATTTCCGTTACTTTTACGTAATGTTCAAACTTTTTTTTTACATGTTTTGGAATTTTCACTACAATGTATCAGAAAATTCCGTAATTGTAACTGAAATTATATATAATATTTCCGCCTGGGTCCCTACGCTTTAATAAAATATGTTGATATTAGAGGTCAATCGATTCGTTTCGAACCAAAGAATCTTTCATATTCTTGCATCAACTTTGAATTATGCTGATGAGAAAAGTTTTCCTATAAAAAACCGATTTTTAAAATATTATTGAGTGCTAAAAAAAATGCAATAAATATGTTTAGGAATCCTTCGGTCAGTTTGAAAATATTAGTGAGGAAAATAAGTCCTCCAAATGTCATTAATTTATCTGCCACCGTTTTCTAGTTATCGTGTTCACAAAAAAGCGTGACATCCCCACACAACCGCACATACATCCGCACACGCATCCACACACACACATCCACACACACAGCCGCGCAATTGCTGAGAACAATGTATTAGACATTCTTAAATTGAGGAAGGTTTAATTAAATGAATTTGAAAATTTTCCAAGATTTTACCACTACAAAGCTTCCTCTATGAGGAAGCAAAAAGGGTAAAAAGCGTTCCAGTTAAAAACGCTGAGGGTAATCTCGGCATGCAAAAAATTGAAGATGGGTAAGAATAAAATGAAAAATTAGTGATCATTCAGCATTTTTATTCGAATCATTGTTTACTCTTTGTTTTTTTCTGTGTATACAAGTAGCCTTAATTTCAGGAAAATAATTTGTTGGTGGGAAGATACCTATCTCACATATTTCCTTGAGAAACAATACATTTCAGCTCCAAACGATGTTGTAAAATCACCACGGTCATCTGTCTGCAGTGTTTCTGTTCTATTTTAATATTTAAAAAAAGCTTGGGGTATGAATGCGTTGTATAAATCGTTTTAAGTCAATCATAAAGGTTGTCAGGCAGAAATATACATTTTAAGGCTGATTTTATTATTATAAATTAGTACAGTCGTGAAGGTTATCAAGTATTATAAGCTATTTGAGGCTGTCTTGAAGATTTTGAAGTAGTAAAGGTCACTTTAAGATAAGCGTAAAGTTTAATTAATAGGAAAGCTTATTTTAAGCCAGGCTTGAAAGAATCAATTATTATAAGTCATTTTAGGACAGCCATAAGAGTTATCAAGTAGCATGATTCATGTTAAGGTAGACTTAAGGATTATCAAGTAGTATAGGTTATTTTGAGGCTGAATGGGGAATTATAAAGTAGTATAGGTCATTTTGAGATATGCGTAATGGCTATTAGATAGTATACCTCATTTGAAGTCAGGCTTGTAGGTGATAAATTAGTAGAAGTCATTTTAGGACAGTCATGATAATTGCTAAGTAGTGTGAGTAATTTTAAGGCTGGCTTGAGAACAATAAAGTAGTATAGGTTATTTTAAGACATGCGTAAAGTTTATTAAGTAGTATAGCTTATTTCAAGTCAGGCGTAGGGGTTATGAATTACTATAGGTCATTTTAGGACAGGAAGAGAAGTTATGAAGTATTATAAATCATTTCAAGGTAGACATAAGGTTTATCAAGTAGTACAAGTAATTTTTGGGGTGGCCTGAGGATTATAAAGTAGTATATCTCATTTTAAGATATTCGAAAAGTTTATTGAGTATTATAGCTCATTTTAAGCCAGGCTTGAGAGTTATCAATTACTATAGGTCATTTCATGACAGCCATCAAAGTTATTAAGTAGTGTGAATCATATAAAGGAAGTCATAATGATTATTATCAAGTAGTTTAGGTAATTTTATGGCAGAATTAGGTATCGTCATGTAGTATAAGTCATTTTCAATCAGGTGTGATGGTTATCAATTAGTATATAAGTCATTTCAACTACATGCGGGTCATAAACTAGTAAAATTGATTCAGTTAGAAATGCTCGATTTTAAGTAGAATAAGTGAATTTAAGTCTCTTCAAACACTTGCGACGAAGAGATCCTTCTATAGAATTATACATTAAAAGGTTATCTGGCTTGAGGATTACAAAGCAGTATATGTAATTTTAAGATATATGTGTAAAGCTGATTAAGATTTTAAAAAATCTAAGGGTATCAATGTGTTATATAAATTGTTTCAAATCAGTCATGAGCTTTATCAAGTAGATAAAGTCATTTCATGGCTTACGTGATTATTATAATGTAGTAAAATCGTGAAGGTTATTAATTATTATAAGTCATTTTAGGCTGGCTTGAGGATTATAAAGTAAAGGTCATTTTAAGACAGTAATACGCGTTAACAAGTAGTATTAGTCTTGCTAAGGCACACATAATGATTCCCAAGTAGTATAAGTTAGTTTAAGGCTGGATTGGGGATTATAAAGTAGCATAGATCATTTTAAGATAGGTGTAAATAATATTCAGTAGTATAGCTCGTTTTACGCCAGGCTGAAAGGTTATAAATTAGTAGAGGTCATTTCAGGAGGGTCATGAGAGTTTTTAAGTAGTAATGGGTCATTTCAAGGACGACATAGTGATTATCAAGTAGTATAAGTCATTTTAGGGCTGGCCTGATGATTATAAAGTAGTATAAGAAATTTTAAGATAGGCGTGAAGATTATTGAGTAGTCTAGATCATTTTAAGCCGAGCTTGAGCGTTATCAATTGGCATATGTTATTTTAGAACAGTCATGAAACTTATCAAGCAGTATGAATCATGTAAAGGTAGTCGTAATGATTATTATTAGGCATTTTAAGTAATTTTATGGCAGAATTAAGTATCATCAAGTAGTATAAGTCATTCACTGTTAAAAAAATCTGATCGAAATTTAATATACATGTGAGTAAAGTCATTTGCACGTACCGTACATTAATTTCAATATACCATCATGTTGTAAAATTAATATACATGTATATTAAAGTCGGTAAAACAGAATGCGTGAAAACAACAAGTCCTTTGATACCTTCAGATCTTGTCAAATTTGAAAAAATAAAGCAATAACCTTACATTCGTCGACTAAATTCTTACTTACAACTAAAGTGCAACGTACGGGTGGAATTATTCCTAAAATTCGCTGCGAATGTTAGAATTTTAACGTGAGTACAGGTGCTTGGAGGTTAGGTTTCTTAATTATTTGTTTAATTGAACTTCTCTCTGAAAAACCAGTGTAGTTTACATTCATCTAGGAGAAAATATTCTTTTTGATCATTTATAATTGAAAATTGCTGCCAGAATTGTTTTTAATTTTTGTAAAGTGCAAATATCGGACTTTTCTGATAAATGATCAATATGCGGTATATGAAATTTAATAACATAGTCTCTTAATGGCGATTCCGTATACCTAGGTTTTAGATTCAATATACAAATGTATATTAAATGTATATTAAAATTGCAAACATTTTTAACAGTGTTTCCAATCAGGTGTGACGGTTACCAAGTAGTATAAGTTATTTTAAGTATATGCGGGTTATAAGCTGGTAAAATAAATGTAGTGAGAAATGCTCGATTTCAAGTAGTATAAGTGAATTTAAGTAAGCTTCTTCTCTTCAGACACTTTCAATGAAGATACACTTCTATGAAATGAAACATTGAAAGTCTATCCATATATGAAACTTTTCTCATAATTTCAAAATTGTCATGAGATTTTCCTCGTTCAAGTTACAGTTCAGTTTTATCAGCTATGAATATTCAAGGACTTAAAAGTATACTACATCAAGCCCCAAGCGAATAACTTATGCAATGACAATTCATTCAGAACCATGGAAGTTTACGTTCTCAAGCTAGTATCGTCATAAGTCAAGTGACTTTATTTTTTCTAGTGGACGTTGTAGCTGCCCATTGGGAATAACGATACAATCAGAGCTCCGCTGACAGTATTCTCCAACACTATTTCTCTCACCTTTTGCTACCCCTTTTCCGCCTTTCCTGTCCCTCTCATTCTCCTAGGTGCTCCGTCGTGGGCAAGGCAGCACCACCTCAAACCCCTATTTCACCCCTTCTATGACTCCCGTCTTCGTTCCTTCTCACCGCATGGGAATCTCCCTTGACACAGAGAATGGATGACTCGAGAATTTCATCTCTTACTCTTTTTATTTTTCGAACACTGCCTCACAAGCTATCCAACGTTTACTTATCTGCTACGTGTCCTCCTTTGTACCCGTTACCACCACCAATCTAGTCACTACTACCATCGCATTTTAAGCCACCCTCGGAACCAAAGAACCAGTGATCTTTGACACAAGAACCATCTACATTCAGCGCTCTTAAATAAATTGTCACTTGGATTTAGAATCTGACGTAGAAATGCTAGAAGAATCGAGTATAGCATGAGCCACGGGACACATAGTGTCCCAGTGAGTTGTTGTTCAGCTTGTTTCTTGATTTAGTTTTTCTATTTTTTTACGAAATGAAAAATGTGGTGAAAATGATGGCCATTCTTAGGGTTTTGTGGTACCAAACGAAAACCCTAACTTAACCAAATTTATCCCGTGCCCTAGGAGAGGGGAGAGGAAATTATGGCAGTGGGTGGGAGAAGTGGGTGGAAGATCAAGTAGGGGAAAAGAAGGAGAGAAATGAGAGGAAGTGAATGAAGGGGCGGAAGGGGAAGTGAAGGTGTATAACTGGGTTAAGACAATTTGATGTGAGACAGGAGATTTAAAAGACTTCTTTATTTGTTGAAAGTGTGTTTTCTATCATGTTCAATAATTTCACGTTTTTTAAGTTGCATTGCAAGAAATTTCAATAAATAAAATTTCTCCTAAGATGATTATTTTTAATATTATAAAAAAATTTAATTATTCGGGCGTTTTTCGACGAAAAAAATCAGTTTCTTTCAATGTCAGCCCTTTTAATTGAAAACTTCAGTACTTTTTTAGCAATATTCATCAGAAGTTGATGAATTATATGATTTTGTAGACAAATTCATTTGAAGAATACATTATTCGGAAATTTGCAGCAACAAAAAAATTAATTTTTTTTCATGGCAATTTTTCATTTTTCATGGCAACAGGTTTAACTTTTTTATTAATTTTATTGTTTTAATAAGGTTGCAACTACAGGATCGAGTAAAATTACCTTTTTCTTCAATATTTGTATACGATACACTTTTTTGGATCAGTGGAAATCAACATTTTGCGCATAAGAGTTATTATTATCACTAAGCCGGACAAGAACCATTTTCCGTTTTGACAATTACACTTAATCCTGAATTTATTATTAAATTATGAATGTTACTGAAATTATCATCAAATCTCCAGTCAGAAGGACCGCCATTGAAAAAAATATATTTTTTAATAGACAAATGCCCAAATAATTGAAAAATTGGCGTAAAAAATAATATTATTTGCAATCAGAAAAAAATAATCTTGAACCGAAAAAACTGTATTCTTGGATATACATGAAAGTTTTGTTGAACCAAATAGATTTTGTTTGCATCAACAAAATATTTGATTGACCCAACAAAGTTGTTTGAATCAACCAAACACTCCAGCTACGAAAAAGTTTGATTGGTTCAACCAATTTTTTTTTTTCATGCAATAATCATATTCTGGAGATATGAATAAAAAAGGATGCATTTTAATCATTTTGGTCATTCAAGTTTAAATATTTACTTTTGCATAGAGGTTCTTTTTTCTTCAAAATATGAACAAAAACAAGTTATTTCCGAAAAACCTGATGTCTAATAAAATTCAATGCAAAGTTGGCTTTCAAGCCACTATAACTTTAGACCTCTCAGAGCTAAAGCGTGGTTTGTTCATATTTTTGAAAGATATTTAACAAAAACGGAAATTAGTTTATTTTCAGGCCAAGTTTTTTATACAAAATTACTTTTGGAAGTCACATCCCCTGAACTATTCAAGATGATACGTTTGTTTATTTGCAATTTTACCAGGAATTTCATTTACTTTAAATATTTGTCTGTAAATTTAATGCTACATGATGTTTAATTATTACATACTTTTTGGATGACAAATGAAAGGGTTTATACTATTAAAAATTTAATTTCCAGTTGTTACATCGAAAATATACTTACTAACCCCACGAAAAAATTAATTATGGCTCAAAATACTTGGAAGGCATCCCCAAAATTAATACATTTAAAACTGGGATGTGTTAGCATTTTTCAGTCAAAAAGAATGCAACCAAACCATGTATACATATAATGATCATCTTCGATTTTTGTAAATATTTTTTTCTGGCTAATAATCAACATTAAATTAAATTTTAATATTTATATTCGCGAAACATGTACATCGACCAAAAATCACTAATTCTTTGTAGAATGTTTGATTATAAATTGTGAAATTGCATGCAAAAACGACTAGCTCTATTAAAAATTAAAAATTCGAAATTGAAAAGCCTTTTTAAAGAGATTAGCTAATGGTTTTATTTTACCCTTCATTTAAAAATTTAAATTTAGTTTTATGGAAAAACCGATTCGGCGAGTGCCTTTGACAGGTAGTGATGTAACGTTCTATCTTTCTGGTGCTCACGTCTATATCAGGATGGTACGTAATTATTCAGTGAATCATTGAAAACGAGTAGATGGATTTGCAGCGATTCGATCTCGTGGTCGGCACGAACGCAATGGATAAATTGCTCGTTTCGGACTAACGATTATCGTTCACCCTATCAGGTTGAAATGCTTGTAGTGGGCGAGTCAATTCAGTGGTCGACTCCGAGGACCATCAAAAATCCAGTGAAATGGGACACCTAGGACATGGAGCAAACCTTTTGCTACTTTCCAGCAAATTTAATATTCTGCTCCACATTTGCATTCGTAATTATTTCCACCACTGAACGAGGACATGATTCTCACGATTATTCGGATATAGAAGAGGTCATAATGCTTTCAAATATGTTTTCAGGAAAATTAAACAATTACCTTAATTTTTTACTTTATTGAGTATGCTATTATTATTTATTTTGTATGTTAGAGGCAAATATATAATCCAGGCATTATATATCATCCCTAGGCATTATATTTAATGCCTGGCCATTCCAGGCAAAGTATGTAATTGAATATTTATTTTAAACATTGCCTAGGCATTCTATATAATCCCTAGGCATTCTATATAATCCCTAGGCATTCTGTAGAATCCCTAGGCATTATATATAATGCTCGGCACGAGATAGGTAAAGTATATAATCTTGATTTTGAATATAATGATGCAGTTAAAGAAGGACGTCTTAAATTGAGTGTCCCCATGCAAGAACAAGACATAGATTTTTCTAGCGCTGTGGCGTTGGCCCCTGACGACTAAAAATCGGAATACGAAATTTTGAATTTTAAAACATAGATTATTGTAGATAATTATAATCCGCATCTTTTTTTCCTTTGCAAGAAGATCATGTCTTTTTTAGATTTTTAAAAAATTGCAAAAAACTTTTTTTTTGAAAGTCAATTTTTAATTCGGTTTTTGTCTTCAACTCGTGCTCAAATCCACAGTTTTTGAAATTTCTTTATAAAATTTATAGGAAGTATTCCTTATAGTGTTTTTGTTATGACGGTTAGCGATAAAATTTCTCAACTTTATTTATAACAATATAAAAAATTCTTTTCTAGGCTATTGCATAATTCGTTCCACAAAATGTTTGAGCGTTTCGTTTATCGAGGAAAGTTTGAGCAAACAAAAACTTCCTGCGGAGAAGTTGTTCAAAAAAGTACAAAGAAGTTTTCTGTGAAGGCTTCTTTCAAATAAATTATTAGGTAAAAAACTGTGAACGCTAAACTTTAACATAAGCGCGCGACTGATCTTCTATGCGTGTATTGTGCCGAGTCGGAACGTCTTTCCTTCGACGGCCGTGCCATGAACTCGAAATGTAACATAGGAGGATTATTCAAGTGTTACATGACCGTGAAATGCCCTTCAGCCTTTTTGATCCCATTCGTAGCCAAAACATTGCAGTTTTCTGCTAAAACAAAATAGATAATTTCTATTCTGAGTACCGAAGTGTGCGCTTCGTACGCGTATTGCGAGTCTTAGCTTCAGTGAAAATAAAATTTATAACTTATAATAAAAAAAGTATTATTAAAACGAATTTTCAAATTTCTATATAAAAAAGCGAATCTGAAGGTTCTTCTAGAGGGAGGAAACGAACAACAAATGTAGAAGCGTGGGCTAGAAATGTTAAGAAAACATGCAGAAATAGAGTACGTATAATATTTTGTTCTTTCTCTTTTGATAGAAGCTGAAAAAAATGAGATTCCTGTTTTTTATATTTTGAATTTCTGTACAGATATCGTGATAAAAGCGTGTTTTGGTAATAATATAATAATTCCGTAAGAAGGCTTTACAAACAAAATTTTTTTAACGCAGGGCGAAGAGTACGTCTCTACTTCTAATTTATATAAATTATTATGAACATAACTATTCGCTAAATGAATAAAAATTTAACATATTTTATGTCAATTGAAGTGTTACTATTTATTTTTAAGCCAGACCCCTATAACCCGCCTAAACGTCAAGACGTCCCGACTCGCCATAATCCACGCATAGAAGATCAGTCGAGCGCTTAAAGATTAGCTTTCACAGTTTTTTACCTATTAATTTATTTAAAAAAAGCCTTTACAGAAAACTTCTTTGTACTTTTTTGAACAACTTCTCCGCAGGAAGTTTTTGTTTGCTCAAACTTTCCTCGATAAACGAAGCGCTCAAACGTTCTGTGGAACGAATTATGCAATAGCCTAGAAAATAATTTTGTATATTGTTATAAATAAAATTGAGAACTTTTATCGCTAACCGTCATAACAGGAACACTATAAGGAATACTTCCTATAAATTTTATAAAGAAATTCCAAAAACTGTGGATTTGAGCACGCGATGAAGACAAAAACCGAATTAAAAATTGACTTTAAAAAAAAAGAAGTTTTTTCCAATTTTTTTTAAATCTAAAAAAGATATGATCTTCTTGCAAAGGAAAAAAAGATGCGGAATATAATTATCTACAATAATCTATTTTTTAAAATTCAAAATTTCGTATTTTTATTTTTAGTCGTCAGGGGCCAACGCCACCGCGCTAGAAAAATCTATGGCTTGTTCTTGCATGGGGACACTCAATTGGTAAACAGCTATATAATTCAATAAACGTTTACTCGTTATTTACAAACAAATGGCATACTGAAATCACATTTTGTTTGACACTGAACTCTGTCTTTTACGCATGAACAATTATTGGTTGGACACTTTGTTTCGCAGGAACATTTAAAAAAACCTTGTCTTATCGAAAAATCTTGAATATAATCATCAATTTTTAATTTAAAATTTTCATCAGATGTTGACCTTTTTCTATCTTTTATTTTCAGGCGATCTTTTACAAATTATTTCAACCATTTTTTTTTAACAACGAAGTTGATTTTTTTTAAATTTCACAAGTGAAATAACTGAATTTACATTGAAATAATATATATATTTAGTACCTAAGTTAGGTCTGACATTACTTACAATAGAAAAAAAATACATTTTTGTGAATGTTATTCAGAATCGTTAATATTAGGGGAATCAAGTTGAAATTGAACATTTTTCTCCACAATTAGCCATAAAAAACAAACTCAAACTTATTTGTTTAATATCACCCTCATAAGTCTGTTATGTAGGATCCCAAAAAAAAAAATGAGTAAAAAATTTAGTTTTGCGTGTTTTTGGCCCTAATTATGACTTTTTTCATTTGAAGAAAATAAAAATGGTTTATAATACTACATTCTATTCATAATTAGATGTTCACATGAATTATTTAGGCAATGTATTATTGCTTTTAGCAATTTTCTCTTAGGATAGAGTTAGAAAGTCGCGGATTTTGCCGAATTTTTCAACTAATTATCAACTTTTCAGTTAGAGCGAACGAATAATAAATTTAGTTTATTGCTAGATAGTTTCGGTGTTTTTCTGGAATTTTTAACTTTCCGTTCAGTTTTCACACTTTTAACACTAATGGAAAAGTGGACAAAATGTTGAATATTTGAGAAAAAACCACAACTTTCTAGCATGATTCAGAAAGAATATTAATAAAAATAATACTAAATTGTTTCAAAAATTATTTTTCTTAACTTGAACCAATTATTACCTCACTCTAATTATATAGTTGAAAAATTCAGAAAAACCGCGACTTATGGACTCTATTCTATATGAAAATTCCTAAAAACTATAATAAGTTGTTTAAATAATTTATATAAACATACAATTATTCATAAAAGCCATACCACGCTGAAAAAACCAGTTCTCGTCAGATCACTGAAGTTAAGCAGCGTTGGGCGCGGTTAGCACTTGGATGGGTGACCATTCGAGAAAACTGAGTGCTGTTGGCACATCGTGGGTGTGGTGAGCCCACACTTGTAGTTATTTACTACAAGTTATCAACCTAGAAACACTACCCGAATCGGGTAGTGTCACGCCTACCCCGAAAGGGAAATGGCTTAATGGTATATAATGGTATATAAAATTAACGCCATACGGCAACGGCCATAAGACGCTGGAAACACCAGTTCCCGTTAGATCACTGAAGTTAAGCAGTGTTGGGCGCGGTTAGTACTTGGATGGGTGACCGTCTGATACTACTGCGTTGCTGTTGGCGGCCGTGGGTGTGGTGAGCCCACACTTGTAGTTATTTACTACAAGAAACTATCCACCTAGAAACACTACCCGAATCGGGTAGTGTCACGCTTACCCCTAGAGGCTCGCCGAAAGGAAAATAGATTAATGGTATAGAACGCCAAAAATTCGCAAAACCCAATTTTTCACTAATGGGATTTTTTGGAACCCTATGAAACAGATTTCTGGGGGTGATATTTGGAAATCAAGTTTTGATTCGTATTCAAACAAATAAAAATTAAAAAAAAATTGAAATGCATTTGTAATTATTTTTCGAAAACTAAAGTAGATCCAATCTTTATTTTTACAGGGCTTTCAGAGCACATCGTAAACTATCTTTTAAAAAAATTAGAGAAAATCAAAAGTGGATTTTTCTCGAAAATTCAGTTTAAACCTTTGTTTCTGAAAAATCAAAAAATTTATTAAAATTTTTTGTTCAAAAGATCCCAAAATTTATCAAAGTTTTTGTTTCAATTGTGTGAAATATATTGGAAATTAACAAATTAAATTTTTGGAAAAGCGACGCAAGGTACGAAAAAAAATAATAGACTCAAGTTCTACAGCCAAAAAATATCTATACATTGGTTATTAATCATGTTTTGATGAAATTCGTAGTTTTATTTTTATTCAAAAAAAAATTAAAATAAATATAGAAATAAATAATACTTTGACAAACGACACAAACTATGAAAAAAATTAATAGACGAAAGTGGCTCACCCGACTAAGAGCTACAAATTTGTCATCAATAATTTTTTGATATGACGATTGGTTATTCTATTAGTCGTAGAAAATAACATTAACAATATAAAAATTAAATTTTTGAAAAAAAACGCAAGGTACGAACAAAATTATTGAGCAAAAGTTGTCCACGCAGAAAAAAATACAAATTTGTTAATAATTATTTTTTAATAATATGCGTATTTTTTGTTGAAATCATACAAAATAATCTTGAAAATGAACAAATTAGGTTTTTGGAAAAATGACACAATGTGCAATAAAATGTTCATTCACATAATTGTTTTTTTATAGGATTCGCACTTTTTTTAATTGTAAAAACAAAAAATGAAATCAAATCAGTTTCAGTGTCATATCATGAAAAGTAACAATATAAATGTATTAAAATGATACAATTTTTAGGTTGGTTCAGAATAAAAATTAGTGCAAAATAAGAAACAAATATTCAACTAGTCATGAAAAATAAAATTTGGACATCATTTTGCAATATCTGAGTAAGCAGTCCCAGACCGAGGTACATAAATAAATATAATATACATTTGATATAATAGAGTTAAACTCGTTGCAGAAAAGTTTTCTTTTTGGACTAAATCGATTGCGAAGCACGAGATACGTAATGAGAATGTGTTCGTTAAAGCCGAAGGAGCTTTAACAAAAGAGAATTCACAATCACCAAATTACACCAAATTACAGAGTGCCCCCTGGGCGCACTCAAACTTGCGAGCGAATTACAAATTCAACAAACAAAATTCGAATCGTAAAGCCATTGGAATCATGTATAATAAACTTGTTTTATATATTTTTTTCAATTTTTAATTTATAAGGTTATATTTTGAAAATTTCCGAATTTTAGTTAAAGAGATAAAAAAATTAATGATTTTTAATTCAAAAATATTTAATTAAATAGTTTCAAGAATGAATAATCATTCGTAATGAAGTTTACGAAATTAGCATTTCAGTAATTGAATGATTTATTTAATTTTGAATAGTTATTATTGTTAGACTTCTTACTTTTTACGTTAAATATTACATTGGTAATTTTTCCGTTTCATAAGTTTTTATCTTGCAATTAAAATTGAAATAATCAAATTTTGAAATGTATAATTTTATGAATTCTTGATGATTAGAATTTTTTTAGTTTCAAATGAAGTTCGGAGTCGTTTATTTTTCAATGATCCGTATTAGACATTTAAAATTTTTAATGTTTCCTGTTTAAAATAACGTCTTATTTGAAACGTTGTTTGGAAATAATTGAATTTTAAAGGTTTATATTTGAAAATTTATTCATTTTAAAATCACAGAACGATTTTTCTAATCAATTAGAATATTAAATTACAATTGTTCGTATATGATGACAATTTGTGATTCTAGAATTTCATACGATTCTCATAACTTTGAATCATTCAATTTCAAATTGTTAAAGTTTATTGTTTTGAAATTCTACCATTTTCGAAATTTTAATCTAAAATCATTCAACTTCGAGATTCTTTGATTTAAAAAAATGGTTAAGTTTTGAATGCTTTGATTTAGGAATAATACAATTTTAACTTCTTTTTAAGAAAATTTCCCAAATTCCAAAATTTGAGTCTGTAATTTTTCAATTTTGAGAGCATCTGATTTAAAAATTTTCAATTTCAGGGGTACGGATGATGCCAACTTCCTGCAAGTCACGTTGCGACAAGTCACGGACCAAGGTGTCACATTATGGGATATGTGGAAATCACATTTTCGACAAGTCACTTTTGCGGCGAGTCACATGTACGACTACTCAAATTCGCGGCAACTCTTATTTTTTAAAATTTGAATTGGCGATTTTTGTGAAGAAATTAAAAATCGATTTTCTCAAAAACCCACCTTTAAATTTGTTGTCAATTTTTTTTTAACTTTTACTTTGATAATAAAGATATCTTGTAGTTTGATGCTTGCTAAATAACTTCTGTAGACATGTGAATTCGTTTTTTTTACAATCGAATTTTCTACTTTTCCTTGAAAACAATAACAGATATGTACGAAAAAATGGTGAGATTAAAGTTTGCACGTCTAAAAAAATTCTATGAAAAATGTTTCTTGTTTTTTGTGATATCTTTCACAGTTTACGAGAGGAATTCAAAAATTAGATTTGAAGAAAAAAAATTCTCTTGGCCTCAAAAATGGTTTACCTGGCATGATGCTGATAAGATGCCTTTCTTCTATACGTAGAAACTTTTCACATTTTTTTGGAAGAATAAAAACGGTGTGGTTTTCCAGATAATGTATTTTTTTCATGTTTTCAAAATTTGAAGAAACAAATAAAAAAGATTTTCTTGAAAACTCCACCAATATTTTCTTGGAATTAAAAATTCGTAAATTGACGTGCGTTTTTCTTCCACAGAATTGGTTAATACAAAATTTGCCCCTTTTAGCAAGAAGGATTGTCAATTGCAATTGTCAATCATCAATTGCATATATCCCCAAGATTGCTGCAAACAAAGAATGTTATGTTCAGTTTTTTCTGTACCACAAAAAATTAAATCCAAATCTATTACCTTAGGTTCTGAGAAAGCAGATTTTCCTTTCACGTATATCATCAAAAAATGAAACTTTATAATGAATATCGATTTAAAAAATATGTGAAAATATACAATATTTTTAAGCCGTCATGGCCAAAAATTAAGATAATTTTGATTTAGGATTCTATAAAAGTTTACTATACGTTATTAAAACAAAAAAAATTAAATCGGGCAATGGCACCAATTTTTCGATGTTAAAATTCTTTCAACTTTCACTATTCTGTTATCCAGATTTCATTCTTATTCTATAATTTTTATCAAGAATACAACACAGTGACATTTTAAGTTGACGGGGCCTTTACCCTACTTAATTTTGTTACTTAGTACTATTGTAGTAATAATTATTTTCTTAAGATTATTATAAATTCATTATTTTCAAAAAATATATGAATGTATAAACGTATTCTACGTATATGTGATATATAGGTTCCAAAGGCGAAAAACCAACATTAGTACAAGTGGAATCACAAAACAAGGAAAACGAACAGGATAATCAAACTTATGCTGTTCTATAATATGAGTACTTCGATAGTTATATCTTAATATGTTTTACTTTATCATAGAACTTCGTCCGTTTTTAAAACATACTGTTACTGATTTATAATAGTTTCATATTTTGTGATGTTAATAATTACTTCGTTCTATTTGAAAAGATTCTAATAAAAAAATTATAACGAAAAAAGGATTTATAACTCATCAGCGAAAGGAATATAAAAGTGCACGAAAAAAGTATTAATTGACGAAAGATGAACAAAAGTTAAGTAAAACGAGGACACTCTGACATTGTGTACATATTCCATAACATTTTGCATCTTCATTCAACAACAAATAGCAATTTTCATTTTAAGTTGCATAAAACTTAGGATTTATTGACGAATAAAAAAACCAAAATTATTTTGTATATTCATTTATTCAATAAAAGATACACGTTGTTTTCAACGCTGAATGAGAAATTGTTGTTGAATGATCATGCAAAATAGCACAAAATATTACGCAAATGTCGCTATGTTTTCGTCTTACTCTACTTTTGTTAATCTTTCGTCAAATAATTTTATTTTGTGCGGGAAGGTAGAATGTGAAGCATTCAAGTAGAAGCAAAAACTGAGCCCCTATTTTGAGGCTCCAAGTGGAAGATTCGAAAATTTGTGCCCATTAGAGCGCCAAAGTAGGGGCAAAAATCGCATTGGAATAGCCTCTACTTTAAAAGCTTAGCCCCTACAATTGACAGCGTGAAGAGCGTCAAAGTAGGGCCTATATTTCGACTCGGGCAATCATAGCTGTCTTTTTCTACACCACATGGGACACTGGAAAGGGGTAGAGGTGTGAATTACATTATTTTTGTGAAAAATAGATGGCGCTACGTGTGCATGTAATAATTTAATGGAAATGTCAATGGACTTAGCACCGTTTAGCTTTCCCTGCTTCAATTAATAAAATGGTATTTCGAGACACAGGACTTTCCCTACTAATCAAGGGCTGTATTTCTATAGATTAATTTACCTAAATTGCTTATTCTCTGTAAAAGTTGTGCTGAAAGCCATAGAGGGCAAATGTATAATAAAGCGGAAACTACCTTACAGGGTTCTGTGAAAAAAGACTCTCTGGCTTGCTCCTGCGTCACGGACTAACTAGATTTTAGAATTCTTTGTGTAACGCGATTTTAATGGCGCTATGCTTCCGTCAGGAAAATAACGTCGTCGTTCTTCATTAGTCGAGAACGGGTCGAGGTGGAATCGAGTTGTCTAAAAGCAAAGCCTAAGAACCGAGAAGTTACAACCTTTGAAACTCACTCTTTTGGGTTTCACACTAATTCCATTGTCCTCTATATGATTAAAATTAGTTATAAAAAATGTACTGCATATTCAAATTGAGGGTAATGTCTTAGGCATCCAGAGAGAGAGAAAGGTAAATTTATAGTTGGAATATCGATGGTCCCTACTATGAAATGTTTGGCTAATGGGTCTTATTCATCCTTTTACGATCGTATCCGGCACTGAGATCGCTTGGTATTCTACGAAGCTCGTCTTGAGGAACTTTGTTAATGCGAATAATCGTCATAAAATCTCGGTGATCGCTGCACGCGTTGACGGTACTTTGTTAAGAAAGTTTATTTTGAAGAGAAAATGTTGGTAAACTGGCAAGTTAGGCATTTCTGAATAAACTATGCGATGAATCTCGTACACTAACGATATACCAATAAGCGATCACTAGCTTTCCATTTGAACTCGAAGCAGATCAGTGTTGTGTAAGTTACTTTTTTCGAGTAACTAGTTACAGTTACATAACTTGTAACTGTAACTAGTTACAGTTGCTAGATAAATTAACTTTACCTTACCTAAAAAGTTACTTTTTTCACATCCTTAATTTTATAATTCAGAAATCAAATTAATTGAAAAAGAAATAGGCATTAGTTGAAGTAATAAAAAACAAAAATCTGCCCGCGTCGCGGGCACATTCTCATCGCGCGCTTTGCGCGCGGCTCGCTTCGCTCGCAAGTTTCAGCGCGCCTAGGGCGCGCACCTGTTGGATCTCGCGCTTCGCGCTCGATAATGCATTCACCTCGCGCTGCGCGCTCGGACACATTTGTCGTCTAGGTTTTCACACTTCGTGTGCTCGCTATTGCGCGCTTCTTAGGCTAATACTCTCTTAGTAAGCTTCATAGTTATGACCTGCTTTTGGTTTAAATATGTCAGTTTTACATAAAAAGAAGAACTATATTACTTAAAGTTCTATCGACCTTAAGGAACACATTCTCATCACGACACTCGCGCTTCGCGCTCGATATTTGGTATGATCATCATGTGAACCTCGCGCTTCACGCTCGTTTCTGTTCATCGTATAATAGAAACCCAAAAGTTTGAGCGCGCTTGCTGCGCGCAATTTGGTCGTCGCGCTTCGCAACGACCATATGTTATGTTCAATGTTCTTCAGATAAAAATGACTGAAGTTGTATTTGACTTAAAATGAAGAAGGTAATTCCTTTACTTCAGCTTATATTTCCGTATCTTTCTAATAAATCCTACAATCAGAAAGATTTTTTTCCAACTATCTGAAAAGGGGAGAAAAAAAGTATTTAAGTCGTTTTTGGAACATATATCTTGCTTCTTCATTCATAACCAAACCAACCCCTTGACTACCATGTGATTCCCTATCTACTCCTGACCATATTTCAAAACCTCAATCAAAGTTTCAGTCCATTCCGAGGCTAATTTATTGTTTGTATTATTCACGTTTAGATTGTACACCCAACTACCACCTTTATGCGCGAAATTTGTTTTGCGAGTCAAAATCATGTCCAAGTTAAGTAGTGATTCGTCAGATAGTGGAGAGTCCAGTTCTTACGTCAGTCCCGCCAAAACTTCTGTTACGGGGGGATGGGGGGTGGGCGAAGACAAGGAATGGAAACCGAGAGAGTCGCAATTGGTTGATGTTTTATGCTGAGAAGGTCAGCAGCCTTCAGCAGCGTTGTATTACATAGGAAATTTTTGAAAATGCTCTAACTTTTTGAATTTTCATCCAAAATGGCTGGTTAACGAACTCGATCTTTTTTTTGCCCCCTGAAACTGTGTGCCAAAGCACAATCCAATCCGACAACGACAACGACAACGACAACGACAACGACAACGACAACGACAACGACAACGACAACGACAACGACAACGACAATGACAACGACAACGACAACGACAACGACAACGACAACGACAACGACAA
>CAKNYM010053095.1:234196-310356 GCA_932195095.1 Andricus curvator
CAACGACAACGACAACGACAACGACAACGACAACGACAACGACAACGTCAACGACAACGACAGACAGACAGACACCCACGTAAGAACTATTTTTTCTGACTCAGGGCGCCTCAAAACGTCGACATTTGATGGAATCCGCGAAAGTCATTTTTCACATAAAACCAATACTTTCTCATTATGATGAGAATGTAATAAAGTCAGATTTTCAGTCAGAATAAATTGTTTGAATTATTACTATATTTTATTGTTTCAATCGTTAGAAATAGTATTGAGAACATAAAAACAATGAAATATTGTGAAAAAACACACTTGAGATGAAAAATAAAGTAAATCAGCAAAGTTTTGATGAGAATGTGCCCGCTTATCGGGCCGATTTTTTCACTGTTAATGTTATTTTTTACGAATAAAACAAAAACTACACATCCTATCAAAAAGTGACCCATGGGAAATTTGTAGATGTTTTTTTAATGCACAATTTTAGTCCAGTCATGATTTGTCGTACCTTGCATAGTTTGACCGTAAAATTGATTTTTTTTATTTTTTATTATTTCTTGTGCAATAAAAATATGAATTTTCGATTTTTCAAGAAAATTCAAAAAGTCGTTATGATAATCCTGCAAGTCGTGCGAAAAGAAACACTTTTCCTATCTTGATTTTTTTTCGTATCGTGCGTTGTTTGCCCGAAAATGTTACTTTTCTTTTTTTTGGGGGGATTTTGAAAATGCTGTAACTCGGACAATTTTCTTTTTATGGAAAAAAGTCGTGAGGATAAATTGTTTAAATTTGCGAGGACTATAAGCGGCTGCACATATAATTTTCAAATTTGAAAAAAATTGTCTGAAAATTTTTGAAAATGCTCTAACTTTTTGAATTTTCATCCAAAATGGCTGCTTAACGAACTCGTTTTTTTTTTGCCCCCTGAAACTGTGTGCCAAAGCACAATCCAATCCGATTAGTCTTTCAAAAGTTATCCGATATACAGACGACGACGACGACGACAACGACAACGACAGACAGACAGACACCCACGTAAAAACTATTTTTTCTGACTCAGGGCGCCTCAAAACGTCGACATTTGATGGAATCCGCGAAAGTCATTTTTCAGATAAAACCAATACTTTCTCATTATGATGAGAATGTAAAAATATATTTCAGCAACTGACAATAATGTATAATGAGAATAAAATTCAAATTGAGTAATAGTCATATCACTCGGAATATCCTGCAGTATCAGATTTTGAACAGGTTTTATTTTTTCTCATTTTTCGGCAGGTTTACCAGAATTACTTGTTTCATTAACTTTATTTTTATAATTTTTATTCATTAAGATTCATCTAGATTCAAGACTTCATTCTGAATAGTTTAATTGTCACCCAAAAAGATGAATTTCCAACAGAAGAGTTGAATTTCCAATCAAGAAAGATTTTTCTGCCACATTTTGCAACCAAACAGTTGTATTTTTAACCAAAAAAAAGATTAAACAAATTTACCGGAAGAAATGAATTTTCAAACCAAAATTAACGTTTTTGAACAAAAGAGATGAATTGTTAAGCCAAAAGGATGAATTTTTAAGAACAAATTTATGTTTTAACCATATAGTTAGACTTTTTACCAAAATAGTTCATTTTTTAACAAAGTACATGAATTAACCAAATGGTTGAATTTTCACACAAAAAATATTAATTTTCAACAAAACAGTTTTCGAACCAAAAAGACGAATTTTTAACAAAAAAGTGAAATTTCCGTCAAAAAAGGTTATTCTTAACCGAATAGTTGAATTTTCCATCAAAATATTCGAATTTCCTAAAAAAACGAATTTGAAGCAAAGTAGTTAAATTTGTAACCAAACAGATGAATTCTTAACAGAAGAGTTGAATTTTCAACCAAAACAGATTTTTCAGTAAGATTTTGCAACCAAACAGTTGTATTTTTAACCAAAAAAGATGAAATTTTTTTACCAGAAGAAATAAATTTTCAAACCAAAAAGAATACTTTTGAACAAAGAGTTGAATTTTTAAGCCAAAATGACGAATTTTCAACAAAAAAGTTACTTTTCAACCATATAAATAGACTTTTCACCTGAATTTGTTAAATATTTAACTAAATGTAGGCATTTCCCAAATGGTTGAATTTTCACACCAAAAATATTTATTTTTAACCAAATAGTTGAATTTCCTATCAAAATATTTGAGTTTTCTAAAAAAAAAAAACTACGAATTTGAGACAAATAGTTGAATTTTTAACCAAAAAATATTTTTCAGTCTTTTTTTGCAACCAAACAGTTGTACTTTTAATCGAAAAAAATACATTTTTCTACCATTTTCAAATTAAAAAGACAAAGTTTCAACAAAGGAGTCGAATCCTTAAGCCGAAAATATGAATTTTCAACAACAATTTTTGTTATTTTTCAAACACCTAGTTGAACTTTCTACCGAAATATATTTGAAGTCTTAAAAATGTGTATGAATTTTCAACCATAATAGATGAATTCTCAAGGAAAATGTATTGGTTAATACTACATCAACCAAAAAAGATTTTAATTTGAAATCAAACACAGTTGAATTATACCAGAAAATACGAATTCTAAACCAAGAAAGAAAAAAATTTGGTACTACATTTTGTTGAATTTTTAAGCGAAAAAGACGAATTTTCTGCAAAACAGTTTCATTTTCAAAACGAAAATATAAATTTCTATCGAAAAACTTACTTCTCAACCAAATAGTTGAACTTTCTAATAAAATAGCTGAATTCTTAATCAACAGAGATTTATTTTTTACCCATAACTGACCCATTAATTTTTTCTATAGAATATATAAAAAAACACAAAGTAACTAAAACTAAAGTTACCTGAAAGTGACAAATAACGTAAATTTTCAGTAACTTAGTTACTAGCAATAAGTTACTACCCAACTCTGAAGCGGATGCAGGTAAAATTGTAGTCATTTTTTCTTTTGTTTACATTTATATTTCTAATATCAGAAAATGATTTTTTCTTCGGTTTTACGGTATATATATATATACCATTAAACCATTTCCCTTTCAGGGTAGGCGTGACACTACCCGATTCGGGTAGTGTTTCTAGGTTTTTTCTTGTAGTTATAAATAACTCCAAGTGTGGGCTCACCACACCCACGATGTGCCAACAGCACTCATGTCAGTATTCTTGAATGGTCACCCATCCAAGTACTAACCGCGTCCAACGCTGCTTAACTTCAGTGATCTGACGAGAACTGGGGTTTTCAGCGTGGTATGGCCGTTGGCATGATTGGTTGGTATGATTTGATAAAATCGTGTTAAATATGAGTCATAAAATTAATAATCGACAAATTGTTATTACCTGCGCTGAGCACATAGAGTCAAAAATTTATATAAATGTAAACAGTGTCAAAATTGAACATTTACCAGTGCATAATTCTATGATTGTAAAGTTTCATGAAACTTTTGACACATAAAAAGTTTCAAATATTCAGGCGGGGAAATTCAAAATATTCAAAAAATGATTTTAAACAATATGCTAACATTGTGTATAGTCCGGATTTGAAGGTTTGTATTCCGAAATCAAAAAGTGTGCAGTGGAAAATTAACTTTATTTTCTAAACGAAATTTTCGGTTTGCTGAGCTAATATTTTAAAAGTATTAAAAATAAATCAAAATTCCTGTTTATTTATCGCAGGCTTCACAGTCTTTCCCCCTTTCCCTTATTTCCCTCTGTTTATCTTTTTCTTGTTTTTTTCTTAAGGATGTATAACTCACATACGCCAATTCAAAAGTATTTTGTTTTGACCCATATTGAAACTCTTTAATAAGTCATCAACCTCTCGATAAAATATTTCAAATTACAGAAGGGAATATATTTAGTACACATAAAAATGTTTTTGTTCCAAAAAAAGGATATTTAAACATTCAGAGCTTTCAGTATTTTTGTATTGAACACATTTTTTCTAGAATGCGAGACTTGTGATGATCTCCACAAGGTTACGTTAATTTGGATTATTTTCCTTCTAAACCAGACTCCGAAACTTCACAAAATTCAAAGACCACGTTTCGATTGGGAATACCTGCCAATTTTCAAGATTTCAATAAAATCTGATTATTTAAATTTAGAGGTCGTTCCTCCTTAAACGCGAACTAAAGTAATAGAACCCAATGAAAAAATCCCACAATTTTTCAATGAAAGTTAATTCGTTTTGGAGACTGATTGTTTCCATCTTCGGATATTCTGCGTACAATTTGGTGAAGTATTTATCCAACATTTTAAAACCTATTTCGAGAAACAGCAACGCATTTGTAAAAAATCTTTTGAAGTTCGAAAATAATTGAAAGAGCTCTAGATGGTATAAAAGAAAAATTAATTTTGCATAGAACCTTCACTAAAATATCAAAAACAAGATTTTGATAGCAACTAAAATTGTTTTTAATTACACAGTGTTTTGATTCAACAACAAATTCTACAAACAGGCGTCATGTGGATGATGTATTCATGATCATTCCAACTAATAATATTTTAGACTTGGTCAACACTTTCAACACTATTTGGGACTCTATTCAGTTCAGTTGCGATATTTGAAGTAATAATTGCCTAAACTATCTATGCTTCAACTATCTAGATTTGATGATTATAAAAATGTCTGAAGGAAATTTGATCACGAATGGGTACAAAAAATGGGCGTGGTTCGGGACATATTTAAATGATGATTTTCATCGTTTTACATTCGCAAAATTGGTTAATTAAAGGATTAATAGACAGATGAATGAAATTAAGGACCGTAAAGTTTGGAAAAGAAAATTTAGATAATATAAAAGTTACTTTGCAAGAAAACAATTATCTACTTTTGTTAATAGAAAGGGCTATAGGAGAAATAATTCATGAATTATGAAGCTTTAAAATTGACGTTGCTTATCTTTTTATGAATTTTTAATTGAGGAAATATTCGAAAATTCAAAGGAATGCATTTCTTCAGTTTCATTTCTTTGAGCCAAAAAAAAAACCGTTTACATAATTTCACTAACAAATTTGCGAAGGCAAGATATTCATGTATGAATTCAAAGAAATAATTTCTTTTTGCGCCATTTTTTAAAAACGAATAAACATTTTGTAACCTGAGGATGTGAGATAAGTAAATTAGGGAACTGAATTTTTGAAAATATGAACCTAGTTTTTCTGCATCTTGTTTTTACATCCAAAGAAATATTTCTTCAGTTTAATAATGTTGAGCCTTTTAATTAAAAAACATTCTATTTGAAATAAGTAATTCGACAATGGATTAATAATATATTTTTGTTTCAATCAAAGAAATATTCAGATAACTGAAAGTGATATTAATTGAGTGAAAAAGATACCTCTTTTATATAAGGGGGTTGGTTTTGTTATTCCAATAGAACGTGCCATTAGTCAAATGAAGTAGCTTTTACACTTACGTATTGATTTGGTGATTTGGAAGATTTTTTTCTTCTGAGAAATAAAGTAAATTGATAGACGAATTTCCCGAATTTTTTATTTTTAATTAATTACTTGTACCGAGTTGTTCATTAGTTCTTCATATTACGTGCGTTGTTCGCCAGGCACGCATAGCTTATGGTCGCACAATTGAATTAGTTCTCAAGTCTATATTTTCCTAAATACATGGGCCTTTTAATTTTTAACTACTCAAGTTTTTTTAAGAATAGAGGCTTTCTTTGAGTTGAGTACATTTTTCTTTAAATTAATTACCCTTACAGAAAGGGATATCGGCGGGATATCCCATTTATCTCCCAAGATATCTGTGGAAATCTCGATATCCTTGGAATGTCTCAAAGATGTCTCAGAATATGCTGAGGATATCCCATTAATGTCTCAATTTTTATAGTCCGGGATATCTCAAATTCCAGAAGTCGGGGCATCCTAAGATATTCTTACAATGTCCCATATTTTAAATGGAGGATATATAATTTTTAACAATCCTGGGAATTTATATATGTACCTTTGCAAATAATTTATACTCATTGCGTTTTGAACAAAAACAAACTCATAATTACTCCACGAAAAATCTTTTCCTAGAGCTACAAAGAATCGAAGATAGTATGTAGACCCGTCTTTCTAACTTTTCAATCCTGTTTTTTTCATTGGTCTTGGTCTTTTTCAAGACACGTGACTTTTTCTTGACCATATAAGGTCGTTTTACTATATTTGAAAATTTTTTTAAGTGTCACAATTTTAAGATGATTATTTGTTTATTCCGTGTTTAAATGCAGATAAGATTGTATAGGTATGTATTTATTAGGTCGTGGCTACATGTACCGAAATTTCGGTACAAATAACTGGATTTTTTCGGTACAAATAGAGCTGGAAAAGGGGCTATTTGTACCGAAATTTCGATACAAATAGCCTACAATAAGAGGATGTTTGTAAACATAACCTCAAATCAAACAAATTTTTTTTTAAATAAAACTAAAGCACAAGTTGGCTGAAGGTTTAAAAAGATCAGAAGTTTCGGCTTTTTTCTACAGTACAGTCAACTTAATCTCAAAAATGCAAAAAATGCATATACATAGTTTGACGAGATTAATCGGGTTCACAATGGAAATCAAGTCATTAGTAGCAAAAGTAATGAAGAAAAATTCTTATTCAATAAAATGAAAAATAAGAGCGTTGAACACTGGATGGAAGGTTTGCTTTCCAAATAGTAAAATAAATAAAATTGAAATATTTAATAATACAAAGTTAATGTAAAACATGGAAAAAATTAAATGTACATCAAAAATTGTATCAAATTGTTAATGAGTTCTGTTCCTTGCCAGAGATACTTGCCGATACATATCTAATTTTCAGTGTTTTTATACATACATATTACATGTAAAATATACATTCAAAACTTCTTAAATCCAATTAAATTTTGTGTCATATATTCATTTTTAGTTCTTAAATGAAAACCCACTAGTGATATATTAGAATATCAGCAGGATTTTTTATTATAATATCGGGATATTCGTGGGACATTTTACTGTAGTATTGGGATATCTTATGGATATTCCATACGGGATATCGTCAGTATATCCTGTCACGATATCCTCAGAAGCGGAAATCTCGATATCCCTGGAATATACCACGGATATCCCGGGAGATTTATCCTGCCGAGATATCCTAGGGATATTCCAGAGATATCATTTTGTTGTGAGGGTAATATTTTATCTCTTTCTTATTGATTTTTAACAGTATCTTGCATCTTAGAACAACATAAATACTGATTTTCGATTACAAACGTTTGTTTATCACAAAATAATATTTATTTTACCTTAAAGTACGTTCATTTGTACCAACCAATCATATATTTGGTTCAAGAAAAAACTTGCACTTAGCCCAAGGCATGTTTATTAATTTATTTTTATGTAATAATCATCCTCTTGAACTTACGCCATACTTCTTTATATCAAAGAGTTCACAAATCATATCAAACAATTATATATACGAATATTTTACAGCGTAAAATGGATAATTCTTTGTCTTTAGCATAGCATTACTGAGATAAAAAAAAAATTGTAAACTGAAGAAATTTTTCTGTGGCCACTTTTTCTTCCACTATCATTTTGAATTAGATTTTTTTTTTTTATTTGAATACGTTTTTCTTTTCCTTCATTTTCAACACTACATACTTATTGCCGAAAATGATAATTTTATAATTATTACATTTAGGCCCACAAAGTGTGCCGAAACGTAGAAAATTTTGAACATATAAACGATATTTGACAAGCTAAGTCGTTTTTGTTTGTGCATTATCCTGTAAGACTAAAGAAAACATATAAAAAAACTGTTGATGAGAAGGAAAAACAATTTTGAGTCTTGTTTCAAATTTAGTTTTGATTCATTCATAATTCTATATTACGTTTCCTTTCTGCAAAACACATTCCATATTACAATGTCTGGTAAATATTATTCAGTTCAATTTAGTTAAAGTACCGTGAATCCGCTGAAATTAACTCTTCAAGAACTTGATTAGTAGAATTATATCTTAATTCAGTGAATTTCACATCAAATTGGAATTTTCGCTCCGCTTCACTGAGGATGACAGTAAGAACTATAAATATGAAATTAAAACAAAAAATGATATCCAGACATCACGGGAATTGAAGCAGAATGTTCAATATTCCAATAGTCGGAATAATTTTATCAATTCTAACCAGGAATTATCGTAATATTTTTAATTTATGTAAAATCCCCTGGCAACGACTTTTCCAAAATAACTTTTGCACTGCGCTAATATTGAAAGTGATCTTTTATAAATAGCCCAACTCATTTCGTTAATAGGCGAGATCAATAAGCTCGAGTGGAAGCAGTAGACAGAAACTTTTTTTTTTGTAAACGACTGGTTTGCACTCGGAATTGCAGGGCATTATCCGGATAAAAGCACTGGCCACGCACATATATTGGAGTGATTTATAACAAATGGATGCCTTGGCTCGTCGTCAGCAAAATGTTTGAGGGTTTCAAAATAAAACATATTGCACTGCATTTTCAGTGTTTTGTTGGCACTAAAAGCTAGAGTATGGACACAATCACCAGCCAATATATTTTACTAAAAGAGGATTATTGTACCATGTATATTTTGCCAAAAAGAAACCTAATAGAAAAATATTTATAGAGTCCATTGTTGGTTCATTGACTCTTTTTTGTCTTTATAATAAAGGTAGCTATTGTGAACAATATGAGAAAGGTTTAATTCGTAAAATTAAACGTTTCTCAATTTAAAAAATGTCTAAGACAATGTTTCAAGCAATTTTCTGAACATCTTAAAACTCACTAAAGTAATTATAAAAATATTCAATTCGTTGAATTGAAATGAATTGATTGACCTATAATATTAATACATTATATTAAAGACTACTGAAGCTATGGACACTTATATAATTTGAAAAATCTGGTTTTTACAGAAACATGCGAGATTAAGTTCACTGTTAGTTTGTTATTGATAAAGATTTTTTTTTAGTTTATATTTATATAAATGAAATATATTTTTTCTGATAAATAGAAAACAAACATGCACGCTAAGTGCGCGAATACTTTCCTTTGCCTCACGTAATTTTTTAATTAAAATATAAAATCAATATTAATACCAAATTTTTCTAAGGCATAGTATCAATTATTCAAAATAATGGAAAAGCAAGAACAATATTTTGGATGATCGATGAAAATTGGAGTCTTAACTTAAAAATTAATATATGTAATATTTTAATACAATATATAGACAATTAAACCGTTGCATTTTTGTACCAACGGCCATACCACGCTAAAAACCCAGTTCTCGTCAGATCACTGAAGTTAAGCAGCGTTGGACGCGGTTAGTACTTGGATGAGTGACCATTCAAGAATACTGAGTGCTGTTGGAACATCGTGGGTGTGGTGAGCCCACACTTGTAGTTATTTACTACAAGAAACTATCCACCTAGAAACACTACCCGAATCGGGTAGTGTCACGCCTACCCTGAAAGAGAAATGGATTAATGGTATACATACATACATACATACATTTTTGATAAAAAATACCAATTTCCGATCAAAAATACTGACATAACCTATTATGGTTCTAATATTGTAAATACTCTGTAAAATATAATTTTTTTGTTAATAGTAATTTATACGGAAACCGATAATGTAACATAATGAAAAATTTGGATTGTAAATCTTCTTTTAAGGTAGTTTTCATGACAAAGAGCAGGTCTCTTAAAAAAAAAAGTTTACTATGTTCTCAAGAATTGAAATCATATCATTTGGCATGTCTTATGAAAAAAAAACATTATTTATCATTCAAAAAAAAAAACAACTGACAAAAAAAAGTTATTTTAAGAGTAGTTTTTGTAATTTAATTTTTCCTTACTAACGCTTCTTAACAATTTTTTAAAAAAGGCTGAATTTTTATAAATCGTGGCTTTTTTGGGAAAAAGCTGTTCCTACAACTTTGATGTTTCCGATTTTGAAAATAATGAAATAATATTTGAATATTATTATTTGTTAATGAAATGTTTTCTTTAAATAAATTTTGTTAACGATTTCAGCGATAGAAAAATTTACTTTGAAAACACTAGAGTTGTAGGTAATGTTCCTTAGAAAAAATGAGTTATAAAATTATAAAATTCAACCTTTTTTAAAGAATTGGTAGAAATAATGTTTTCATTTGAAATTAGAAAATGACTGATATAATTTTTATGCTCAAAATAATAAAAAGACTATTTCTTTCAGAGATCTGATTTTTGTCACGATAACTATCGCGAACCTACTGTTTTTTGTTTAAATCACCGATTTCCGATGAAAAATGTTAACATAACCGAAAATTGTGAAAAAGTTGTGAATTTTATTTGAAACATAATATTTGAAAATTAAAACAGGATTGGAATATCGATAATAATTATAAAAATAATATAAATATTATAAAATATATATATATATATATATTATAAAATATTATAAAAATAATATCGGCAACGGCCATACCACGCTGGAAACACCAGTTCCCGTTAGATCACTGAAGTTAAGCAGTGTTGGGCGCGGTTAGTACTTGGATGGGTGACCGTCTGATACTACTGCGTTGCTGTTGGCGGTCGTGGGTGTGGTGAGCCCACACTTATAGTTATTCACTATAAGTAACTATCCACCTAGAAACACTACCCGAATCGGGTAGTGTCACGCTTACCCCTTGAGGCTCGCCGAAAGGGAAATGGCTTAATGGTATAAAAAAAAACAATTATGATTTTTTTCTAGGATACCAATTTTCGATTCAGAACGTCACCATAACCTAAACGTATTCAAAAACTAATAATCAATTTGAAACCTAGCGTTTTCTTAGTAAAAATTTAAACGTCTGACAAAAAACAATAACATAATCCGAAATTGCTTGAGCTTGCAAATTTTATTATTTTAAACAACAATTATTGGCTATAACTCAAACGATTTTTTGATTCAAAATACCAATTTCAGGTGAAACACCAACATAACCTAAAGTTGTTTGAAAATAGAAAAAATTCTTCAAACTTTTTTATTAAAAATATCAATAATTTTCTATGAAAAATTAAAAATAACATAACATAATAACATAACATAATAACATAACATAATAACATAATAACATAACAGAAAATTCTTTAGAATTCTAAATCTTTAAAATCTAATCATTTTTGTTTGAAATAACCGATTTTTCTGAAAAATACGTTACTATATCCTGCAACTATAACAATTTTTGGTGCAAAACGTTAATATAACCTATACTTGTAAAAAGTTGTAAATATTCTTTGAAATATATTTTTTTTTTATCAAAAATAACAATTTTTGAGGAAAAAAAAATTATATCAACATTGTTAAATAATTCTAAATCTTGTTCATATTATGATGATTTTTGTTTTAAAATATTAATGTTTGCTATAAAACGCTAACGCAATCTAAAATTGTTAAAAGTTGTGAATCTTCTTCAAAATATAATATAAAAACTTTAAAAGTACCAATTTCCGACGCAAAACACTAACATGATCCACAATTGTTAAAAATTCTAAATATTGTTCACTTTGTAATGATTTTTGTGTTGAAATATATTTTATTTTGGCGTAAAACGCTAACATAACCTAAAATGGTTGAAACTTGTGAAACTTTTTTTTAGTCTAACTATTTTTTGATGAATAATAACAATTTTCAAGAAAACACTGACATCTAAAAATTTTATAAGATTCTTAAACTTGTTGAAATGAAAACGATTTTTTAACACTAATTTTTTTGTGTAAAACGCTAACGCAATCTAAAATTGTTAAAAGTTGTGAATCCTCTTTAAAATATAATTTAAACCAAAATTAAAAATACCAATTTTCAAAGAAAAACAATAACATAATCCGAAATTATTAAAAGATTCTATATATTGTTCAATTTATAATAATTTTTTTTTTAAAATACATAAACGTACGAACTGTTCGGGGGCTTGGACTCGGCCTTCAAAATACCAATTTTGGGTGTGAAGCGCTAACCTAACCTAAAACTGTTAAAAAATGATGAAACTTTATAATCTAATCATCTTTGAATAAAAAACACTAACAAAACCAAAAAAAAATAATTTGTTGAAAACTTTTTAATATTTGAGATCTAATAATTTGTGATTAAAAATACTCATTTCCTGTGTAAAACGCTATTAGCACTATCATAAGACAAGTATAATATTTACAATAATGTATTAGATAATTTGAGAGTTTCAATTGAACTGCGCAAGAGCATTAAAAAGTACTAAAATTTCCTAATTCGCATAAGGTTTTCCATGATTTTTCTTAGATAAATGGTGTTTTTGTAAATTTAATTTTCTTAGTTACAAATTTAAGTATGGCATGGATATCAATTTTTATGTGCAAATCCAATTTTGGGATATCTTTGGGATTTATTGTAAGAAATCTGTTAATGCTTGTGTTAAATCTCATATTTACGACAACTTTGACATTTTATGATCTTACATATCATGAAATCTATCCTTTTACCGTTAAAAATCATGTCAAGCATAAAATTATTATCGATTACTCGAGCCTTAAACCTTATCTGAGTTAATGTCCCACAACGCTTGTTCTGATATAGAATATTTATTACCTCCATAATGTATTTCCTCTCTAGGGAGTCGAAAAATATTTCCAAACCTTCAGAATTTTACTGTAAAAGACAAAGTAGTAAAAAATTCCCACATAATTTTGTTTTAGAATTTTATCAAGGCCAAATTCATATTTCAAAAGAGTTCAACAACGATCCTGGTTTCGACATTTTTGGGGACAAAAGTATTATAAAAGTCCCACTTAATTTTGCTCGAAATTTGTACTGTTTCAAATTAATTGTCCAAAAAGTTAAAAGCAGTGTATTACCTTTTATGAATAATGGAGTGACGTTAATCCAATTTTTTTTTCGCGTACTAGAGTTAATTGATAATTTTTTATTTTTTTTTTAATTCTTTGTAATTTTTTAGATGTACATCATACTCACGCGCTTATTCTTATGCGCGCATTTATTATTATTTTTGTCTCACGCAATTTTTAAATTAAAATATTAGATTATTATTAATACAAACTTTTTTTACGTCATAGTATTTATCATCTAAAATAATATAAAAGAACAGCAGAAACAATATTTTTGATAGTTAATGAAAAATAATATGTCCCTACAAAAAACATTAACGTAACCTAAATTTGTCAAACATTTTCAGTTTTATTTTTGACGTCAAATTATTTTTGTTTAATATAACCGATTTCCGGTGAAAAGTGTTAACAAAACCTGAAGTTGTTTCAAAATTGTGAATCCTGTATGAAATCTATACCGATTTCCGGTATAAATCGCTAACAAAACCAGAAATTGTATAAAAAATGTGAATTTAACGATTGGCAATATTTAGTTCATTTGAATCAAGAGTTTCGCTATTTGGCAATTTTTATAAACAAATTCCGTGTTTAGAAATTTAAAAAAATATATACTCAATCTGTTTATGCATTCAATTAATAATTTCTTTGCGAAAACTGTTTACTACAATACTTTTCCAAATCGACAGAAATTGTTAATTATTTAAACAATTCTTATAAGCAACGAAAGTATCAGAGAAAAAAGTCACTCAAAATATATTTTTATTTGACTCGGTCAAAAAATTGAGCCTATTCGTTAAAAAATATTCAAACTCTGAATTTCGATATGAAAATTGTTTAAATTATGAATAATTTTTATAAATATGTTAAGCAATATGTAAAGCTAAATTCTGAATCTATTGATGGACATTGTTAAAGTAACCAACAATTGTTATCAATTTGGAAAGTATCATAGTAAAAACTCGTTGAAAATGCACTTTTAGTTGATTTCGACAAAAAATTGAGTCTATTCGTTGAAAAGTATCCAAACTGTGCATTTGTTTATGAAAGTTGTTTAAACAATTGCCAAATAGCATATTTTTCAATTAATCGTAAGGAAATGTTAATTTCTCTAACATTTTATATAAAAAGTCTGGATTTAGATAAGCTAAACATTGTCATATACATTTAGATAAGCTAAAACATTTTTTAAATTATTCTTACGCAATGGAAATTTTTTTCAGGTAGTTTTAGCGCAAATACAAGACCTTCTTTGATAAATCTGAAAATCTTAAAAAAATGGTACTTCTGGAAAGTTACAAAAAATGTAAATAACTAATTTTTTGTCAAAAACCCAAACCCAAAAATGGATTTACCCACAGAAACTTTCTTGCCCTACTGTGGCGCCCTTCTCGAATATTTTAAATATTTATTTTCGATTCTAAAAGATCCAAGTAGAAGTGCTTAAGATTTCTTGCCTTCGCGATTCATGAATCGTGAGCACAATTCACGCTACAAATTGTTCTAGTGCAAAGATAATGAATTTTATAAAGATTTAAATTACCATAGTAAGAAAAGTATTAAAAGGAGTAGATAATTTATATTTGAAGAAATTAACAATAATGTCGAGAAACACAATGATTGGCTACGGCGAAATAGTGATCAGCACACGCCAATCATTGTATGATTTGCCACTGAAATGTGGTGAAATAAATTCATTGGCCATATCAGGTTATATAGATTACTGATTTTGAAAGCACAATGATGATTGGCCGTGACCAAATCCTGTAATTGGCAAAGTTTAATCAAGGCTGCTTCCTCATAGAGAGAGGTTTGTAATGACCTAAATTTTTAAATATACTTTTTTGATATATTTTGATATAATTCGACCACAGGAGCTCGAAAATAAAATTTTCAAAAAATGTCCGCGTGTGTGTGTTTGTGTGTATCTTTTTTCTGTTCACTATATCTCGAAAAGTACAAGAGCTACGATCATGAAATTTGGATGTTTATATAAGGGAAACTTTTTTGATATTCGAAAGACAACTATATGACATCTAGCGTATTTGTTCGCGTCTCTGAGGCACATCGATCGACCTATTGTTAAAACTTTTATGACCTACCAGTACCGATTTATGAAGTTTCAAAAAATGGTTTATACTGTTTATATAAGAAAAAATTGTTTGATGTTTAAAATACGAAAATATTATATTCAGTGTATTTGTTTGCCTCCTTGAGACGCATCGATTGACCTATTGAAAAGCCTTTTATGACCCACCAGTACCTATTTATGAATTTGAAAAAAATTCTTTATTCTGTTTATATAAGAAAAAACTTTTCAACATTCAAAATACGACAATATTACATGTGGAGTATCTGTTCAAGTCTTCGAGACGCATCGATTGACCTATTGATGAACCTTTTACGACAAACCAGTACCGATTTATGAAGTTTAAAAAAAATGATTTATTCAGTTTATATGAAAAATACTTTTTTGATATTCAAAACACGACCATAATACATGCAGTGTATTTGTTCTCGTCCTTGAAACGCATCGATTGACCTATTGGTGAACCTTTTATGACCGAACAGTACCGATTTATGAAGCTTAAACAAAATTTGTGTATTCTGTTTATATGAAAAACACTTTGTTTATATTAGGAGTACTACAGTACTGTATTTGACATATTGGTTTGCGTCCTAAAGATACGTCGTTTGACCTATTGGCGAAACTTCTATAACCTCTTATGATCTATCAATCCCGATTTATGAACAGAAAAATATATTGTTTATCTTATTGATATAAGGAACAGTTATTTTGATGGATTTTGAATTTTTTTTGGCAATGTTGATGAAATTTCATTAAAATAGACTACATAGGATCTATTACTATATATTTTTGGGTACTTTTTTATTAAAAAGTTTTAAAAACTGAAGCAGACATGGCCGCTGCCGCAAAACACGTTTTCTCATTTTTATTTGCGGTGAGCATGATAAGTCCGGAATGAATTGTTGATTTTGAATTTGTTGAATTGTTGATTTTTCTAAAAATTTCGACTTTTGAGGTTCCAAAAATTCCTTTTTTCACCAAAAAAAAAAAATGGAAATTTTGTTCCAAATAAAAAACCCTTCTTTCAGGTACTGCGTATAGGAATATAATAATAAAATCTTGTTGGTTTTTTGATTTCAAATAATTCGTTCCGGACTTATCATGCTCACCGCGAATAAAAATAAGAAAACGTGTGTTGTGGCAGCGGCCATTTCCCCCCCAGTTTTCAAAAATTGTTAACAAAAAAGTACCCAAAAATATATAGTAATAGATCCTATGTAGTCTATTTTAATGAAATTTTATCAACATTGCAAGAAAAAAAATTAAAAATCCCTCAAAATAACTGTATATAGTCCCTTAATATTAGGAAAACAACTATAATGTATATAATATATTTGTTCGCGTCTTCGAGACGCATCGATTGCCAAAATTAAGAACTTTTCATGATCTACCATAACCTACCAATATCGTTGTTAAATTTTTCAACAAAGTTAGTTTCCTTGTTTATAAGAAGATTTTTTTATATTGAGAATATCACAGTGCTGCATTTCATGTAATATTGTTCGCGTCTTCCTCTGATTTTCTTAAAATCAAATATTCGGAAAGACAGAAACATAGGCTTAAAAAATATTGAAAGTATCAATTTTTTGTTTGTTAGGAAAAAGCTCCCTCTATGAGGAAGCAAATCTATTTGATACTTATGAGGAAGCAAAATGCTCATAAAATGAGCACAAATAAATACACCCATAGTGAATACGTCCATAGAACTACGCAGCCGTATTATAAATATATTTGCCATTTTCTTTTCAGATATTGTGACCTATCATTATGTTTCCGCTTTATTCACGATGACAATGATTGGCCACCGATTTATCGACATCACGAAGCCGTATAAGGAGATCCAACTCTATGGGCTATTGCGCAAAATATTAGAGGTTAGAACCAAAATGTAAATAAATGTAAATAAAAATGAAATATTGAATTTCAAATAATTAAAATAAAGTATTTATCTTCTGATAAATTTTTTATATGCAAAGTGTTATTATTATTATTATTATTATTATTATTATGTCAAAATTACAAAGCTGCCTTCAAAAGTTTAAGTTTTCTATAATATAATAGATATATACATAGCCATATACAATATACGTATTTTATCCATAACAATATCCAGCAATTAGAAGCTTTTTAAAAATAAATGTGAAAGATTACAAGAAAAAAGTTTTTCAAGAAAGGTTCACAAAATTGTCAAAAAACAATCCGGAAGATTTCAAGACATTTTTTTAATTTTGTAGAATTGTTCTAATATTTTAAGAAATATTGGAACACGTTAAAAAAATATTTAAATATTAAAAAAAATTTCCAAAATAATTTAAAATTTGAAAAGATTTTAAAAATTTTAAAGAAAATGTAGATTTTTGAAGATTGTGAAAGGAAATATGGAAGTTTTTCAAGGAATTTGGAAAAGTTTTAAGATGATAAACATTTTTCTTGATATTCCTCAAAAAATTATTTTTTATTTTGAAAACATAATTTTAAGGGAATAATAAAAAATATTTCGAAACAAAAACAAATTTGTATGTATAAATAAAAATTTAACTGTAATTCAATCAATAATTAATAATTATTTGAAACTACTTAAAATATTAATATAATTTTTAATTTAAACTAGAATTTAAAAAGTGTTTGGTTTGAAAAAAATTCGCCAAACTGATTCATTCTTTAATTGATAGCATCAAAAATGATAAAGTGGTTTCATATTTTTTTAACTGAATCTGAATCTTTAAACTGCACAATTTACAAGAGTTCAAACAAAAAAAAAATTATTTTGCAGTATAAATGCATTCAATTAGAATTTTGTTAATCAAAGCGTGTATTATTATCAGTTTGCTTTTAAGTTGCTTTTAAGATATATAAATATAATTTTCCTAAGAACTCTTTTCAAATTTTAAAATATTTCTAATTTCTTCGAAACTTCTAAAATTCCTGATTATATTTTAAACATGCTTAAATTTGGAAAAATCTTTCAGAAATAAAAAAACTGCCTTCCTTAAAATCTCATAGATTTTCTCAACATTTTTAGAAACCTTTTGAAATCTGATGCAATTTTCTTTAAAAACTAATTTTTTGAATTAATCTTATTAATTTTCAAAAATAAAAAGCATTTGAAATTCTGCTAGCAATATTAGAAAATTTTTGTATTATCTTAAAAGATTTCAAAATTCTCAAGATTTAAATTATTTTCCAATCTTTTCAAAACTCCTGAATGAAACAATTCGTTTTTCCTAAAATTTTACTAAATTCTGCAAAATGAAAAAAATTTTCTAATACATTCCAGATTCATTTTCGACATATTGTGAAATCTTCCAAACTTATAGTAATTCTTTCAAAATAAAACCTACAAGATTTTAAATTTTGCCAGAAATCGTATTTTCAGTACCGGTAATTGTTTGGTTACCGCTACCGGCGAGGTAGCAAAATGTTAAGAACGGAATTATTTTCCAATTTGAATAGGTTTTTTACAATTAAAATTGTCTATTTTATCAATACTGCTTAGAAATATTTAGAAATCTATTTTATTTTTTGAATGACTTTTAGTCTACGATATTATAATTTTAAATCTTTCGATTTTAAATTATTCAGATTCAAAATTTTGTGCTTTTATAAATTACACTTATTACACTTATTTTTTAAAACCAATTCAATAATACTAATTCCAAAAAAAAACAGTTTTAAAATATCAAAGTCTAAAAAAACATTTTTAATTTTCAAATTTAGTTTTCAAACGAAAAAATGTATTTTATTTAATTTTGACTGATTTCAAATGTCGGTGCTTAATTTCAAACATTTTCATTTTATAAGTAAATAATAAATTTAAAATCGTCTTGAGAATCTACACCCCTTTTATTGAATATATCTATAGCAATTACTTTTACTCATATTAGAAAATCACCTTTTTTCATCATCAGATTTTTAATACAAAAGCCTATTAAAAAAAAAGATTAATTATAAAATAATTTCATCGTATATTTGAAAGTTACATTTTCTACTCGAGTTAAATCGAATAAAATCATCAGTACTTGCCACATTAGTGAGCTTCCTTCGATTAGAGGTCACAATGGCTGTAAACCTATCAAAGTTCTACAAAAAATAAGCAAAAGCCAAAGATGGAGGGAATACTTACAAATTATACATTTAATAATTTTTCCCATTACTTTTCATTCTGTTCTAGTAGATACGGCATAATTGAAAATAGATCACGTTGCAGTGTGTTATACACTGCTTGTAGTAGCACATCAAAAATAAAAAGTGATAAATTTTCAAAAAACAAATTTTTCTTTGTGCCGGGATTGATTATTTACATTTTGACCTTAAAAGTTGTAAATAATAAATATTAATTGTAAATTAATAAAATATTTACTCTTATAGATATTCTGTACCGATTATTAAATTCAACAATTTTTCATTTTGCACATTTAAATTGTGCGGGGAATCACGGAGCCAATGAATGCTTATTCCTTGCACATGCGCACGGAGTTTAAGGTGCCTGTCGGCTGTTACCATCATGTTACTAGTCTGGCAGGTAACGGATGCAAACAAGCCTCCCCAGTAAACTACGGCGATTATCCCGTTACCAGCTCGGAAACTGACATACAAGTAACAATTCCTCTCATAACATGTGATCGCTTAGGAACTTCTCACGATAGTAACAGGTTAGCTGGGCTCCTTATACAGTAGAAGTCCGATAAGTTTCTTATTTCGGGGCTGTAGGAGCGGCAAATTCCAGGAATTGCGGACTTATCGGATGCCTCCTCTAGTAGCACGATATTAGGTCCGCGCATGCGTGAGAATGATGCGCAAATCATAAGCAAAATAGCACACGTAGTGGGAGAACCCCATTTAGTTTGCGTGCCGTGCGTGTGATGACGTTTTAAGGGGAGTGTACACTTATCGGACGGCAACTTATCGGACTTCCACTGTACTACTTTGTGATCGACATAAAAACATCATTTTAAGGTTAGAATACTACCATCGTGTATCTTTAGACACCCAATTTGATTAAAAGGAAATAATTTTTAGTTAAATCTATTGTAACTATTGAAAAAATAATCATTTTCAACAAGCGGACACGCCTAATCTGAACAGGTTTTTGTTTAAATTCCTTATTGATTCAGCATCACCGGTTTTACTGACTCTGGCATTTGAATGCACTACACTGCCCTAACTTATCTTATCAAATATGCTACGGGATAGTTTAATTCTCATCATGTACTATTTACAATTAGTTTTTTTGTGAGTATTCTTTCATATAAGCATATTTAAATCAGGTGGCCAATCATTGGGGGGTGTCCAGCCATTGTGCCGATTACTCTCGTTTGTTATAAACTGAGTTGTCAGAATAATCATTCTCCTAGCTCAGAATAAGAGTACCTATAAAAATTGTCTTAATTTCGAGAAGTTAAAACTAAATTTGTAATTTTCTCATGAAATGTGTAATTTCAAGCTGTATGGCTGAATCAAACTAGGACTGGACCTGTGTTAAATGGTAATGATGAACTCCCTTTACAGAATTTCGTTTTCGCATCCTAAATTGTTGATTCTTCCTTGGAAACAGAGCTCAGTGTTAACTAATTCTGCTAGTATTTCGGAACACGATGTAGCGGTCGAGCGCCTTTATGCTCGACTAAGGTACGTATCCACAGTGGAACCAACGACAATTTACCGCGACGTCGCGCCCGACAAATTAATTCCTGCCGGGGAAACCACCTAACACCTTGTAAACTTCAGGATGATTAACTGCCTTAACTAATAATGGAGAATAGGCGCATCACGCTTAAATGTTATTCTCAAGCCTTCGTCTCCTTATATTTTGATCCGTTAGCCAATAACGAAACAACCCTCAATCCTCGAAGCTTATCGGATTAATTTTCGCATTATCTCAAGCTCAAAACAAATTTCAAACTAACTTCCAATTATTAAAATACCTTCACCAAAGCTTCGCCGTCAGCAACCATTATAGTTTCAACAAAAAATGCGAGGGGTCGACCACTCTGATTTTTCATGTACCAGGAATATATTCCCTAAAGAATATTCGGGAATATATAAAATATATCGGAATATTTGGGAATAAAAATAATATTGGAATATGTGGGGATATGAGAGAATATGAAGGAATATGAGGGAATATCAGGCAATATGTAGGAATATGACGGAATATTTGGGAATATGAGACAATATTTCAGAATATATTTAAATTATGTATATTAAATTATATATATATATATATATATATATATATCCAACGGCCATACCACGCTGAAAAACCCAGTTCTCGTCAGATCACTGAAGTTAAGCAGCGTTGGACGCGGTTAGTACTTGGATGGGTGACCATTCAAGAATACTGACATGAGTGCTGTTGGCACATCGTGGGTGTGGTGAGCCCACACTTGTAGTTATTTATAACTACAAGAAAAACCTAGAAACACTACCCGAATCGGGTAGTGTCACGCCTACCCTGAAAGGGAAATGGTTTAATGGTATATATATATATATATATATATATTGTATATATACTAAACTTATAGTTTAATATCACATGATATTTAAAGTGTTATTCTTTGGTCTATAAATGATCAAAATCCCTATTTGTTTATCGCAGGCTCCACAGCCTTTTTTCTATTCACCTCTTTTTTTCGTTTTTCCGCTTAAATGTGAACTTAGTCAATAGAAAACAATGATAAAATCTCAATTATTTTTGCTTGAAAGTTTATTGTTTTTAGTAGAAAAGTCTACTAATAAATTTTTGATTATGAATTCTTATATCCTTTTTTGGTATGAAAGTGAATTATTTTGTCGAAAATTTAACAATTTTGTTAAAAAGTCGTACTTCTTAGCTGGAAATTCAACTGTTCTGCAGAAAATTCACCATTTCGGCTTGAAAATTCAACAATTTGGTATTATTTTCAAAATTCGTTTTTAGTTTGTAAAATCCAACTGTTGTTTATTTTTAATTTCATTCATCTTTTTAGGTTGAAAACTCAACTCCTTGGTTGAAAGTTGAACTACTTTCTTAAAAGTGTATATTTTTTTCTTTAAAATTCATCATTTTAGTTGGAAATTCGTATTTTTAAATTAAAAAGTAATTTTTCTAACTGAAAATTCAATTGTATTGTAGAAAATTCGTTTTGTTTCATTCAAAAATAATTCTCTTAAATGAAAATATAATTATTACATTTTTGGTCAAAATTGATCTTTTTAGTATAAAAATGCAATTATTAATTTGAAAAATTTTGAAATGAAACAAATATAAACTAAAAATTATTAAAATAAAATTTGGACTAACATCACATTAAATGTTCAAACCATTTACTTGAAAATGTATGGGATTTTTGGGAAAATTCGTCTTTTCGATAGAAAATAAATCTTTATGTTTGATAATTCAACTATTTGGTTACAAATTTATGTATTTTGTTGAAAATTCGTCTTTTCCGGTAGAAAATTAATCTTCTTGGTTGAAAATTCAACTATTTGATTAAAAACGTATGTATTTTGTTAGAAATTCATCTTCTGAAAATAAGCTGTTATTTAATAAATATGCGCATTATTATTCTATTTCTCACCTTGAATTCTAATTGTGTAATTTGTGATATGCATGTTTGTTAACTTGCATTAATCATTACCTCACTAAGTGAAAAGTGGACAAGGAGTTTAAAAGTTCAGAAAAAACCACAACTTTTTAGCACGTATCTAAGATAAGATGATTATAAACAATAATAAATTGTTCGAAAATCTATTTTTGCTAACTTGCATTAGTTATTACTCCACTACATAAAAAGTGTTAAAAGTTAAACATTTCAGAAAAAACACAAGTTTCTAGCATTATTCCCATGAAAAGTATTAAAAATAATAATGAATTCTTCCAAAAATTGATTTTATTAACTTAAATTGATTATTTACATTACTCTAATTGAAAATTGGACAAAAAGTGTGAAATTTAAAAAAACTGCATTCGAATATTGAAAGAAAAGTGGAAATTTTGAGGGTTATATTTATAGAATAATATTTTATTTGTATTATATTGCTGATTGTGAAGATAAATGTTGAGTTTCAACTCGATTCAGCTAATATTGACGATTCTGAATAAAATGTACAAAAACGTCTTTTTTTCTTATGGGAAATACTTGTTAAACCAGGGGAGTGACTCGCCATACAAATGCGCTGTGTCAGTTTTGTGAAGGACGGCAGAAAATGAAACACTGGCGCCACTAGCGCGGCGCCCTACATTTGAATGAAAGCTGATTAGAATCATGGGAGATTTAGTATTTTTCGCAGTTTTTATAATATTTTGGACGTTTGTGGATAATTTAAAAACTTTTATCTTGAATTAGGCAAGGATTAACTGTTTCTAGAATTTAAAAAATACCTAGGATTAAAAAATAGACCTTACATACACTGGAAATGTCGGTTTTTAATTTTTAAGTAGAGTGGAATGGTAAAATATAAAGATTACATCTTTACCGTTTAAAACAAATAAACTAAATGTTCTGAAATGATAATATATAAAATTGTTTTTCTATTTTTTAATTACTCGAATGATTCTAATCTATTATTACATTATAATAAAAATATACAAGCAAATTTAAAAATCATAATTTTTAATATTCAGTATATTGTATTGATCGTGAAATGGCTGAAAGATTATCAGTATTAAAGTTATTGACTTTAACGTACATTTAGTCATTTATTGATTTAAAAATTGAATTAAAAGATGAAGATATAAATTAAATATGGGTTAAAGGCAGTAGGATGGTATATAGGAGTAATAAATGCCAGGTTAATTTATTTAAATAAATATAATTATTTAAATTATTTACGAATATACTTCGATTAAAGTATAGCAATTATTATGCGGACAGAACATAATAATTTATTATATACAATTGAACAAAGCTACGTTTTACAAAATGTCGCGACTTTCTTTTTCATAAAATTATCGTTTTTTTAAATTTCGGTTTCTTGTACTATTCTGAATGCAAGAAAATCATTATTTTACCATTGTAATTTACTTTAGTACTTGAATTTATCAATAAATTAATGTAATCGTACATAAATGGCGAACTGATAAAAATAAACATCTTCTTAAAACAATTTTTAAGAAGTGAAATCTTTCTTCGATCGATTCAATTGTTACCTTAATAGGAACGTAAGTTCTATTATTTCGGTCTTACGATCAATTTGAATAAAAAAGACTAGGAGTATTCCGAGTCAATACTTTAATTATAAAAAGTTGCATTCTCGCAACGTTTCGACCTCCATCTGTTGGCCATCCTCAGGCAAATTATACCCAATAAAGTCTTATATTATACCTAATAAAGTCTTTTTTATTCAAATTGATTACAAGACCGAAATAATAGAACTTACGTTCCTATTAAGGTAATAAATGTCGAAACTCAGCGATAATTCAAAACTGTCATTAATGTTACTTTTACAATTTTCTTAAAGATAGTAAGGGTTTTAAAATATTTTTAAAATTCCAAAAACTAATAAAAATATAATATTACACACTATTACAATAATCTACAAGTTTTACAAGAAGAAAAATATATTAAAATTTAAAAATCAATGTAGTCATGAAACCGTCAGAGCCATTCTATTATTTTAGGTTAAAGAACATCGGTGTAAACAAATCCTCCTACCTACCGCCATAACCGTTCCATCCGGAGCTAAAACTTTCTTTTTCCAAATTATTTGATCCTTTAAAAAGTGATCTTCACAAACTACATTTCCAGGTTTAACAATAAAATCCTTTTTGTCATGCTTAATTGCTTGGTGCCAACGGTCAACCTCATTTTTTAGAACGGAAAAAAGCACTTTTTTACTCCGTTTGAGCGGGTTGAGTCGTACCCTAATAGACAGTTCGGTGCTATACATCTATGTCCCCCATTTTTATAACACATGTATCCGTAAATAAATAAAATATGGCAAATAGACGATAAATTTATGACATTTCACGAGTTTGTGTATGCAAAATCATAACAGACAACGGGCAGACCGGGCGTCGTGGAGGTGGCGCCAATGCTTCACGACTCGCCGCTCTTCACAAAACTGACACGCGCCTCTAATGCAAAAGCGAAAATCGTGTCACCCCCTGGTTAAACTTAATGGGGCTTGCACCACCTCTGAATATAAAAAAAAAGAAAAAAAATGGATTTATTTTTGTGTGGATTTGAACAAATTTCCGGGCGATATTCATGCAAATTAGCGAAAAAAAATTTTGGTTCACCCTACTCTACATGCCAAAGTTGGGATCACTGCCCAGCTAACACAGTTACTAGTCCGAATAGTCACATAATTGTAACAAGATTAAAAAAACCAGTCACTGGTGACTTCCATGCTGGTCACCCAGTGACAATATATTTCCCACTCAAAGTAGTAACAAATTACAAGCGAAGCAGGTAACATTATCCCGCCATTGTAATCACATGCTTGTAACAAAGTGATGTTTGGAAACGCAACGTGCAATGACAGCTTAACCTCAAAATATACATCGTTTCGGAATTATAATTATGAATATTTTTGCAAAAATGTTGGAAAGGAACATAATTAAACGATAAATAAGTTCCAGAAAAGGGAGATAATATGTGAACAAAGCTTTTATAAAAAACAGATATTTATCAGCTGAACCCTTACGAAAAAGAAATTACATTGTAGAGGTTAGACCCAAAATGTATATGTATAAATGAAGATCGCTGCCGGCTGTTACCGCCATGTTACTAGTCTGACAGGGAACGGTTGCAAACAAGCCTCCCTAGTAAACTACGGCGATTATGCCGTTACCTGCTAGGAGACTGAGATACAAGTAACAATTCCTCTGATAACATGTGATCATTCAGGAACCTGTCAGGATGGTAACAGGTTAGCTGGGTGGGCAAAGACACCAGGCAAAAAGCTATACGAATACAATTGTACGGATGGGAAGGAATTGGGGAATATAATATTTCAGAATATTTAGGAATACTTCGGAATATGTAGGAATATCAGGGAATATTTGGGAATATAAGGAATATCAAGAATATTTGGGAATATAAAGAATATCAAGAATATCTGGGAATATTGAAAAAATATATGGGAATATTTCGTGAGTGTACCAGGAATATCGGAGTGGTGGACCGCTCAAAAAAATGTTAATGGGTCCTTTCCCAGAAGTTATGAATTGTTAATTGAATTAGATTCAGAAATGAAAATGAATGTGTTAATAACAAGTAATTCTAACAAAATCCCTCATTTTCTGTTACATTTATTTTATAATTTTTTGGTTGAGAATTCATCTCAAGGCTGTGAAATTTTACTATTTTGTTGAAAGTTTAAGAATCTTCGATATAAAAGAAGAAAGCACGTTTCGTAATATATGCACGATCCCTTAGTCAAAAATTAAACTGTTTTGTTAAAAATTCTTCTTTTTTCGTTGAAAATCTAACTATTTAAGTAATAAATTCAACGATTTGTTAAAAAAATTAACTTTTTTGTTGAAAGCTCATATTTTCTATTTGATAATTCACCTGGCTTATACAAAATTTCTCCTTTCGCATACAAATTCAATACTTTGGATGAAATTTCGTTTTTTAGGGACTAAAATATCTTTTTTGAATGGAAATACAACTCGTTTATTGAAAAAACGGCTATTTGGTTTAAAAAATGCATCCATTTTCATGAAAATTTCGTCTGTTTTGGTTAAAAAAGTAAGAGTTTCGTTGAAAATTAATTTGTTTTGACTGGAAATTTAACTATTTTTCGTTTAAAATGAAAATATTGTTTGTCTAAGACAACAACTATTACTAGTGTTGTTAGGAATTCATCTTTTTCGATCATAAATTCACCTACTTGGTTGAAAGTTCAACTACTTTGCTGAGATTTCTTTTTGGTTGATGATTCATTATTTATTTTTTTTTTTTATTGAAAATGAGACTATTTTTTTGCATATCCTCCTTTCGGTTGAAGATCCATCACTTTATTTAAATAATCTTTTTTACATTCTCATTCTAATGAGAAGGTATTGGTTTTATGTAAAATTTGACATAGTCGGTTTTCATCAAATCTCCACGTTTTGAGACCCCCTGAGCTAGAAAAAACTATTTTTACGAAGGTGTCTGTCTGTCTGTAGTCTGTCTGTCTGTCTGTCTGTAGCCACGATAACTTTCGAAAAAATGATCAGATTTGATTGAGCTTTGGCACACTTTTTTATGGCCGAAAAATAGAGAACGAGTTCGTTAACCAGCTATTTTGGATGAAAATCCAAAAAGTGAGCACATTTTGAAAATTTTTGAGACCACTTTTTTTGAAGATTTGAAAATTCTATGTACGGTTATTAGTAGTACGCAAAATGACGAACAAAATATTCTCATGACTTTTCGTGATAAAAAAAAAATACTGGAGTTATAGCATTTTCAAAATTCCAAAAAACAAACGAAAATGAACATTTTAAGCCGAAAAACGCACGATATGAAAAAAAGTCAAGAGGAGAAAAACGTTGCTTCTTGAACACCCTATAATATTTTCATAACAACTTTTTGAATTTTTTGAAAAATAAAAAATTCAAATTTTGATCGCACAAAAAATTAATGAAAAATCAAAAAAAGCCATTTTGCTGTCAAACTATGCAAGATACCAGAAAAGATCATCTCACCAAAATTGTGCACCTAAAAAAGATCTACAAATTTCTTATCATTCACTTTTTGATATGATGCGTAGTTTTTGTTTTATTCGTAAAAAACAGCATTGAAAATAGAAAAATCAAATTTTCAGACGAATATTACCAGCTACGAAAAAATGACCGAAACAAACTTTGTTCATCCAAGGAAGATAAACAAATTTATTGTAAATCATGTTTCGATAGGATGCGTGGTTTTTGTTTTATTCGTGAAAATAACATTGACAGTAAAAAAAAATCAAATTTTTGAAAAAACAATGCAAGGTACGAAAACATATAAATGAACACAAATTGTGCATTCAAAAAAGACTTGCAAACCCGTAATAAATTTCTGTGGTAAGAATATATTCAAAATGAAAAAATTAACTTTTTTGATAAACGGCACAAGCTAAAATAAAATGTTAACTAATAAAATTTGTCGCATGAATTATATGATTACTTTTCATTTGAAATTAAATACAAATTTAGTAATTTGTATATGAAGAACATATAACACGAAGCACAAAGTGCGCGCTCAGTGTATTTACCAAATCGCACGCCGTAAGTGCGATCAAACTTTTTTGTTTCTATCATACGGTTCAAATGATTTTCAAATGAAATATCGAGCGCGAAGCGCGAATGTCTGGATGAGAATGTTTTCCTTAAGGTCGATAGAACCTTGAGTAAATAAAGTTCCTTTTCAGTCTAAAATAAAAACAAATTTAACAATCACTTAATATGTAGAGGTTTTGATAATTTTATAATATTTGCAAACAAACTTTTTCTTTTCATCGAAGTCGAACACGAAGTTCAAAAATCTAGAGGAGCCGAGCGTAAAGCGCGATGTAAATACGCCCGAGCGCGTAGCGCGAGGTGAATACATAATCGAGCGCGAAGCGCGAGATAAATATATGATCGATTTATGTTTTTGGTTGAAAATTCATTTCTTTGAATTAGAGTTAAACTATTTTTTTGGCAAAAAATTTTGTTCATAAAAAGCTAATTTTTTAACTGTAAATATAAATTTTATATTTTTGATTGAACATTTATGTTTTATAGTTGGAAATTCATGTATTTTCATTGAAAAGTTAATTCTTCGATTAAAAATTCAAAATATTTCATTTTTTTGTTGAAAATCTTTCTGTTTTTGTTATAAACTCAAATTTTCGGTTTAAAATCTATGCATTTTGTAAAAATGTATCTTTTCTGTTAGAAAATTAATTTTCTTGGTTGAAAAGTTATAATTTTAATTGAAAATTCCTTTCTTTGGTATCCTTTTCAGTTCAAAATTCCACTATTTGGTAGAAAATGCATGCATTGTGTTTAAAATTCATCTTTTTTGGTTCAAAATGAATTTTTGTTACTTAAAATGTATCTTGTCCGGTTAAAATTAATCTCTTTAGTTGTAAGTTCATCATTTTGGTTGAAAAATCAATTATTTGGTTAAAAGATCAATTATTTGTTCGAAAATTAATGTATGTTGTTAAAACAGCAATTTTCCACCGAACAAAAAAAGAATTTTTAAGAAAATAGTGTAAGGAATTGTAAGGAAAAGTCAGAAGGAATTCTATTTTCTGGGAAGAAATTTTTGCCTAGATGTAAGATTTTCAATATTTCTTGCGAAAGCATTTTTCCCTTCAAATAGGTGAATTTTTATTCAAAAAAATATATATTCTCAACGAAAAATATAATAGTTTTCAACAAAATAGTTGAATAATCAGCCAAATGCTTACATTTTTTTGTTAAAGTACTTAATTATCTACAAAAAATAACGTTTAACAAACTAATTCTACTTTTAACCAAGTAGTTGAAAAATGTGATGATTGATATTTCAAACAAAAAAGATTTTAATTTTAAATAAAATACCAATGAATTGAACCAAAAAAGATTGAAATTCAACCATAAATGGTTAAATTTTCAACCAAATGGATGAACTTTCTATTCAAAAGGACAAAGGTTTCAGAAGACAAATGAATTTCCAATCAAAAAAATATGATTTTTCTACCAAAAGGTAAATTAATATAAATTCAAAAAGACAGATTTTTTATCCAAAAAGACGAATTTTCAACAAGACGGTTGAATTTTCGAACAAAAAAGCTGACATTTAAAAAAAAATAGTTTGATTTTCAACAAAATAATTACATTTTCAACCAAATAGTAGAATTTATCAACAGAAGAGATCAATTCTGCACTAAAAATATAATAGTAGGCTTTTCAAATAGACACAATTAACTTCCAACCATAAATATGAATTTTAAACAAAAAAACATAAGTTTTCTACTAAAAGATGGATTTTCCATCCAAAAAGACCGATTTTCTATACAAAAAGAAGAATGATCAATAAAACCCTGAAATTTTCGACAAGAAAAATGACTTTTTAACAAAAAAGTTGAATTTTCAACCAAGAAATGAAATTTTCTACTAAATAGCAGAATTTTTAACCAAAAGAGATTTTTTCTGAATTCGAAATACAATAGTGGACTTTTTCGATAAAAAGAATGAACTTTCAACAACAACAAAAAAACACATTTTCTTCTACCAAAAAATGCATTTTCAATCCAAAAAGGACACATTTTTAGTTGAATTTTCGACTAAATGAATGACTTTTCAACAAAATAATTGAACTTTTAACCAAATAGTAGAGTTTGTAACTAAAAGAGATAAATTCTGAATTCAAAATAAAATATCAGACTTTTGAAATAAAAATAATTAACTTTTAACCAAAAAGATGAATTTACTACAAAACAGATTACTTTAGAACAAAATAGTGAAATTTTCAACAAAATAATTCAGTTTTAAAACCAATATAATTTTGTATCAAAAGATAAATTTTTATTCGAAACGGTCTAATTTTGTATCCGAACAGATCAATTTTCAATAAAAATGTTAAGTTTTTGACGAACGAAAGGCTTCAACCAAAAACAGTTGGACTTGTAACAAAGTAGTTGAACTGTCAACCAAAACAAATGAATTCTCAACAAAAAGATTGTTCCGAAACTGATCACTGCACTGAACTATTTTCTGGAAACAAATTTTCGCTTGAAAGTAGAATCTTCAATATTGCTTGCGCAAGAAAATTGCGTTTTTTTCTACCAAAAAAAGTGAATTCTTAATCCAAAAAAGATACATTCTCAACGAAAAATATGATATTTAATATGTGAACGAAAGAAGATTTTCAGTTCAAATCAAAACATTTGAATTAAAAAAAAAAAACGAATTTTCAATAAAATAATCTAATAATTAGCCAAATACTTGCATTTTTAGGTGAAGTTCTCAATTGAGAAAAACAATTCAACAGAGTAGTTCAAATTTCGATCAAGTAGTTGAAAAATGTAATTATTGATATTTTAATCAGAAAAAAGATAAATTTTCAACCGGTTGGTGGAATTTTCATACAAAAAAGATCAAATTTTAGCAAAAGCAGTTGCATTTTTAACAAAGTAATTGAACTATCAAGCCAGGAGTTGAATTTTCAACTAAAAGATGCATTTGAATTATTTTTTTCAGAAAAAAGGTCTTCCCCTTTCGCCCCGTGGGGAATCGAACCACAGAACTTCTTATTTCCGGTCAGGTGCTTTCCCATTAAGCTACTAGAGAGATCGAGAGAAGAAAACCTTCTCAGAAATACACGCATCATTATGCTAGATGGTACAAATAAAATTTGTCAAGGCATCCTTATCATCATTAGAGAATAACATACATTTTTAACTTATTTTTCAGACTAGATGGAGCAATGAATTGAAAATCATTTTAATTAATTTTTTCTAAAAAGAGATCTCCTTTCGCTCTGCTGGGAGTCGAACCACAGAACTTCTGATTGCCGGTCAGGTGCTTTCCCATCAAGCTACTAGAGAGATCGAGAGAAGAAACCTTTTTCAGAAAAAATTAATTTAAATAATCTTTGATTCATAGTTCCATCTAGTCTGAAAGAGAAGTTAAAAATTTCTGCTATTCTCTAATGATAATACAGAGTCCTTTGAAAAATTTGATTTGTACCATCCAGCATAATAATGCGTGTATTTCTGAAAAAGGTTTCTTCTCTCGATCTCTCTAGTAGCTTAATGGGAAAGCACCTGACCGGAAATCAGAAGTTCTGTGGTTTGACTCCCAGCAGAGCAAAAGGAGATCTTTTTTCAGAAAAAATTATTTAAAATAATTTTTAATTCATAGGTCGATCTAGTCTGAAAAAGATGGTAAAAATTTCTGTTATTCTCTAATGATAATACAGATTCCTTAAAAGATGCATTCCCAAGGGAAAGTCAGGGAATTTTGAAATTAAGATTTCGTATCAATTCTAATTCTACATTGCTTCAAAATTGACTACTGCACTGAACTATTTTCCGGGAAAATATTTTTGCTTTAAAGAAGAATTTTAAATATTTTTCGCAAAAGAAAATCTTGTTCGAGCAATATAGCTGATTTTAGAATCTATTCTCGTTATAAGATCTCTGATGCTAAGAGAAAATAAGGAATGAAATTAAATCGAGAGGGTGTCTTCTATTTTCTTTAATTTTCCTCTTCACGAGGAGTAGAGAATGCGATTGTGTTTCATCTGCAATGTCACTTCCACGTGCAACGGTCTCAGCAAGCCATTCAATACATGCATACAACACTTGAATACCTTTACTAGTCAAACGCACTTGTGCTGCTTTTCTGTAGTCACGTGCCACTTTATGAGCGCACGGTTACTGAAGCATAGATTGTACGAAAAGAACAATTTTCCTACCATGAAGAAGAAAGTTTATAATCATAGGAATCGTAGCTGATTTTTTTTTCATTACTTACAACATAAGTATGCAAAATTTGATGTCTTGAAAGTAATTTATATTTTTAAATTTTTTCAGAAATGTTAAAGTATTGGGAAATTCCAATATTGGAAAAAAGGTATTTGGAATTGTGCTCAGAGTTACCAAACATTTCCGCTAAAATATCAATAATCATTTTACATTCAGAATTTTATAGTTAATGTTTCGTTAAAAAATGAATGTTCCTTTTCAGAGTGGGCAAAATACTTTATTTTCCAAATTTTCTGATTTTCTTCTGATTTTCTCTAATCAATTTTTCATTTTTCCCGGCTATTAATATTCAAAGACCAACATTTTAATCCTGTAAGATTTTTAGCATCGATTTTTTTATAAATGGTATAAAGAAATACAATTTTGTATTAAAATTTTAAAGTTTCAAATTTATTCATTCATTTCTATGAAAACAGATGACTTTTTTTATTATATAACATGAATTTTTAGTCTAAAAAAACAACTTTTCCAACAAAACAGGTTAAACTTTAATAAAAAACTTTAACAGAAAAAATAAAAATGTTCAATAATACAGTTGTAGTTTCGACGAAAAAAGCTGACTTTTTAACAAAATCAATCAAAAATTCATATTTTTAAACAAAAATTATCAAATTTCATCCGGAAGCAGATTGATTTGATATCATATAGTTGAATTTCCAACAATAAAAAATCAATTTTTACCCAAACAGTTGCATTAAGTTGATATTTCAAACAAATGAAAAGATAAATTTTTAACCAAAAAAGATAAAATTTCTACCAACAGAGATTAACTTTAAAACTAAAAAGACGAATTTTCAATCATGAAGAATAATTTTCTACCACAGAAGACGAACTTCCAAAAAAAACACAGTCATTCAGTGAAAAAAATTAATTTTCTACAAAAAAAGGAACGAATTTTCACCCAAAGAGATGATTTTTCATCTAAAATGATGAATTTTCCCACCAGAAAGACAAATTTTCTACCAGCAAAAAGAAAATTTTAAAATAAAAATATTAGTCTTTTATGAAATAAGATAAATTTCAACGTAAAGATGATTAATTTCCAACCAAAAATAGAAAAGTTATATTTTCAGGTTAAAAATTAATATTAAACCAAACAAAAATGAATTTTCATAAAAATTGTTAAATTTTTAACCAAAGAGAAAAGTTACCTTTTTTGGTCCAAAATTCTACTATTTTGTCGAACATTTGTCTGTGGATATACATAATTGGTCCTTTTGGATTAAAATATTCATCTTTTGGTAGAAAATTTGTCTTTTTTCATTAAAAGTGAATTCTTCTTTGCGGAATCTTCCTTTTTTGTTCAAAATTCATCCATTTTCAGCTAAAATTGGCTAAAATTGGAATTAAAATTCATCTTTTTGTAGAAAATTGGCCTTTTTTACTTGAAAGTGAATAATTTTTCAAGGAAAAGTCTACTATCTTTCGTGGTTAAATATTCTGGGATTTGGTTAAAAATTTATTATTTTGTTGAAAAGTCATATTATTTGGTTCAAAGCTCAACTTTTTGTTAAAAATTCGTCTGTTTGGATGAAAAATTGTTCCTTCTGGAATGAAAATTTATCTTTTGGTACAAAATTAATCTTTTTTGCGTGAAAGTGAATTTTTTTTCAAGGAAAAATCTACTGTTATATTTTTGGTTTAGAATTCATCTCTTTTAGTTGAGAATTCTATTTGTTTAAAAATTGAATTATTCTGTTGATAATTTGACTAATTTGTTAAAAAGCAATCTTTTCTTGTTGTAAAAATTAAAAATATTTTTTGGTTGGAAGTTCATTCTTTTTAGTCGAAAGCTCAGTATGTATTGTATTTCAGGTTTAGAAATAATCTCTTCTGGTTACAAATTCTACTCTTTAGTGAGAAAATTAATTTTTTGTTGAAAATTAAACTATTCTGTTGAAAATTCATTTGAGTGGTCGAAAATTCCACTGTTTTGTTGATCATTACTCTTTTTGGATAAAAAATCGGTCCTTTTGAGTTGAAAATCCATCTTTTAGTAGGAAACTGATATTTTTTGGTTTGCAATTCATCTTTTATGGTTGAAAGTTATTTGTTTTTAGTTGAAAATCCTACTGTTATATTTGTATTTCAGAATTATTCTCTTCTGTTTGAAAATTCTACTATTTGGTTTGAAATCAAATTACCTTGATGAAAATCAATCTTTTTTTTTAAATGTCATCTTTTTTAGTCGAAAATTCAAATGTATTGTTAAAAATTCATCTTTTTCGGTAGAAAATCCGTTCTTCCAAGAGCTTCAGTCTTCGGACTAGAAAATTCATCTATTTCGTTGAAAATGCAATGTAATTTACCTTGAAATCTTTTTATCTTATAACTTCTTATAATTTACGAAGTTATGAAAAAGAAAGCTGGAGAAACTTTTGCTGTATCAATATTTCTTCTGAAACTTATTCCCATTTTTCGACTATCTATTAACTTTAGTTTTTCTTACTTTAACGATACTTGCAACTACAACCATATTTCTCTTCTTTGTGTAACTTCTGTTTAAAATGATTCAAGGTGATTTGTTAGGAGGACAGTGTTGTTTTAAAATTAATAGAAATGTTATGTACCTCGACTCGTGAATTAGATTAATATTATTTCACCCGCAGGATTTCATTACATATTTATTTAATCCAAGGAACATGTTTTCGTGTGAAATAACTGTGCCAGTGGCTGACCAAAACCGACCATTTCTACTGCAATGTAAAGTATCACTGTTTCTGCACTTAGGTAAGTCACAGGAGACTACTGCAGGAAATTGAAGTGTAAAATTTCAGAGGATATTAACAATTTTGATTAAAAATACATCTTTCATTAATAAATGTGATATATAGGGCACAAATTATTTAAAAAGTTCCTTACTTTAAATTCTTAACATTTTTTCTGTACATGTTCAGTAGTGTATCCAAGAAAAACCCAATGTTTATTTTGTGGATCAAGCACCCCCGAAACTTGCTTCAATCAATGAAATAATAAATAAATATATTTTTTCATTGTGAAAAAAGTTTCAACCGGCGACCTGGGACCTTGAACAGCCCAAAAACGATTTAAACTATTATTGTTAATTTTCGTAAAAATAATAAGTGTCTTGCAGGAAATACAACTGATGGCACAAGATTCTCAGGAAAAAAAAATTGAACTATTTATATAAAAAATACATCCCCTAACCGTGAAAAACTACTATATATAGGGGTTGAAGTATCATATTATTCATTTTGAAAATTGTATATACAATTCATTGGATATGTTAGTACTAATTTTATTTAATGTCTAACTGAGTCAATTTTTTTTTCTAAGAATCTGGATCCACTAGTTGTAATTCTTGCCAAGCAATTATTATTCTTATGTAAGGTAATTAATGTTAATTATATCAGAGGTTACGGTTCAAAAAGTTTCAGAAAAGGGGAAATAGGTTAAAAATAGGGAAATAATAAGGGAATAAATTCTTTTATATAATATAATGTAGGTGATATTTTGAATTTAACGTGAAAGGCTTGAAATTTCAAGAAAACTTGAAGTTTTCCAGCTGAAATCTCGAATGTTCTATAGAAATGTTGACTTTACCACCAAAAAAGATGCATTTTTAATCAAGAAGGACGTTTTCAATCAAGAAGATAACGTTTTAAAAGAATCGTAGATTTTTCATACAAGAAAGATAAACACTTGAATTTAAAAAAAAAATTAATTTGTATACAAAGACTTGAAATTTTTAGCAGAAAGAACAAATTTTCAACTAAATGATTGAATTATCAAACAGAAAATATTAAACTCAACCACAAGCATTAGCATATGTAAACGAATAGTCGAATCTTTAAGTAAAGAAGACACATTTTTCAGAAGACCGTATGATGTTCAACAAAGAAAAATGAATTTTGAACCAAGAAATTTCATATAAAGAAGAGGAATTTTGAATCAAGATGAACGAATTTTCTAGGCAGAACAACGAGTTTTCAACAAAACAGTCGAATTTTCGAAAAACAGATGAAATTTTGATAAAATCGTTAAATTTTCAACCTGCAAAGATGTTTGACCAAATAGTTGAATTCAAAAAAGAGTTTTATTTTCAGCCATGAAAGTTTAATTAAAAAAAAAGAGATCCTTTACGATAAATATGGATGACTTTTCTACCAAAAAATATAAATTTTTAATTGAAAAAAGATGCATTCTCAACAAAAAAATAAAGTAGTTGATACTTTGAACAAATTTATTTTCAGTTTTAATTAAAAACATTTAAATTCAAAGAAAAAAAAGAATTAAAAGAAAATTCGAATACCCAGCCAGATAGTTGAATCTACTGGTGAAAAATTAATTTTTCACTAGAAAAAAATAATTTTCAATAGAATAGTTTAACATTCAACCAAGCAGTTAAAAATGTAATAATCGATATTTCAACAAAAAAGGATTTTAATATTAAATCAAGAACATATTAATTAAACCAAAAACGAAGATGAATTTTCAACAAAATGGTAGAATTTTCAAGCCGAAAAGATAGTACAATAGTTGAATTTTCGACCAAAAAATATTTTCTACCAAAAGAGATGAACTTTAACTTTCAACGAAGAAAGATGCATTTTGAACCAAATAGTTGAATTTTCGACTGATAAATATTTTCTACCAAAAGAGATGAACTTTAACTTTCAACCAAGAAAGATTAATTTTTAAACAAATAGTTGAATTCTCAAGCCAAAAAGACAAATTTTCTAGAAGAAAGTTGAATCTTTAACAAAATAGTTGAATTTTTGAACAATCAGTTGCACTTCTAAACAATCTCTTTTGTTTAAAAGTGCTACTATTTGTTTGAAAATTCAATTCTTTTGTTGAAGATTCAACTTTCTTCTAAAAAATTTGTATTTTTGGCTTGAAAATTCAACTATTTGGTAAAATACAACAGTTGTAAAAATCAACTATAATAATAATAAATTCTATACCAGAAATATAATAAGAAATGAATTTCCAGTTTAAAAGAACGAATTTTTTTCTGAAAAGATGAATTCTCAATAAAATATTTGAACTTTCAACCCAAAAACATGTGTTTTTAATAATATAATTGAATTTTGAACGAATAATTAAATTTTCAAGAAACTAGTGTAACTTTCAACCAAGATTTATGAATTCTGAACCAAATATATAATAAACCCATTTCATTTCAAATCAGGCGAAATTTTTTTTTTTTTGACTTGTTACAATCGTTCGAAGATTGCCTGAGAATTCTCAAAAATGGACGGAAACTTCCTTCAAAATATTGTATTATACAAACGAGAGTATGCGTTTGAATTTTTCTTATTTTATTAGACTTGGAACATCTTGTTCTTCCAACTAATCGCAACAAAAACTCGAGAAATCTGAAAAAATTTAAAATATTGGCTGTTTTAAAAAATTTTTTAAAGTCTATTATTCAAAAACCCCACAATAATTTTTTTTTCAATACATAGTAGCTAGAATCGTCTACTACATATCTCGTGAGTTTCTTTTTCTAAACCACTGCTTCAGAGTGACAATTTTCGAGACCAGCCAAAATTTTTTTTTTTTAATATAATTTTGCATTTTTTCTCGTAAACGGTGCAAACTATCACAAAAATGAGTAAGCGTTTTTTGCAGAAATTTCCTAAATGTTTCAACTCATATGTGACATTTTTTTGCACCTTCGGCTTTCACCGAAAAAATGAAAAATTAGAACTTTTCAAAATACAGTTTTTTCATGTTTAGCATTGGTGTTTCTTTATTTTAACCATAGAATCATATATCTCAACACCAAATTGTTCTAACAGCCTAAATGGGACGTTTCTACCTGATTTTTTTTTCAATAGTAGACTTTAAAAGCAAAAGAAATGAACTTACAACCAAAAAAGTTTCTTGAAAACAGGGGAAAGGAGAGGAATCTTTCAAAAAAGATGGAAATAGGTTAATGGGGAAAAGGGTGTAAAGTCTTTCAATAGTTTTAATCATTTCGGGACGGTGTCAAGTCCCAAGACTACTGCCTGAACCTTTTCTTTCAAATAAAACCAAAAAAATTGAGTTTTCTTAGGAAACCCTAATATTCAGTAAAAATTTGATAATTGATTACATACATACATTGATTAGCAGTTCGAACTCGAAAGTACATTGCCTCACTACCCGATTCGGGTAGTGTTTCTAGGTGGATATTTACTACCAATGTGGGCCCACCACACTCACGACGGGCCAACAGCACGTAGTATTCCTGAACAGTCACCCATCCAAGTACTAACCGCGCCCAACAATGCTTAACTTCAGTGATATTACGGGAACTGGTGTTTTCAGCGTGGTATCGCCGTTGGCGATAATTGATTACAAAAAAAAAAAAAAAAAATAAGCAAGACGTTTTAAATTCCGTTTGCAAATCGTGCTACATGTATATCGAAATGGAAAGATCAGTCAATCATTGGGTCAGCAATTAGCTCTCATCAACCTGAAGTGTCACGTGCACTCGCGTTACTCACACCACGTGCATAGAATATTCCAATGTCAAATTTTATCCACTAATAAATCATTCCTAGACTGCTCCGGTTAACCGGTAATCTGCGTTCGAGGCAGGCCCCTTCGATGTTTAATATGATCTCAATTATCTGTCGCGGATCATGTCAAGTTGATCTTGTCGATGGGAATGGGAGCCATCGCTCTGATCCATTAGTCAATTCTGTGAAGCTCCAGTGAATCAAATAACCCAACTGCGAGCACTTCATGGGTCAAACTATATTTGATGCCTTCCAATAAAACACTTCTTGTTACTCAACATATATATTTTCAATTTGGAATAACTAATTCAAATTCACCTTCTATTATTGATAAAGGTTCCTTCCACAAGAAGCACGGTGTGGTTAAGCGAATATAGACACACCATTAATTTCTAAAAATTTTAAAGCTGAAATTTAAGTACAGTACAAACAGGGGGTTACTTTTTGATGCATTTCTAATTTTATATAGGGAAATCCCATAGAACGTGGCACCATCTACCCGTAAAGAAATTTTGCTATGGCCCAGACCGGGCTCAGACCAGGCCAAATCTGGCTAAGCTCTCGAAAACAGACCTGGGCCCGATCGCTGATGAAACACACAGCCCGCTCGGAGCCAGATCTGGCGCCCGATCGGTACCCGACCTGGCCCCGGAAAATTTCCCGTTAAAAGCCATTTTTGAAATTTATAATTTCTTATAATTTTTTTATAATAATAATTTTATAACAAGGAAAATAAATAAAGTGAAGAATATTTTTTTATTTAAGTACCAAATATTAGCACAAATATAAATGCAAACTCAATACATTTTTTAGTCTTTTTGAATTTGTTCTTTACGATGTCCGCCCCAGTCCTTGGCATTTCCAATCATTGTACTGATGTCCGACAATGGTTCTTCCGCAGTGACAGTGTACTTTGTACAAGAAATCTCTGAAAATGTTTTATTATAAAAGTTTAGTCTATATATGAAATTAATATAATTTTCTGTTAAGTCTCAATAATATAAAAGATTAAATTTGTACCTAACAATCATGTGCAAAAGAAAAAATCGTTGAAAAGTTCTTTCCCTTTGACTATTTTCACCGCAGTGAACATCAGTATTAAATCTCTTGAAAATATTTTCTTTGCCATGATGTTCAAAGACTTTTGAATTCGAATAAAATTATTGTGATAGTTACCATATTGAATTTAATACGAAACGCTTGAGATTTTAGGTCGAAATATATCACATTTTCTACAAAATAATTAAATTTTCAACAATAGAGTTGAGTTTTTAACAAAATAATTAAACTTTAGATGAAATTATTGAATTTTCAATCCAAAAAGTTGAATATAAAACTAAAAACGATCAATTTCCAACAAAAAATTAAATAGTTGAATTAGTAACTCAAAAAATTGATTTTCAACAAAAAAAAGAATTTTTAACAAAGTAGTTGCCAAAAATACAATTTTTCTACAAAGCAGGTGAATTTTCAAACCAAATAGTTAAATATAAAACTAAAAACAATCAGTTTTCAACAAAAATTGAAATAGCTAAATTTGCAACTCAAAAAATTGATTTTCAACAACGACAAAACGAACTTTCAACAAAATAGTTAAATTTCTTCAACTAGTAGAATGATTTTTTTATCAAGGTAGTTCAACTTAAACCTATACAGATTTAAGTTGAACTTTTTACAGAAAAAGAATAATTTACAATAATTTATTAACATAAAATGTATGTTTAACAAAGTGATGCAACTTTCAACATAGTATTAGTTGATTCTTCAACCCAAAAAGATGAATCCTCGATGAAAGTAAAAAATAGCCAAACTTAACCAAAAAGATTAATTTTTCAACGAAAAATGTCATAATTGATACTTCAACCACAAAACATTTTTATTTTATATCAAAACAGTTCAATTCAGCGAAGAAAGACGAATTTTCAACAAAAAAATTGAATTTGTAATTCAGAATGATCAAAATTCCACAAAACAGTTGACTTTTCAAACCGAAAATGCGAATATTCAACGAGAAAGGAAATTGTCAACCAAATAGTTGAATTTTCAACTAAAAACGATCAATTTTTAACCAAAATGGAACAGTTAAATTTGCAGTAGAAAAAATTGATTTTCAACAAAATAGTTCAATATTCAACCAATGAAATGAATGTTTTAGAAAGTAGTTGAACTGCTTTCCAAGTAGTTGAATTTTCAACTAAAAAAGATGAATTAATGAAAAAATAGTTGAATTTTTAACCAAATAGTAGAAACTTTAACCAAATAATATGACTTTTCTACCGAAATCTGAATTTTCAATTCAAAAGGGCCAGTTCTCTATCCAGAAAGACAAATTTTCAACAAAACAGTTGAATTTTTTACCAAAAAAAGACAAAATTATAACAAAATACATAAATTTTCAACCAAATTGTTGAATTGTCAACTAAAAACGATCAATCTTGAACCAAAAATGGAATAGTGAAACTTTCAGTTGAAAAAATTGATTTTTAACCAAAAGAAGGAAAGTTTCAATAAATTAATAAAATTTTTCAACCAAAAAGAAGGATTTTTAACCACTAAAATGGATTTTTAGCAAAGTAATTCTACTTTCAACAAAGTAGTTGAATTTTCAATCAAGAAGATTAATTTTATACCAAAAAATATGAATTTATATGCCAACCATGAAGAAATAATTTTCAACCAAAAAAAGGTAAATTGTCAATAAACAAAAGAATCATTTTAAACTCAAATCATTATTCTTTACGAAAAGGAATGAATTTGTAGTTTATAACATTACTTTTAAGCAAAAAAAAAAGATTTTTCTGTGAAAAAGTTGAATTTTATGCTCAACAATATGAATTTTAAACAAAAAACCTAATTTCTAACTAAATAATTTAATTTTATGAAAAAACATTTTAATTTTCAACTTAGAAAGACGAATTTGTAACAAAACAGTTCGATTTTCATCCAAAAAATAATAATTTATAACAAAATTGTTGAAAATGTTCACAAAGCAACATAACTTTCAACCAAAAATAGGATTAAAGAAAACAACATTTTAGCCCCAAATGTAATAGAAGACGTTTCAAGCAATCAACCAAATAGATGAATTTTCAACTAAAATGAGTAATCTTTAACTGGAATAGATAAATTTTTCATATTAGCCACAAAAAAAACAATTATTTAATAAAATAGTTAAATTCTCAACAAAACAGTTACATTTTTAACTAAAATGATGAATCTTAAAAAAAAACGAGTTTTTAATAAAAGAGTTCGATTTAAAACCGAACGGATTTATTTATGAAAAAAAAGAATTATTTTCAAACAAAAAGATTAATTTTTTTATTTTCAATTAATTGAATTTTTATTTAAAAAAGATATATTTTTAAGCAGGTAGACAAATTTTCAACCCAAACAAGAATCATTATTAATGAACAATGTAATACTTGATATTTCAACAAACAGTTACTTAAATGTGATATCAAAAACAGTTAAAGTTAACCTAAAAGGTGGAGTTTACAAGAAAATAGTTGAAAGTTGATCTGCTGTGGTTCAGTATTCAATCATTTTGTGGAAAAGTCGACTTTTTATTTAAACTATTTTTTGTTGAAACATCAGATTTGGAAAGTTCTGTAAAAAAAGTTTTCTAATTTCAACTTCCAAACAATTATTCCACTCATGAAGGGTTATAACAAGTTTAATATCGTCTATGCTCGAAACATTCACGCAAAAAAATATAAACTGTCTATCGTTACTAACAGATTACTTCACTTATTGCATTGAAAAACATAACTAAAATAAACAATTGGATTTTTATTTGAGAGAGCTTCACGCCTTATGATAGGAACATTCGCTTTTCTTGAATTTATGAAAATTTAGTTTCTATAAATTGAGAAACCATTGGTGTTCAACTTCTTACAATCGCCATAAATAAATTTATAAAACTATATTAGGAGTGCAGCACTTCAGATTGCTAATGCAAAGAAACGGTTTTTATAAAACATCAAATTCGCACATACTGACAATGTAAATTTTCCACATTGTTTGTGAACTCGAAACATAAACCGAAAACATATGCAGAGGGCTCTGACTCAGTCAGATACGGAACAGAACTATATGTTTCACACAAAATACAAAATCTTTTGAGTAAAGAGATATATGGGAACCTTCTGGAGTATAAATTGCTCTTGGGGTTTGAAGAGTGACTGAATTTGAGAGAAATTGTTATGAATAATGACTTCTGTTAGGTTGCTATAATCTCTATCATTTTTATCATCACAGAAAAAACAGAAGATAAAGTTTACATCGATTTCAGTCGAAAGGTTCGCTGCAACATATATTAACCTCATCGAGTAAAATTTAGACGAAACTGAGGTAATTTCGTGTTTTTAATTTGTTTCGGAATAATTTTTCAGTGAAAAAGCGTCGTCTGCCATGTAGTTGACAGCAGTGCGAAGAACATAAGAGTATGATTGAAATCGGTCTGGAAATCAGGACAACAGATTTGAAAAAGCATTTCACTTATTACAGTTCCATTTTTAAAATAATTGCACTGATCGCGGACGAATAAAAATATATTTTTTGTGACTTACAATAAAGCACTTGACACTAGTCGAAAAGTCACCATATTCACTATGATCTTAACCATAGTTCACAAGTTGTGATGTAGGAATTTCCGTGTAGAATTTCCGACATTTTAATTATGAAACAATTTTTTGAATGAAAATTTAAAATATACTTTTACATTGAGATTGATTTTTAATTATTAATATTTAAAGTTAATGTTATGCTGAAATAAATTAAACATGCTTATTCATCGTATTAGAAATCTTGGTAATGCTTCAACCTCAAAATTAATTCAATTTCTATTTTTCTTTCTGTTCGAAAAGAAGCGATGGTTGTTGCTGTGTCAAGTTCTTTATTTTCATTCATGAAAAATACATTTCAATTCGTCCTTGATAAGTATTATCATTTTTGAAATAATAATCGAATAAGCAAAAAGTTGTTTTAAATCTGGTGTCCTAATTTATAGATCAAATTCACGTATACATTGTTGTTTTTCCATAGCTTCTAAGGACGTAGGAGACGACAGCTTTCATTCCATCGTAGGAAACTTTCGCCAAATAGCATGTAAACTTTAACAGCGGCAAATTTTACATGCAAAAAAATTTAAATTTAGTCTTTTTTTCGTGATGATTGACTTCCGCGACCAGTCATCTATAACACTAGCTCTATTTCCTCTCGTTCATTAGTTTCTCTTTCAATCTCTGCAAGCTTCTGGCGGGCCTCATTAGCGTTGTTCTCATCAGGATTTTTATCAAGCGTCCAAGAACTAAAGCTAGAGAATATTGGCTTGGAAGGTGCCTTGCGGATGGAATGAGGAGCTAGAATTTTGGAAAATTGAAATATTCACATGCGAGCCATGAGCCGTGAGTCCAGAAACATCGAGATGGAAGCCGGTTTCGGGTTCTGGTGAGTACTTGGCTCTCGCCTATGTACCAACATATCTACGTTTCGTCGTCGCGACACAATAGATTTACGTATTCCAGCAAAGAGATAGAATAGCGGTACTACGATAGCCGCAGGGGAGGCAGCAATCTTGGCATCAGACCAACCGTCGCAAATAGGTATGCACCACAGTGCTAACAGTATGGACGTGAGGGTACCTTTTTATTTTACCTACCATTTTCTCCGTATCCTGCATACGCTGGTAACTGCACACGGAAACTGATTTTACACTTCTGCAGTTACAAACACTGTGACAGTTACAAACCCTATTACAGTTACAAACACTGTTACAGTCACAAACACTGTTAAAATTACAGGGACTGTAACAGCGCACAACGTCGACTCCTACATCTGTATAACTTTTTAATGAACACTGCTCACTCTGAGTACGTGAGCCTAGCCATCCGTTAGACATTTTGTCACATCTCGACTCATTCAGTTCATCTATTTCTACCTAGTTCAAATCAGCCGTTGGCATTAGTTGGCAGCATAGTTGGCAAAGAGGATTTTATCAAGGTGCCTCAACCCAGGCCTTTCTGTATTTACTCGTGCGTTGGACGAATAAATTATTTTATTTAAAGGAGGATCTAGGACCTCAGGGTGCAGCTGAATTAGTTAGTCAAGTTTAATTCAAGGATTGAATTCATTTTTAATTTATATAAATTTAGTGCTTAAAAATATCGTTCGGTTAGAAAAATAGCGTTAGCGATGAAGCTTTCTCAGCAACCAATAATCATAGAGGTTTGATGATTATGACTTTCCCGTGCTAATTTTCACGCAATGCGATAATTCAGGTAATACGTGGTGTTTATTTTATCAATGAGAAGTGAGTTCACTAATCTCATAATTCTTTGACATCAAAGGAAGGATTTTTGAATTATTTGAGATTTGAATCCGTGGATAGGAATAGTGGATGTTGAAATTCTTCTGATCAAACGGTTATTATAATTATATATCTTGTTACAGTGTTATTTATTTTCCCATAACAAGAAACTGTCAATTCCATTCCGAATTGGTAATCCGATGTAATTTGGAGTAATCAACTTGTAATCCGTTATACTTTAAGTCATTTGAAGTATTCCTAGTATTTCGGGGTGATGCACCTTCAATTCAGCATAATCCACATCTTATCCAGGTAATTTAAAGTAACTTAGGTAATCCAATAGTGAATTTATAATTCAGAGTAATCAAGGTAATTCGAAGTAATTCACACAGGGAATTAAAATAGTTATGAACTATTTTGTTAAAGATCTGTTGCTTTTTCTTTCGGAAATTATGTTTTTTAATCGAAAATTCAAATATTCCCTTTTTTGTTAAAAATTAATATTTGAGTTGAAAATTGATGTATTGTCTTCAAAATTGATCTTTTTCGCTAGACAATTAAACTTCTTCGTTGAAAATTCATGTTACTGGTTGAAAATTCAACTATTCGGAGAAAATCATTCTACTTTGTAGGACACTCAAGAATTTGGTTAAAAAGTCTTTTTTTAGTTAAAAATTAAACTTTGTTTTGTGTTTGGTTGAAAATAATATTTTTTGTAACGCATGCACGAAATGTTCACTTTCCGAGGAATGTATTGCGTGCGGGAAGTGACCACTTCCAAAATCATGGTAAAAAGCAGTTATAAATAGACTTTTTCTAGCTGTCGCGCTTGCGCATTTCGATTCAGAATTACTTTCCAGAACTGCCGGAATCATAACATTAGTTCATTGTAATTTGACGCCTGAGAGACTATTTGTGAGCAGTGAATAGTGATTGGACAAACCGGAAGTGACAAGTTACCGTAAATGACTGCTGAATTACCATAAATTTCCAAAAATTACCATAAATTTCCGATTTTTTTTTCTCAAATCGGAAATTTCCTGCATTTGTTACAAAAAATATCGTGTGCAACAGGTGCTGAAAGTAGACAATTGCAACTCTTTTGAAGTTTACAGAACTGGCTCTTACAGCAAACTTCACACTAGTGTAGAACTGCCTACTTTCTGCACTTGTAGCACAATATACTATTTTTAACTAAAAATTCAACAGTTATATTCTTAGTGGAAAATTGATCTTCAATGGAAAATTCAACCAATTGGTTAAAAGTTGAACAACTTTGTTAAAACTTAATTTTTCTGGTTGAAGATTCTTGATTTAAGTTGAAAATTGTTTGATTAAAAATTTAACTATTCTCTTGAAAATTCGTTTCTTTTGCTGCCACTTAATTTTTTCTACTGAAAAATTAACTATTCCGTTTTCAGTTAAAAAATCTTATTTCTTAGTTAAAAATTTATGTATTTTGTTAGAAAATTGTCTTTCTTGGACTAAAATTAATATTATTAGTTGAAAATGCATCTCTTTTGTTGAAAATTAATTTTTTCAACTGAAAATGTAACTATTGAACTATTTGGTTCAAAGTTATACTACTTTCTTAAAAACTCATTTTTTTGTGTTTTAAATGAATCATTTTACTTACAAAATCTTCGCTTCGGTTGAAAATTCAACTATTTTTCGGAAACTTGTTTTTCATTTTTGAAAAATTCACTTTCGAGATAGAAAATGTAACTATTTTTTTGTTTGAAACTCGATTTTTTCAGTTGAAAATTCAACTATTCTGCTGAAAATTGATTTTTCTAGTTGACAATTTAACTACTTGGTTGAAAATTCATGAATTTTGTGAAAAATTTTTTTTTTCTGACAGAAAGTTAATCTTCTTGATAGAAAATTCATGTTTTTGGTTGAAAATCCAATGATTTGCTTCAAAATGTATCTGCTTTGTAAAAAATTAAAATTTTTGTTAGAAACTCATTTTTTGGTTGAATATCTTTCATTTTGATTGAAAATTGATCTCCTTGCTTGAATATGTAACTATTTTGTTGAAAATTCGATCTTTTTCCGAAGTAATCCACTTTCGCTGGACCGAATTTTTAGGAGTTGGTTCCTCCTCGTTTTTACTTTACACTAATCTTCATTTTAATGTGTTAAAAAATGAAGAAAATAAATTAAAAATTTGATCTGGTATTCTCTAATAATTGGTAAATTATATACTTCATCATTTTCAATCGCCAATGTCATCATATTTCTGATGTGTTAATGGACCTACCCACTCACTTATTTGTTGAATATTAATTTGAATCTGTAAAGCATCAAGGAATTCAACTTTGAAATCTGAAAAATTCGTTCTCAATTAAAAAAATTTTCTGAACTAAAGTTGCATTATCTAAAGTTGAATAAATTATAATGTGACAAACGAAATAATTTTGTTCCATTAGGGAACAGTTGAACACTAATTGGATCGTTTCATTATGATAGTATGGTCACCCAAGACAATTTGAAGATGAAAATTCAAATACTTGGCTTCTTTTTGGAAAAATTAGATTTTTGTGTATAATTATTACAAAATGAACAAATTTATCTATAAGGACATGATAGATGTTTAGGAAATACTTCCACTGGCTTTCTTCGGCTGATTATGTTTGTTTAACACCTTGTCGAAAGTTCAAATAGCCGGATTGATTTTTAATTTTTTTCTTTTTAATCATGTTTAATTTATAGCGAGATTAATTCACTCATGCTGTTTTTAGGAATAAAAGCACAAACAATACAAATACCTAAATCAAAATATATCTAAATATATCTGATCTACCTACACATAAATCTACCTAAATAAATTATATCTGATTCACGCAGGCTGTTGTAATGAATAAAAGCATGAACAATAAACTTTTTTGTGTAATACATATATTTTGTGACGGGAAGTCTTTCAAGCTTAAACCTTAATTGCCCTTGCAGGAACATTTGTACATCTATTAATGAGTAAAGAGAGGCGAGAAATAGTAATTTAGCAAAGATACACAAAGGGACGGTAGAAAGTGTCGAAACGTGACCAAACTCGAGAAAAGTGGGTTAAAATGAAATATGATTTGAACGACGATGGACAGTTGAAGATGATATACAAATTGAAAGAAATTATATCGAATTTAACTTAAAGTCTTGCGACGCGAGAATTTTTATTTTAAGGTATTAATGGGCTGTCGAATAGGTTGGGTCGTTTTCCAACTTTTTTTCTGAATGAATTTTAATACCTCGCAAGAGTCGCCCACCTATTCCAAATTTTCACCAGAAAAACCTAGTTTACTAGGAACAAAGGGAACATGCTATCATTCTGCTTTTTCGGGGAAAAAAGTGTTCGTGATTTTTTCGCTATTTTCCAACGTTTGAAGCAAATTAAATTTTTTTTTCACATTTAAGAAAAATTACAAATGTGATTCTTTGGTTCAAGCTAAACAAATTTCATGATCGATATATTCAACTTTTTCCAAAAATGTGTGCATTCAAATTAATCCAAAAAACGTTTTTTTTTTTGACAATTTCAAAAAATGCCAAACTCAGACAAAAAATTGGTTCAGAATTGATAATTTCATGTTAGTATTTATTACTAATAACTGTACGTATGCAAGATTCTTTATAATTTTTGAGCTAATGGGAAAAATTTTTTTATCGCAAAAAAAAATTTAATTTCATAATTCAAAAGACAAACAGTATATATCGTCGGATCCGAAAAAGATTTTGCACGTGAAATGTTGGTATGGGTGGGCTTTCCTTGGTATTGAAATTAAATCAGAAAAAAAGTTGGAAAACGAAGCGGCCTTGTCAAGGAACCATAATAATCAATCATAAAATCTATTAAAAAAAACGATAAGCCGTATCTACCATGTCCTTTTAGGATTTTCTTTTCATTTCGCATTAGTTTGATACGAAAATCGAGTTTTTCAAAAAAGCGTCTGATTTCAATTCTCACATCAAATCGAACTACTGGACTGTGGAAAAATTATATAGATTGTTTGCAAGATTTTTTCCACGGATTTCTCGTGAAATAAGTTTGAAATGGTTATTTTCCGACATTAAAAAGAAAAAACGGAAGAATTGTTATGAAGTGATTTCGAAGATTTTTAGTTTTTTGGGGGTTCCTGGGGAAAAATATTTGAAAAAATTTTTCAAAAAGAATTTCACTGGTAATATTCATTAGCTGCGTCATTAATTACAGAAAATTTTAACCTTTTGAGATTTATGGGAGACAAACATTGTTTAAACAAACGAAAATTTGTTTAGGTAATGTCCAAACATCGTTAAAACATACATATTGCTCTCAACATTCGTTGATTGTGCTATTAATTTCAAAAAATAATAACTTTTCACGATTTACGGGGGAAAAAGTTGTTTAAATAATCGTCAAATATGTTTAAAAACATATCACTCCCGATATTCGTATTTTTTGGTGCATATTCGGGGCACAATACAATAGAGTGAAATATCCTGCCTTAAAATTCCATTTTTAATCGCTAATTTGACGTTCTCGGTAATTCTGAAGAATACCGTCAACTTCAATAAAATAATATTTATTATTAATTATTATCGTAATTCAGTTAATGGAAGGTTATTTCCTAATGAATTATTTCACTATTTTTCAATATACTCTTCAATATAGTAACATTATTATTGATAATTGTTCCTAAGTATTTTATTAATTATTATACTAATACCAATAATTATTGAAATTATCATAAGCTAAAGGTTTTATAATTGAATCTAAGAAGGTATTTCCATTGAAATAATGACATTTAAATTATTGTTTTAAATTCTGAATTTCATATTTTACCATTACATTGCTTTGTGGCTAAAAAACACAACGATCGTCTACAATTATCTGGCAAACATTGTTGATTTATTAAATATTTGGAAAGAAAATGTAATTCAGGATGTTGAATCCTGATTGCTAATCATTGCAGTCTATTTTAATTCACGAAAAAAATATAAATATCAAAAAGGATGTGTCAAGGTATTAAAGAATATAGAGCAAATCTAAAGGAGTGCTTACGTTTAGAATAAATCAATTTATTTTCAAAATATATTTGCTATAAAACCAAAATTTGTTAATGCAGTCTAAATTTATCTAAATAATCTTACATCTAAATAAATATAATTTGTTATAATTTGGTTGCTGTATTCAGTTTATAAAATTCAGCATCCTTATTCGATAGATGTTATAAGATCAGCTACATCATTATATCAAACTATATTCTTATAAAGAAATACGTTACCTCATATTCTACAAAATAAAAATGCATTTGATTAATGAGTTCTTTTTAAATTTTTCAAAAAGCGTGGAAAATGTTTATTATGATTCAAAATACCAATTATTTTACTACTTTATATTACATAGATGCTTAAAAAATTGATAAAAATTGAAGAGGCTAGGATCGAAAAACTTTGAATATTCTTTCCATGTTTGCCTTCGCAAGTAAACAGTTTTAATTTTTTTTATATTCATTATTTTCCTCAGTTTGGTCACGGCGTTCGTCGAAATAAAAAAAAAATGTCTGGCTCCTTAATATTACGGAAGAATGCCGTTAAGTCGTTATGGTGATTTTCCAAATTACATCAGCGACTAAAAGGCATAAAATAATTTAAAGAATGCCCTCACCGAAATAATTCTAGACAATATTTGAGTTAACGGTATTTCGCGATAAATATACTATCAATAAGGGTGAATGAAATCATTTGAAAAATTTAAGTTACTAATTTAATCAATATACTATCTATAATATAATATACTATTATCATATGTATACATATATGAGCATGAATAAAATATCTTTATGTCCACTTTCATTCAAGAAAAAAAAAGCTGACACGGTTTATATTGTTCTTTGAAAAAGAAGATGTCGGCCTATCCCCACTGCTGCCCCGGATTAGCCCCACTCTCCCTATTTTTTCTAATAATAATAATTTTCAAAACCGTTTTGCATGATTAGATGTATCTTTCACGATTTCATTGATATAACAAACTAATTTTTCCATTTTTTTTATTTAATGTTTTGTAATTAATATTTCGAAATTCGATAGAGTTACTCACGGAACGAAGTTTGGGAAAGAAAAATAAAGGAATCTGTGCATAAGTAATCAGAAGTCATAATTTTCGAGTCTTAACTAGTAGAAACTGAAATTTGAGAGGAAGCGCGTTAACGAATCGAGGTACTTTGGTTGAATTTTCGCATGTGGTTGGATTCCCAGCCACGAAAATTCTTCCTTCAGACACTAATGAATTCAGAACGGTGTGGAATAAAATCCCCCACGGGGCTCCCATAACGGGATCGAGATGGTAATGATAATAATAATAATAATTTACGAGACGGGACTAAGACGGTCACAACGTCAGTTCGAGAACCTAGGTATTACTGCTAGGAGACCGAGAGGGAAAAAGTCGCAGTAAGAAAGAAGTAACGACATGAAATCACGCTTCGCCATCGTCTCCCTCTCGAGGCGAAGTCGGATCCGAAGTTACGACTGCCCGCTTTCTGCGAGACGATGCGAGAAAAAGAAAGAGTCAAGCCAGAATGCAGAAGAAAGAGAAGCTCTTGAGAAAGGAAAGAGAAGACCAATTTCTTCCAGGCTTTTTTATTATTTTCCGCGATAGATCAAGAAAAATCCGTATTTCAAAGCCTCGCTTGTCACATACTTTCTCTCTCTTCTTTAACTACCTTCTTGAAACAGGAAAATACAATTTAAGATCTTAATTTTTAGTCGAAATACAACAGGGGCCATTCAAAAACTACGTCACGCTATTTTGAAAAGTTTTTCCAAACTTCTCTTCTTCGACACTGATTATTGCACAAAGCTTGACCCCCACCTCCTTCGTGGTGACGTTACAAATACAAACACACACCCCTTTTTATGTAAGATAATTTTTTTTTAAATTCATTCGATAAGAACCTAAAATGAGACACAAAGCATGCAAAACACTTTTTTTAACAGACTTCATAAACCGAAATGCTCTCAAAATAAAGAAAACAGGGTGGTTTTTCACGACAATAGGGGAAGGATGGGGAAACAAATTCTTTTAAATTTCAAATTTTCAACCAAATAGTCGAATCTTCATGCTGAAAAGAGAAATTTTTTAGAAGAGAGTTGAATTTTCTATCAGGAAAGATGACATTTCAACCAAGAACTTTTTGTCCAAAAAAGATGAATTTCCAATCCAAAAAGATGAAGTTTTAATAAAGCGGTTGCATTTTCAGATGAAAATAATGACTTTTTGAAAAAATAGTTGCATTTTTATCAAAGAAGTTTAACTTTCCACAAATTGGTTGAAATTTTGATCGTAAAAGAGTAATTCTCAGCGTAAAATGTAATGGTTTATATTTCAACTAAAGAAGATTTAAATTTTATTCAAAAACAACTTGAATTCAACAAAAAAAGAGCAATTTTCAACAAAATATTTGAATCATCAACGAAAACAGATTAATTTTTAAGTAGTGCCTATACGTCCGGACACATGCCACGCTCCTTTCCTTTCCTATCTCCACCTTCCCATTTCCAGATCCTTCTGAAATGTCTGCCAAAAGAAATGAATTTCCAATCCAGAAAAAAGAATTTTCAACAAAAGAGTTTAATTTTCAACAAAAGAGTTGAATTTTCAACCAGGAAAGATTTTTCTGTCAAGTGAGGGGAAAAAGGATTTAGAAAAAATTTCCAAATTTTCAAACTAGAATGGCGAATTCTTTAGGAAACAGAATTCTCAACATAACAGTTGAAGTTTGAATCCAAATAATTAAATTTCAAACTAAAAGCGATCAATTTTCAACCAGTAATGAAAAAGATGAATTTTCATTTAAAAATTAGATTTTTAACAAAATAGTTGAAATTCCAACTAAAGAGATGCATCTTCAACCGATAAAAGAATTTTCTAACAAAGTTTAACTTCCAACGAAGCAGTTAAAGTTTCAATCAAGAAGATTACATTTCTAACAAAAAGATGAATTGACGAAAAAATACATAAATCTTCAACCAAATTTTTGCATTTTCTAATAAAAACGAGGAATATTTAACCAATAATTGAATTATTACATTTCGAGTTTAAAAAATTAATTTTCAAACCAAAAAGAACGAATTTTCCAAAATATACTCTAATTTTGAGTCAATAAAATAAATGTTTATCAAAGTAGTTCAACTTTTAACCGAAAATTGAATTTTATCCGAAAATGTTATATTCTTGATACAAAATTTAATAGTTGAACTTTAAACTAAAAACTATGAATATTCAATCAAAAATCGAATGGGTAAATTTTCAGTTAAAAAAATCAATTTTCAATAAAAAAACCAAAGTTTCAACAAAATAGTTAAATCTTCAAATAGTAGAAGCTTTAACCAAAAGAGATTAATTCTTAATCAAAACATATTATAAAAGTAGACTTTTCAATTAAAAATAACTAACTTTCAACGGAAAATAGATGGATTTTCTCCGTACGTTCCATTCAAAATAGGAGAAAAAGAGGAATTCTAAAAAAGGGATGAATAGGATTTATAAAAAATGTAATTTACATCATTTGTATTTTAAATGTGTGATGCCACATTCTGCGCTAACCCCTCTCATCTTTTTAGTCACAAATCGTCACAAATCCTGTTACCCCCCCCCCCCGGGAAGTGTGACGTACTTTTTGAACTGCCCCACATTGAAGGTTGACCTGCTTTTAATGGATAGAATTTATTGTAGTCGACCGCTTATAATAAATTTAGCGTGTACTTCCACCTGCGACGGAAATCCGATGGCTTAAAATAAAGTGCAAAAAGTTGATCCGATTTTCATTGCAGTATTTATGAATAATTCTAAAAATAACTGCATTTTGCATGAATTTTACCTATTCTGTCGTATCAAATTAAATGAAATAATAAAAAATTCCAGTTTCGGATTTTATGATTTCAAAATTTGATGAATTATCAATAATTATATTTCCTTTTGATTCTAATAATCTGAAATTCCCGAAACATTTGAAGACTAACTGGCACTATTGTAAAAAAAATTATATTTTGCAGTTTCTGGACTTTTGAGTACATAGGTGAAATTTGATAATTTTTTGATATTTCGATTTTCCATATTCCTTTACAAGTTTGTTCTTAATTAAGTCCAATTCAGGAGTCTTGAAAATTATGGAAAATACAGTTGGATTTGAATTTCTAACACTCCAAAGTTCCCAAAAATTTGAAGCGTTTTTTCTCGTATTTTTTTAACTATAGCCACGATAACTAACGAACGGATGCTTCGAACTGTAGTAAATTCACAGAGATTATGTAAAAAATATGCCTTTACCGCAGTTACCAGTTAACTGATTTCTGAATTTTTTTTTTTCAAATTTTATAAACAAAAAACTTAATCAGAGTAGGCGCCGCGCGCTTATAAAAAAGTGTTTCGTAGCCTATTAAGATTTTCATTGAGTTCTTCAAACCTCCCCTCCCTTCACTTTCCGCCACCCAACCTTTTCCATCTTCATTTCCAATAATTTTCCCTATTTCCCCTACATCTAAGCTCTACCTTCCCGCACTTCCCCTCCCCTAATCCCCCCTCACTTCTTCTCGTTCCACTTCTATCACTTTCCCTACTCTGCCTCATTTCCCCTAACACCTTTCTTCATTTCCCCTAACTTTTAATACTTCCCCTCCCCTCATTTCTCATCAATTTCCCTACTTTACGTCCTTCCTATCCTTTAATTTTTCTCATTCCTCTTAATTGCCCATCACTTCCCCTACTTCACATACTTTTCCATCCTTTGATTCCCCTCATTTCTCCTCATTTCTTCTCACTTCCCTTTACTCTCCCACCTCTCAGTTCCCATAGCCTTCCCTACTCTCCTACCCTAATTTACTCTCACTTCACCTATTACCCCTTTTGCAATTTTCCCTAAATCCCTTCCTCACTTTACCTTACTTCCCATCTCTAGAATCCTCTCTCTTTTTCTCCCCTCTCCCCTTATTAACCCTTACTTTCCCTACTACCCCTACCCTTAGTTCATCTCAGTTACCCTAATTCCCCCCTCATTTCTCCTGCTTTTCCTGACTTCCCCTCCTTGGAAAAGAATACGACGGACAACCGGATGGACAGATTTATGAGGATTTCTGCCTGGGGCTGCGATGCCCTCAAAAGGAACTTTTTTTAAACAAAGCTTCACGTTCTTTAAGAAAAATTTGCGCCATTTCTATAATTTTTAACTTTTTCGGAATTTTTCCGGAGAGCGAAATAATATTCCGTACAATCGAAGTCACCATTTAAAGATAGAATGAAAGTTTCATCCTGAGCTGAAATGGTTCCGAATTGATACCGAAAAAGTATGATTAAAAAAATATCCAGTTCCGAGAAATAGAATATGGAACCTTCCAATCTTAAAGTGACAGTAACCTAAAATTGGAACAGGCTCGTTTGCGGATTCCGAGTAAATCATTGAAAAATTTAGAGGTTTAAATTTAATGGGATTTGAAAATCGTCCTTAGACAGCGACTAAACATTTTTTTTCAATTTGAAAATATAAGGAAAACTTTATCTTGAGATGTGAAGAGGCTAAATAAGAATGAAAAAGTGTTTATCCAAAAAAATTGTATAATAATTGTAAGAAATATCGGGTCTGATCACAAGGCAAAAAGTTAAGTAAAAAAACCTTATGAAAGTGGCTTTTTGTAGAAAATGAAGATTTCAGACTTTAGGTTGGAATTTGATTGGTATTTTGGAGCTTAAAAAAGTAAAAAATTGTTTTAGTTAAGGGCCTTTTCTTAAAAAAAATAAATATTTTATTATTTTACTGTATTTAAAAACTTTCAGGAAGAGGAATATGGTCAGAAAAAAAATTTGAAAGGAGGCAAGTAGGCAATTAAAAAAAGAAGAAGATGGGAGACCAGTAAAGAGAAGTAGTTATCTGGTTTTCAATGACAAATTTTTTAATCATTTTTTCAAAAATAAAATTTTGAACAAATCTTTTAACACAACATGTATTTGATTTTTTAGGAACTTTATATGAAAAAAGACCTTTTGGCACACAATCATTTTAGATGAAATTATTCGAAAGATAACTACTTTTAAAAACTTATTCCATCTCACAGTTTTCTATCTAGATACAAATTATGCATGCGCTTGTGGTAGACAACTTTAAATCAACTCTAGAATTAACTTAACTTAAAACGTATTATTTCCCACAAATATGGACACTTTTTTATAATTCCAGGAAAATTGTCAGCTTTCCATAAATAATACAGCACTCTCATAAAATATTACAACTTTTCCAACTAAAATATTCTTATCCTTATTACCAATGAATTCCAAATTTACAAGAATCAATTTCTACATCTGAAATTCCAATATACTCTTTGCAAAAAATATTCCGAAAATATATGTGTAAAATGGAATTGATTTCCAATATTCCAATATTTAGCATTAACCTAATAATTTTTTTATAAGCTATAACTTATTTTTTCTCGAAAATGAAAATGGTTACCTTTCTGCACAATTTTACAGGTCGATAGTCCACTTCACCCTTGCCATTTCTTCCCTATATCGAGTCGTGGACCTGATGCTCTTGAACCGAGCGCATAAAAGCTGATAAAATGGCAGGCACATGAAGGAACGCAAGGTGAAAAGGACGAAAATTGTGTTCAATACTAAGGAGTGTCAGGAAGGCACTCGATAAACGGTCATTTTGAGGGTCGAAAGTAGGTATGCTTTCTTCTGGGAGTCTGAGGTCAAACAGTGCAGATAAAGTCGAACTCTTTTTAAGATAAGGAGAGATCGAATAATATAATGTACGAGATTGCAAACTCACTTAGTTACTTGACAATGGATGATTTTTAAGTTTTAGCTGAAATAATTAATAAACTTTCTACGGGCACTTTCGACAAAGTGTTGGTGGTGTTCTTGGCATGAAGATTGCATTTATACATCAGCTTCCAAGGTGAGTGAACGATTCCGCCTGAATCCAGGAGCAAAAGCTCGGTAATTAAAGCAGCATAATTCATTACCACAAAATTAATGAATGCCAGAGACTAACAAGAAGGTTGCACAGTCAGAATACTGAAATCAATCATGTTTTGAGAAATAAACTAAAATGAAAACATTTGTTCCATTACATGCTTGTCTTTGATAGGCGTGAACATTTTTTTTCTATAATTATGAGATCGGTGTTGAATACTCAGGATTATTTATTGCTGAGATTATTTGTAAAAAATCATCATATAAGGAGTGAATACACAGGCGCGATTCGCGCGCTCACGTCTCTAGATTTTTATTTCCGAAAATTAAAACTATAATCAATTTAAAAATACATTATCAAACAAATTTATAAATATAAGGATGATTACCAAATAGTTGACCACTAAGTTCTACTGATTTTATACCATTATTGTATCCAAGCCCTCAATTCAGTAGAATTTCAAAATTTAATTGCGCGCGCGGCTCGCTTCGCTCGCAAATTTGAGCGCGCTAGGGCGCTCGAATCTTTATTCTTGCGCTTCATGCTCGACAGCAGTAATTTGGTGGTTGTGAATTCTCTCAAAATTTGAAAGTTTACAAACTTTTCTTTCTTTGGTCTTACTTTCCAATAAATACAAACATAAACTAGTTGTGAATTTGATCTCGAGTGTTTCTACTTTGTTTGTATTTATAATTATATGGTGCTCATTTCACGAGCACTTTGCTTCCCGTTAGCGAATGTATTTGCTTCCTCTATTCTGCTCTTGCATCAACTTTGAATTATGTTAATGAAAAAAGTTTTACGATAAAAAACTGATTTTCAAAATATATAAATTACCATAACTTCCCTACTTTTCAATAAAATGTATTAATATTGTTGGACAATCGATTCTTATCGAACCAAGGAATCTTTTATACTCTTGCATCAACTTTGAATTATATTGAAGAAAAAAGTTTTACGATAAAAAACCGTATTTGCAAATAATATACATAACCATAGCTTCCTTACTCTTCAATAAAATGTAATAATATTATAGGTCAATCGATTCGTCTTGAATCAACACAACTATTCTATTCTAGCATCAACTTTAATTTATGAGAATGAGAAAATTTTTAGTATAAAAATCGATTTCAAAAATATATAAATTATCATAACTTCCCTACTTTTTAATGAAATGTATTGATATTGTAGGTTAACCGATTCGTCTCAAACCAAGGAATCCCATATATTCTTGCATCAACTTTGAATTATATTGAAGAAAAAAGTTTTACGATAAAAAACCGTATTTCCAAATATTATGCATAACTATAGCTTCCTTACTCTTCAATAAAATTTATTAATATTATAGTTCAATCGATTTGTCTCGAATCAACACATCTTTTCTGTTTTTCATCAACTTTGAATTATGTTGCTGAAAAAAGTTTTACGATAAAAAACCGATTTTCAAAATATATAAATTACCATAACTTCCCTACTCTTTAATAAAATGTATTAATATTGTAAGTCAATCGGTTCGTCTCGAACCGAAGAATCTTTTATATTCTTGCATCATCTTTGAATTCTATAGAAGAAAAAATTTTTACTCTAAAAAACCGTATTTTCAAATATTATGCATTACTATAGCTTCCTTACACTTCAATAAAATTTATTAATATTATAGTTCAATGGATTTGTCTCGAATCAACACATCTTTTCTGTTTTTCATCAACTTTGAATTATGTTGCTGAAAAAAGTTTTACGATAAAAAACCGATTTTCGAAATATATAAATTACCATAACTTCCCTACTCTTTAATAAAATGTATTAATATTGTAAGTCAATCGATTCGTCTCGAACCAAGGAATCTTTTATATTCTTGCATCATCTTTGAATTCTATAGAAGAAAAAATGTTTACTATAAAAAACCGTATTTTCAAATATTATGCATTACTATAGCTTCCTTACTCTTCAATAAAATTTATTAATATTATAGTTCAATGGATTTGTCTCGAATCAACACATCTTTTCTGTTTTTCATCAACTTTGAATTATGTTGCTGAAAAAAGTTTTACGATAAAAAACCGATTTTCAAAATATATAAATTACCATAACTTCCCTACTCTTTAATAAAATGTATTATTATTGTAAGTCAATCGATTCGTCTCGAACCAAGGAATCTTTTATATTCTTGCATCATCTTTGAATTCTATAGAAGAAAAAAGTTTTACTATAAAAAACCGTATTTTCAAATATTAGGCATTACTATAGCTTCCTCACTCTTCAGTTAAATTGAATAATATTATAGGTCAATCGATTTGTTTCGAATCAACACATCTTTTCTGTTCTTCATCAACTTTGAATTATGTTGAGGAAAAAAGTTTTACTATAAAACACCGATTTTCAAAATATATGAATTACCATAACTTTCCTACTCTGTAATACAATGTAATAATATTGTAGGTCAATCGATTCATCTCGAACCAAGAAATCTTTTATATCCTTGCATCAACTTTGAATTATATTGGAAAAAAAAGTTTTACAATAAAAAACCGTATTTGCAAATATTATGCTTTACCATAGCTTCCTCACTATTCAATAAAATGTTTGATATTGATATTATAGGTCAATCGATTTTCGTCGATTCAACACATCTTTTCTGTTCTTCATCAAGTTTGAATTATGTAATGAAAAAAGTTTTAGTATAAAAAACCAATTTTCAAAATATATAAATTACCGTAACTTCCCTACGCTATCATAAAATATATTAATATTATAGGTCAATCGATTCGTCTCGAACCAAGGAATCTTTCAAATTCTTGCATCAACTTTGAATTACGTGTTCACAAAAAAGTGTGAAATCCCAACACACACACAAACATCCGCACACATCAATACACACACACATCCGGGCAATTGCTTAGAACATTGTATTAGAGATTTTCGAATTGAGGAAGGTTCAATTAAATGAATTTAAAAATTTTTGGAAAATGTTACCATTACAAAGCTTCCTCGATGAGGAAGCAAAAACGATTATAGTTGTTTAAAAATGTTTTTATTTTCTACGTTTCGGCTCTCACTGCGGGACTTCATCAGAAAAGTTTCCATTTCTAAAATAAATCGTGTTTTTATGATAAATTAAAAACTAAAATACGATAACCTATTAGTAACACAAAATTTTTGGTTATTAGCTGTCGTTAAAAAATTACGTAGTGTCAAAAAGATACATTTTAGAGTCAATCATAAAAATATGAAAGGTTCCGCAAGGTGAAGATTTGACTCTCATGTCGAAATAGTATATTGTGCTACAAGTTGAAAAAGTGAGAGATTTAAAACGAGTGTGAAGTTAGCTACCCGAGCGGAGCGAGGGTGGCTATCACACGAGCTTTAAATCGTCGCTTTTTCAATATGTGGGACACGATACTTTTTCTATAATTTGTTCAAAAGTGCTAGTTTTTGTTTACCTGTTTTTTGTGTAAAAAGAAGGCGATTTTTTGTCGATTGACGCAACAATGACAATGACAATTATCAAAACCATGGCAATAATATGGCAGTAATAATAAGCTGGTTCTCACAATTGAATAGTGGGCCCATAAAGTTGAGGGCTTCAAAATTTCCGATTTTTCGAGAAAAAAGCCAAGCACAGTATTTTCGGAGAAACTGACGGTGTTTTTTTTGCTTTGGCCAAGTAACAACAGTACATACAAAATACACAACTCGAGAATTTTCAGGAAATTGATTTTAGGTTAGGGACGAGAGTCGGAAAATAGAATGAAGTTGGCTGCGCAGAATGCACGAGTACGCCCGAGGCAGCACGAACCCACCCGAAATAACATTTACTTTTTTCACTGTGCCTCACTTTTATCACTGTCCATTTACTTTTTCCACTGCATCTGTCCACTTTTATCACTGTTGCCCGGAAAGGTCAGCACTGCGCATGCGCCACGTCATTGAACAAAAATCGGTCAATTTTTACACCAAAAACAGGTGGAAAAACTGGCACTTTTTCGCGAATTATAGAAAAAAGTATATGGTTATTATGAAATTTTGAGCCTCAAAAAAATTTTTTTGGAGGTTACAAACCAATTAGATTACATTCTTAACAGAGAAAAGTTCCAAATAGTGATTAGGACGATGACAAAACAGACATTGAACTGACAGTGACATTTATGCTATAGATGATACTAAATAGACGATAATGTACAGGTCAAATTTCCATTGAAGCACAGATGAGAAAAGCACGCCATAACTCTTGGATTCAAAATCTGAAGAATAATTGAAATTTTTGTAAATTTTTTTATAAAAATAGATTCAATAATTCGCCGTTTGTAAGTGTTTTGTTTTCTTGCTGATATTCTAATGTTATCAAAATTGAAAAAAAATGGTCCAAATTTCATGAATGTTGAGACAAACCTGTGTTTGAATTTTCGATTTCGCAATCTCTTTTATATTCCGCAACTCTTGTTTTTAATCTTCTGCCATTTTGCCCGATGTAGACTTCATTGCAACCAGTGCATTTAATTGAGCATATGACACCTAATAAATTCTATATCTTTTTTATTCAAAAGAAAATTGTCCAGAGTTTGGTTATTTTTAAAATAAACGTTAATATTAAATTTTTTTTAAGAACGTCTTAGTCTTTCAGAAAGGCCTTGAAAATTTTGTATGCTTATTATTTTTGTGTATAGTATTGTAAATTTCGCGGATTCTTTCTTTTATAACCCTTTATATTTTCTATCTAATTCTCTTTTGTTGAAGCTTCGTCGGCTTTAACGAGCACATTCTCATCACGTGTCTCGTGCTTCAAACTTGATTTTGTCCAAAATGTGAACTTTACCACATTATGTTCAACACTTTTATATCAAATGTATATTAAAATTATTTAAGTACCTCGTCCTAGGATTGCTTATTCAGATATTGCAAAATAAACTACAAGTTTGATTTATTATGATGACTTCAATATTTGTTTCTTATTTTGCATTAAATTTTATTCTCAGCTACCCCGAAAAATGTATCATTTCAATGAATTCATATTATCACAATTCATAATATGCATTCGTATTAAAACATACGTATTTTCATTGTCTTGTTTTCATAATTGAAAAAAGTGCGCATTCTATGAAAAACAATTTTGTTATTAAACATTTTATTGCCACTTGTGCCGGTTTTTCATGAATTTAATTTGATCATTTTTAATGTTATTTTTTACGATGTAAGCTAAAAATGCGCATCCTAGCCTGAAGTGGTTCTAAGCGAAATTGTAGATATAATTTGAACAAAAAATTTTGTTAAATGAAATGTCAATGTAGCATGTGTCCTTTTTCCAAAAAGTTAATTTTCTTATTGTGAATATATTTTTATAATAAGAGTTTATAACAAATTTGTAGATCCTTTTTGGGTTGAACAACTTTGTGTTTTCATTTTTTTTCGTCTCTCGTGCCGTTTTCCAAAAATTTAATGTTTTAATTTTTATTCTCATTTTTTACGATTAAAAGGAAATCTACTCGTCCTATCTGAAAATTTCTAATAAAAAATTTTCAGATCCTTCTTGGGTAAACAACTTTTGTCTATTAATTTTTTTGTACCTTGTATCGTTTTTCAAAAAATTAAATTTTTTTTTAATGTTGTTTTTTACGATTAAAACCAAACCTACGCGTCCTATCAAAAAATTATTAATCAAAAATGCATAGCTCTTTCTTAGACGAGCAATTTTTGTGAAATCATTTTTTTTATAGTTTTTGTCGTTTGTCCAAAAATTTAATTTTTTCATTCATGATTTTATTTTTTACGAATGAAATAAAAACTACGGTTCCCATAAAAAAAATTATTAATAACAAATTTGTAGCTCTTCCTAGGGTGAACAACTTTTGTTTGATTTTTTTGTAGCTTGCGTTGTTTGTCCAGAAGTTCAATTTTTTAAATTTTAATTTCATTTTTACGTTTAAAACCAAAATTACGCGTTCCATCAAAAAACGATAAATAAAAAATTTGTTTCCATTTCTTGGATGAACAACTTTGTTCTTATTTTTTTTGTAGCTTGTGTGGTTTGTCTAAAAATGTTTATTTTTCATTTTTAATGCTGTTTTTAGCGAATAAAACAAAAACACCGAGAAATGATTTTTGGAAAAACTGATGTCAAACTCAAATAACTTGTATAAACAGTCATTTAATGTTGGAAATTAAATATTTTCATACTAGAATTATTGAATTTGAATCAATAAAAATCAAAAAGAATTAACATTGTATTATTTCTAATTTGACAATTTAAAAGTGAAAACTAAATTAAATGATTCAAAGTAAAAGCTTCTGAAGTGCTAAACATTTTTTATTGAAATTGATTAAACAAATTTTTCTCAGATAAAAAAAGAAGATTCATAGGCGGAAATAAAGAAAAATTGTATTCGTACTCCTCTATAATTTAATTCATGAAAAAAAGTTTAAAAAAAAGTAATTTCAAACAGAAAACATTAGACTTCAAACATTAAATTTCAAAATTCATAAATTTGAATTTGAATTGCAAATTTGAAATTTATAAATAGTTAAAATTGAAAATTTAGCGTTTTCTTCGAAAACTCAGAACTCTAAAATTGTAACCAATAAAATTAATGAAATTATATAATTACTTGTGTATCAATCTCAGATAATGTTTTATCTATTTTTATTTCAAACAACATAATTTTCAACCTTTTGATTTCAAATCGTTTAAGTTTTAATACGTTATTTATAATTCTTATTAATTCTTGAAATTTCCCCAAAAAAATTCTTTCAAGTTTTAATGATTTATTTTCTTAAATCTTCAAACACAAATCCGATAATTTTAAGATATTGCATTGAAAATAAAAAATAAAGAAAAATAATACAAAATGAGATTGTTATATATGATCCTAGTATTTGAAATTGGATAATTTTAACCCTTTGACTTCGAAATTGTTATTTTTATTTAAGTTGAGTTTGAAATGTTCTATATTTGTGAACATTTTACAATACAAAATAATTCAATTTTCAATGCCTCATTCTAAAATCTTCTAATTTTTACGGCTTGAACCAAAAAAAATTTTTGTCGTAATTTTTAAATGTTCTTAATTTATTCTGGAGGGATTTAATTCAAAATTGTTCAATAACATATCTTCTAGACTTTAAATTCTGCAAATATAAAGTGTTTCATTCTGTTATCTTATGATTTCAAAGAATTAAAAAAACGAGACAATTTTGTACGTTTAAGATTGAAATAAAAAATTAGAATATTTAAATGTAAAATTATTAACTTTAATTTTTTTTATTATTAACTGGCTATTAAGACTCTCAATATGAAATTTTTTTAAATTTGCAAGATTTATGTGATAGTGAAATTGTCCTGACATTTTTTATATTTAAATTTGAAACTAAAACATTCTGTAATTTGAAGATGGAAACTTCAAAAGTTAAGAAATTTCAAACCAAATATTTTGGAATTTGAGCTGTAGCAGCAAAAAAATATAACTGCAAGGCTTTAAAGATAAAATTTTGTCAATAATATACGAAGATGCTATTTTTTTTTCAACAACTAACATCTAATAATAATTTTTTCAATAATGTTTACTTAAAATCTAAATTTAAATTAGATTGGACAGGTTTGTTTACTAAAAAATTTGATTTCTGTCAAAAAAAGAATTTTAAATATTCTTAACCTTCGAAGTATAATTATTCCAAGAAATTTAAAAATTATATTCTTTCTAATTGGACACTTTCAGAATTAATGAATTCAAATTTTAGGCGTTAAAAATTAAACAAGTTATAACTTCGTTTGAAAGTTGAGATAATCTTGAATTAGCATCATGAAACTAAGTAGTTAAAAATGAATAATTTTCAAATTGTGCATCACGACTTTTCAAATTCATTCATACTGATCTATGGTGCAAAATAAAGCTGACAAGCTTCAATGTAGACAAAGCAAATTAATGAATTGGAATATTCTTGTTATTATGATAAATTAAATTGAATTAAAAGAGTATTTTTGGTTTTAATTATTACATTTTTAGACCTGTAGTATACATTTTTCGTGAAGGAATAAAGCAGAAATGTATTTTCAATTATTTTATTCTCTCTGTATTGCTTTTTTATTAAAAAATGTTGAATGGAGAAATACAGAAAAAATCGTCAGTTGCTAACAATAGATATCGCTTTTTTCGGAAAATAAACTTTTCCACTGAAATGCTGAAAAACAAGGGGCAGCTGCGTTAAAAATGATGAAATCCGAGATTCGTATCGCACCTGATATGCAAAGAGGAAAGTTCAAAATTTCACTCGAATAAAAATCGTTGAAAAACTGTATTTGAAAAGAATCATCAGTTTCAAAACTGTGCATTATAATCGAATACAATTCATGCCGGAAAAATCTAATCAAAAAATAGAATCAAACCATTGCTATAATAATTTCATTTTTGTTTTTCAGATGCAGAAAAATATTTCTGATGTGGAGAAAAAAATATTATTTAATATTTTCACAGCTATTAAAATTATAATTAAGTATCCCTTTATATTATAATTGTATCACTTGTAATTGAAATAGAGTCCCGGTATGTAATTAATAGAATAAATTATTAATAACAATAATAATAATAAAGTACGATTTCTGTCTGTCAGCATTAAAGTTCCTTCGTTTCTGTAGTCAGTTTCCTTATATCTATATATCAATGGCTATCTCCTTTTTAGCCTTTCCCTAATCCATGACCTTCACTTTCTCTCCTCTTTTCCAACCTCATCATCTAGCTTCGCCGTTGTCAATTTCCATTCAAGATCACCCTTATTCTGTCATCCACATTCTCACTACCTGTTTACCCCCACTACATCTTTCTAATACGTGCTCCCATGATTGCAGCTCCTAATCGTATACTCTATATCTTCTTTCCTATTTAACCATTCAGTATCTACACTTTCTCATTTCTTCTTCTATCCTAAATCGTATAACATTATTCCACTTACTCGCCTTTTTTACCTTTCATGAATATTCTGGTTCTCCTTCCGCCTTCACTACCCTATACCATCTATTATACCTCGATTCCACGATTTTTCTTTATCTATCCTCTCCCTCCTTAACTGTCAGTTCATACTATATTTCATGCCAGACTCTGATTTCCACCCTGATACCACATTCTCTCCTCTAACGCTGTCTCTCTTCCTTCCATCTTGATATTTCCATGTTATCCCTCGTATCTTTGTTTTAATTTTCCTTCGACATGCTTGTGCTATCCTGCTTCTCTTTCCTTTCTCAGCTTCTCTTCAAAATTCCATGCTCTCTTCATTTGCCTGATTACCATTTTTCCTTCCTAGTTGCTCCCTCAATATGTATCTTCGGAAGCTCCAGCTCACGTCCATTACACATCTCAGGAATCTCTCTGGCATACTTTCCACTCTCTTGAGCTACTTCCATCCCTAGATCTCTACTCCGTAGCTTAGTACTGATCACACTAAAGCATCAAATATCCTTCTCTCATGACCTGTAGCTAAGCTCCTTCATTCTCTTCAAACGTGAAACCTAGGTAACGAAATTCCTCCACCTGTTCCACCGTCTCTCGAAAGATCCTCAAATTATATTCTACTCATGCCTTTCCCTCCCTAAAACACAAGGTCAAATCCTTCATTCTCACGTACTTCTCGCATGCTCTCATGATCAAACTCATCCTTCTCTCGTCACCCGCTTGTAAGACCAGATCGTCCGCGTACGCTCAGTATTCCCAGCGACGTCCCCCCTTTTCCTTTCTTCTTCAGTTTCTCCTCAAAATCTGTCAACAAGAGACTGAACAGTAGTGAGCTCAGCGGGCACCCTTGCCTGAGCCCCCTTACGGCCAGGAAAATCACCCCTTTTTGTTTCCCTATCCTTAGCCTTATCATAGTCTCTTCGAATATCTCCTGTATTCTCTCGACCAGACTTTCATCTACTCCCCTCTGTTTCATAACCTGCTCTATTATCTTCCTGTTCAACGAGTCGAAAACCGCTTTAAAATTAACAAATAGGGCCACTAATTTCCCCTTCTTCCTTTCTTAGTTCCTACTCACTAGATAATTGAATACGTACTGTATATCGTTCTCATCCTTTTCCTGAAGCATAACTGATTGTGTGAAATGATCCGCTTCTTTTCTACCTCCCTTTCTAATCTTTTTTTTGAGAATCTCCACATATATTTTATAGCCTTTGGACATAAGTGTGATTCCCCTATATTTTTCCACCTTCTTGTTCTCACCTTTTTTAATTAACGAAACCACCAAACCTGTCCTTTATTCCTCAGTTCATCCTTCTCCTTGACAAATCTTCTAACAGACCCTTCACGTTTCCTTTCTCACCCCTTCGCCTACAAATCTTAAAGCCTCGTTCTTTATACCTTTCCCTACTGTTGCCGTATTCCTTTCATCCTCGTGATCGTCCTTACCACATCCTCCCTGTTCCACCCCCCCCCCCCCAAGAGTATAATAAAGTGCGGGATCCCTTCGTCAATCTCGATTTCCTCGTTAATGCCGTCTCTTTCATTTATCTACCTTTATCTTAGGACGTGGCTATGTGTACCGAAATTTCGATACGAATAGACACTTCCTTTCTCTAGCTGTATTTTCTAGTTTAGCAGTCTCCCATCTTCTCTCTTTATTCTATTATATTCCTGTTTCCCTGTCTCCCCTTTTCTTCACTTCTGCACACATCCCTTCACTCTCCTTACTCTTCTTACATTTTCCGCCTCATGATTCCCTCTTTATTCCATCCCCCTCTTATTTTGGCCTTACCTCTTCTTTTATCCTCTCTGTTATTTCCTTCAGTTCTTTAAGGCGCGTGTCACATCTTTTCCCTTCCAAGCCCCAGACCTGCTCGATCTTCATTCTGTCCCTAAATTCTCTTAGGTTTTCCTTCCTCATCTACACATTTTCACTTTACTTTCTCCAGTCCTTTCCTTCTTTTCTCTACACTGCACAGTGGAACAAAAAGAGTTTCTGTGCACAAATAATTTTTTTCCCTACACTATTGGATTTGGATGTTTTTTTAATAAATACGACCTGTCCGAGAGCCCAGAGAATGAAGGTACAAAATTTGGTACCAATGGTCAAAAACTGTGGACTTGCATCAGCATCATCCGTTTTAGGCCCCTAGATTTATATAATAGACGAGTCTTGCCGATTTCATCAAATCTCGACGTTTTCAGACTCATTGATTGAGAAAAAATTAATTTGACCTCAATGTCTGTCTGTCGTCGTTGCCATTGCCTTTTTATACTCTAAACAGGGTAAAACTTGCGAAGGAATTATCCGATTGCATAGCCCAATCCTATCGATATCGGTCGAAAATGCTTTTTATGAAATAAAAAATTCCATTATCCAGGAAAACTATACCGCTTCAAAAAGATGAACAAAATTTTGTTAAAGCAATTTTTTTATAAGACGCATATTTTTCGTTTTTATCTTGGAAAATTTTATTAAAAATAAAAATTTCATTTTTCGGTCAAACTGTACAGATTTTTAAAACTGTTCGCACCCACTGGAAATTATTTATGAATAGCCTCAGCACAGATGTTCTTTTTCGAAATTTAAAAATCTTTTATTCAAACAAAATCGTTCAAATCGAATAAATAGTGTAGACTAAAAATTGAGTTTTCTATAGAAACTTTTTTTCCCCACTCTGTGCCACTTCCATCCTGCACATTTCAGTGTGAAGCGGTTGAAAGCAAATATTATGTGTATTTTGAAATGGATCAGTAATAAGAAACTAGTCAAGCGTGTTGTGTTTGAAGAAAATTAATTGAATTAAATTTTTTATTTTAATTAAATTTATTGTTTTAATTTTTGTTCATTTTATTTTTTTTTGTTACAATGTATGTTAAATTGAATAAATAATTAATAAAAAGACAATTGATCTAAATGTGCAATACAATTTTCTTCCATAGTATATCAAGCCACTCGAAATGAAAATCATCAGCGGATCTCAAGTCGTCTTTATTTCCATATAACGTAATCACGAGACCAGTTTCCGTAGCTTCGAAACTCAAGAGAGCTGGTGCACAAGACAAGAATCTTAAGCGTGCTCGCTGTTCAGTCGCAGGCTGGTCCTTGAAAATTTGAAGCGATCTGCACGGACGGCTTTGAATGGTCCGCTAGACGGGCTTAAAAGCAAACTACCGAAATCCTTATATATTCCAATTTCAGTACACTACCGTCGGAAATTGTCGGTATGACTAGCGCAAGTACGATTAAAAATGGCTCCTGACTTTGGAACGTGATTACTAGGGCGCACAGTGAGACAATTTAGCAAGGACGGGATCAAAAATCTGTAACCGCATCCAAGATTTTTTGTTCTAAGGGCAGCAACAAAAAGAAACCTCTCTTGCCGAAAAGAAACCCAAAATTATAAATAGTTCTAAAGGAACCCAAAGTATGAGTTCTGATTAGGGTGATCAGACATCCTGATTTATCGGGAAATTTTCTGATTTTTTATCGCTGTCCTGATTTTCTGACTTTTTAGGCTATGTCCTCATTTTTCATCCTCGAAAATGAAAACTCGCGATTTTTATGGTGCGGACCTAGATTTTCTTCACAATTGCTGAGGATGCAGTCTCATTATGACTGTTCAATTCAATCTTTTTATTAAGACAAAAACGTCAATCTTTTTAGTTGACAATTCGTCTGTCTTATTGAAAATTCGCCTTCAGGGTTGAAAATTCATTTTTTCGTCTTAAAAATTCAACTATTTTTTTGACCATTCGTGAACCTAAACAGCGTTATTGAATATATCAGTGACGCAAAATAATAGATTCAACCAGTGATGTAGCGCTTCATGCGGCCAAGATATGAACTTCCAGTCATCTGGTACGCGCATGTCGCCGGTCGAATCTCGAAGACTACTGTTACTGAGTAACCAGTGAACCTCACTGATTACACGAGTGATGGAATTCTACTGAGTGAACCAGTAAAATTTCTCTGATTGTCAGTGACACACTTCTGGCTGTTTTGACCAGTGAGATTTCACTGGTTCATTTTAAGACAGTATATAAATTCTTGTTTCAAAACTGAATACGTTGCAGTATCGAGGTAGTAAGTTTCCAACAACCTGTAGAACCAAGACAAAAGATAAAAACAAAAATACCGATGTAAAGGGACCATTGTCACAGAGCCTTCGCAAAGTTGCTATCGTGTCAAATCTCATTCTGCGCTTTATTTTTCCACGACAAATACGAAAGTCTCACTCGAACGAGAAACCGGCCTTCGCCGGCGAGCTTAGTTTAGCCGTTTACTTTGGAAAGGTTTCGTTCAACCTATTAATGAAGTTAGCTCGAGAAAAGCTTTAGAATCGAGTGAATATTTGCCCCGGGAGCTGCTCGAGATTCTGAGGCTCTTAAGAAACTTGATTCTCCGTAGGGCGATTCGCATTCGACGGATTTTCCCGAACAAGGGATTCTGGAGAAAGAAGTCGATAATGTAAATACAAGAGAGCGAAGGTACTATAAGCTTGCCGCCGATAAGTTGGACGGAACTGAATTTTATCCGGTTGGGTGGATTGACACGTGAGTCTCTTGCATGAACTGGCTAACCGTACGTGCAGCAAAGGGAGAAAAGGGTCATCCCTCGTTTGTATTCCTCCCTCACGATCCACCCTGCTGATGTATGCGAGATATTCTGTCATCTTCACACCCATTTGTTTACCTGAGCCATGTACATTAGCCGGGTCGTTGCCAAAACGTCGAGATTCTCGAACTCTCAGCTTTGGGAAAGTATTTTCTTTTGTGAGATCTAAACCAAAGAGTACGAAAACGAAAAAAATATAGGGGGAAACAACTTTGTTAATCCGCTGGAGCGTTTGGATATCATATCGACCATGGTAATCCGGCTAATCTGAGTAATCCAATGTATTCTGGGGTAATCCAATTTTAATCCGGATTAGTTCAAGTCATTCGAAGTAACTCGAGTATTCCAGAGTAGTCTACTTGTAATTCAGAGTAATCCAGTTTTTATCTGAAGTAATCCAATTTTTATCTGGATTAATCAAGTTTCAATCTGGAGTGAACCTCTTGCAATCCAGATAATTTGGAGTAATTTAGGTAATTCGGAGTAATTCACCTAGATAAACCAGAGTAATTTACATAGGTAATTCGGAGTAATTTACATAGGTAATTCCAATAGTTTTCAACTATTTTCTTAACAATTTGTGTTTATTGTGTATAACGTTAATTGTTCTAGCAACAACCTTAAATATTCCATTTTTGGTTAAAAATTTATTTGGTGAAAAATTTACCCACTTTTTAGGAAATTTGACAATTTGGTTAAAAAGTAATTTTTAGGGTTTTATAGCCGCGTGCAGCAAACAATTATAGTTTTGGTCGGGTGTCTGTCCGTTCTTCTGTCCATCCGTCATACTTTTTTCCAACGTCGGGAAGTGAGGGGGAATTGTGGTAGGGAAACCAGGGGTAGTCAGAATAAATGAGGGATGGAAGTAGGGGAAATGAGGGGTGAAGAAGTAGGGGAAGTGAGAGAGTTGGGGGTCTAGTTGGGTAGTGCGGGTGAGCAGGGGAGGGGAAATGAGAGCTAGAAAAGGAAAGTGGGGAAAGAGGAGTGTTAGAGAGAAAAGTAGAGGAGGAAGAAGTTGGGGAAGGGTAGGGAAGGGCGGGGAAGCATAGGTTAAAGTGTGGTGAGGGAAAGTATGAAATAGGGAGGTTGGAACGATCTAATTAACGTCTTAGTAGTTTTATGAAACCTTATTTTTTTCGTCACACGGCGCCTACTTTGGCTAATTTTTTTGGTTTAAAATTCGACTGTTTTGTTGAAAATTCGCCTTTTTGTGTTAAAAATTCAACTATTTTGGTAGGAAATTCATTTTTTTGGTTGACAATTTAACTATTTTGTTGAAAATTCCTGTTTTTGGTGAAAAATTCAACTATTTGGTGAAAAATGAATCTACTTTGTAGGAAATTCAACAATTTGGTTAAGGAATCGTTTTTTTGGTTGAAAACAATTGTATTTTGAAACAAACAACAAATAGTTGTACTTTCAAGTGAAGGGATGTATTTTCAACATTATAGTAAAACTAGCTGTGCCCTGTGGCGGTGGCTTCACTATAATAAAAAACAAACGGTAATGCAATAAAAGTTGTATAAAATTATAAAAAAACACGTAAAACACATGATGAACCATTTTTTATTACTTAAGACTAACTTAACTCATGAATAAACTTCGCGTTTGAAAGTAAAATTTTTTATTGCATTCAATATTTCTTATATTTTTTCTCTTGAAATTAAGTTTGAAGATGAATAGTAATGGAATGGGATCAATATAAAATGTTAAGTATTTCTGGTAGAATTTTGGTTTGAAAAATGCGAATTCTACAGTAAAATTTGAACTGAACTTGGCAAAAACTCTGAGAAAGTAAAGCAGAAATAAAAACTTGAATACAGAAAATGGAAACTGTATTTTTCAACTAAAAAAGATCAACTTTCAACCAAACATGGAATAGTTAAATTTTCAGCTAAAAAAATTGGTTAAAAAAAAACGATTTTCCCACAAAATACTTAAATTTTCAACCAAAGAGATGAAGTTTCAAACAAAATTACAAATTTTCAACTGGGATAGTTGAATTTTCAGTTAAAAATAAATTTCTTAACGAAAACAATTATTTTTCAAATTTTCAACTGTAATAGTTGATATTTCAACCAAAACCAATTTTTATTTTAAATCAAAAGCAGGTGGAATCAACCAAAAAAGATTGATTTTAAGTAAAGCAGGTGATTTTTCAATCAAATAGGATACTTATTTAGAAGCATTGTTTCATCTTCAAGGAAGTAGATTAATTTTCAATCAAATAGTGGAATTTTCGACCAAAAACATGAATTTTTAACTAAGAAGATTAATTTTCTACCGAAAAATACAGATTTTCAAGGAAATAGTTGAAGTGTCAATTAAAAATGATAAATTTTCAACCAAAAATGGAATAGTAATATTTTCAATTTCAAACATTAATAGTTTACCACACAAAAAATTTCAACAAAGTAGTTCAATTTTCAACCAAAGAGATGCATTTTTAAATAAAATGTTGCATGTTCAGCCGAAAAATAAATTTTTAACAATGTAATTCGAGTTTCAACCAAGTAGTTGAATTTTCAAGCAAGAATCTTAATTTTTTACCAAAAAACACGAAATTTCAACAAAATGGATGAATTTTCAACTAAGAAAGACAAAATTTGTACAAAAAAGAAATAGTTAAATTTTCATTAAAAAAAATTAATGTTTTACCAAAAAACAAATTGTCAAGAAAATAGTAAAATTTTCAACGAAAACATTTTCAAATAAAATCCAGAATCTTCAACCAGAAAACTGAATTGAAAAAAAAATAGCTCTACTTTCAAAGGAGTAATTGAATTGTCAACCAAGAAGATTAATTTTTTACCAAACAAAATTGTAACAAAATACATGTGTTTTCAAGAAATATTTTACTTTTCAACAGAATGAAAAAATTTCAACCAAAAAGATGAATTTTCAAATAAAAAAGATAAGTATGTAATAAAAAGTGAAAAAGTTAAATTTCCAGTAAAAAGTTTAATTTTCAAACAGAAAAAAAGTTCAGATTTGAATACATTATTTGATATTTAAAACAAAAAAAGATATCAATCTTCAGTCAAAAAAATAGAATTAACCCAAAGAAAATAAATTCCCAACGAAAAATTTAATAGTTGATACTTCAACCCAAAAGGATTTTAATTTTAATCAAAAAACAGTGGAATTTCAATTAATTTGATTTTAAATAAAAAACAGTTGATTTCACAAGAAAAAATTAGGTTTTCAGCAAAATAGTTGAATCGTCAACTGAAAAAGTATAATTTTGAACCAAACAGTAACACTTTTAACCAAAAAAGATGAAATTTCATTTAAGAGAGAAAATAAATCTCAACCAAACTGATGAATTTTCAAGCCAAAGAAGCAAATTCACTACAAAACGACTAAATTTTCTACCCGAAAATATGAATTTGTAACCAGCAAGTAAATTTTCAACCAAATATTCGAAGCTTTCAAAAAAAAAGATTAATTTTCAACCAAAAATGAAATACTTAAATTTTTGGTTAATTAAATTAATTTTTGTACAAACAAAAATAGAGTTTTCAAGATAATAGTTAAATATTTACCGGAAAAAATTATCGTTTAACAAAGTAGTTCAAATTTCAACGAATCGGTTGAATTTTCAACCAAAAAATATGAATTATCAATGAAAAAGTTAATAATTGAATTTCCAAATGAAAATGATCAATTTCCGTCCAAAAATGAAATAGCTGAATTATTGGTTTAAGGAAAAAAAGGCGTGAAGAGGAGAACAGTGGAAAGAGTGTGAAGTCTGTATTTAGATGCCTTACTTGTAAGACGAAATAAGTAATTTTCATTTTTTCAAGTTTTCAAAAAATTATTCCTCACATTTATATTTTCCATGTGCGATATCGCATTCTAAATTAACCTTTCCCCTCTACTTCATGAATCGTCAAAAAACCGACCCCCCCCCCCGCCCCCCTCTTCTGACAGTGTAACGCAGTTTTTGAATTACGCCAAATTCAGCTTCCTTTTTAAGCTCTAATATTATATGCCCTGTCACCTTTGACTTATAACCTTAGATCCATGTCCTTTCGTCTTTAACCTTTCGCCTTTTACCCTGATATTTTGCCTCACATCTTAAAAATATTATCTCTCACCTTCGATTGACCTTTGATCTATGACCTCTTCTAACATTCTTGACATATGACCTTTGACACCTCCCCTTTTCCACTCCTCTCCCTCCTTCTAGTTGACTCTTTTCTGTGGATCAGGGAAATGTACCCCCTCCGAAGAAGCATAAAAAAGAGTATTACTACCTTTGCCTAAAGCAAAATGACACGTAAGAAATGTAAAAATATGGAATACTTCACTTAATACTGGATGCAACTTGTGAGGTTATTCGAAACGCTCTAATAAAGTAGGAATAACTGATAAACGTTACTATATTTGAAACCTTTATAACCTAGAACGGTTTCAGAATCTGAATATGAATCGTGTAATAACTTTAGTCAGACCATTGCATATATCTGCATGCGCTCTTCTTTTCTTTCATTCCTACTCGCACTCGAATGGAAGAGTGGTGAAATATGGTCAAGCCATAAGAGAACCGCCGTCGCTAAAATACTATCGCTTTCCAATAATATGTTATGGAAGAGAAGAGTGTGAGGATGCAAGAGAAGAGGGTACCGAAGAAACTGAAAATATGGTCCGCTCTGCGGCACTTTTCCGAACATATGGTGACCAGCGTATATCATATTAGAAGCCAATTTTTAACACGGTGGGGCACATTTCATGAGAAGTGGCGTTATAACAGCTCACCGCTAAAATCCAATGAATTGATGGTGGGACGTTTAAGGGATAAAGAGGGTTAGTAGGACTCCCAGGGAAGAGTTGATGGCTACAAAAAGAAGAAGAGGCTCGATCCTCGTAAAATTGCACCAAAAGGGGAATAGTAATAGCTTAGCTATTCGCAAATTCTTCTCAACTTCCTAAAAGACCAGGCATCAAACGAGAAAGCAAACATTTATTCTCGAAAATTATTCATTTATTTTGGTATGCATGAAAAATTCAATATATACGGAAACCGCTTTGGAGAGAACTCAGCGAGTTTGGTAAAGGGAAACATTACAAGGTAGGTAGAAATTGTGATAAGGCGAATCTTTATTTGCACGTGGGGAAATCTTGGTTTACAGGATTTCTTACAGGCAGACAAAAATTTTAGATTTTTTTTCCCCCGAGAATTTGAAAATTTGGCAATTTAATATTTTTTGGAACTTAAAATTTCCGAAATTTATCATTTTCGGGAATTTGAAAATTCGAATTTTAAAATTGGCTGTGTCTAGTCGTCTTGAATAACTGGGAAAGTTGAAAAAGGGGATGGTCCCGAAAATTCGGAACGACTAGTCAAACTTATGGAAAATATTGGACAAGTTATCCCGAATTTCGGGACGAGACCTTTCGTTTAAAATTGCGGAAATAAACATTTAACCTAGTTTTATTTTCTTTCGTTAATTTCCATTTTTTGAGTAATTTCTATTTCTATGATTATTTTTGCGGTATTTTTCCAAGTTTGAGATTTTGAAAATTTGACT
>CAKNYM010053095.1:310456-365454 GCA_932195095.1 Andricus curvator
TCGGGCATGATTTCGACTCGCAAAACAAATTTCGCGCATAAAGGTGGTAGTTGGGTGTATAATCTAAATATTAACAATACAAACAATAAAGTAGCCTCGGAATAGACTGAAACTTTGATTGACAAAATGCTTACACATGGTAAACGTAAAGGTCGAGTTTCAGGCGATGAATAGATACTGGGTGCTTGGAACGCTAGAGGAGTGAATGATCTTAAGGTAAGATAACCACGAGAAACTATACACGTAAGAAAACTAGATATTCTATGTGTAGAAACATAGAAAATGGGGTGTTGAAAGGCGGTTCGGAAATATGGTCAGGAGTAGATAGTGAATCACATGGTAGTCAATGTATCGGTTTGATTATGAATGAAAAAGCGAGAAAGCATCTCAATGATCAAGGATATGTATCGTCCAGATTGTTGTGTGTTAAAATGAAGGTAGGGATCAGAAGATTATTTACCATAGCGTGCTACGCCGCAGGTAATAGTGATCCGAGAGAAGTCAAAGACGCCTTCTGGGACACTTTAAATGATACAATAACTACTTGCGACAATGGTGAAAGAAGCATTCTGCCAGAGGATATGAACGGATGAGTCAGCGTCTAACGTCAGGGTACATATACAGGAAGGGTGCTAGGTAATTTTGGGAATTCAAGAAAAAATTATAAAAGGGAATGATTAGTTAGCTTATGGTTAGAAAAGGGCATATTCATTACAAATACTTGGTTTAGACATAATATGATCCACATGTACACCTGGCGTAAAGGAAATAGCTAGAGTATAATTGACTTCGTTATTGTGGATGAAATACTGAGAGAACAAGTAAAAGATACAAGAGTTATGAGGGGCTATGAATGTAATACTGTCCATTATCTTCTAGTCTCCAAAATAAAGTTAGGGCGGGGATATAGAAGAAAGAGAACCAAACAAACGAAACAAACGCGAATCAAGTTCGAAAATTTACAGAAACCGGAAGTGCGAATAGATTTTCAGAATAAGATAAACGAGCGCATAGATAAGGCAACTTGGAAAACGCTTATAAGCAATAAAGATATAGAGGGCGCATGGACTATGCTACGGGATATCATTGTTAAATCTGCGACTGAAGTATGTGGTACGGCGGTTGTAGGAAGATAGTCTGGTGATGCATGGTGGAATGATGGAATTAAGGCAGCCCGACCAGTAAAGAAAGAAGCTTATGAAAGAACGTTGAACATCACAGGTCTTAGCGATGAGGAGAGAAATAGGCTCAAAAATGATTACAGACACAAAAATAAGAAAGTTAAACGACTAGTTAAGGAAATTAAAGATAAAATCAGAACAGAACAAGAGAAGAAGAGAAGGAAATACAAAGCGACTTTAAAGGAAGCAAGAAACGATTATTTGAAGAGATGAAGTAAAGTAAAAGTACAGAGTTGGTCAGCATGAGAAACAGCAAAGGTGAAATGCTATATGACACAGACCGGATAGTAGACGCTTTGAAAGACTCTTTTAAAGAATTATTAGGAGGTGAAGCTATAGGACAACAGAACTGCGACATAGAACATAATACATCTGAAAACCCAATTGAGAAAGTCTGTGTCACTGAAGTTAGAGATATAATTAAGAACTTAAGAAACGGTAAGGCTGTTGGTGTGGACAGTATTAGCGCTAAAATACTTAAATACGGTTGCGAGTACATACCTCACAGGCTGTGCGAATTGATAAATTTATGTATCGAAATGGGGGAAGTCCCAGATGAGTGGAGAGAAGCGATTATCGTACGAATATACAAAAGAAACGGAGATAAAAGCAACTGCAATAATTACAGTGGTATCAGCTTATTAAGTACCGTAAGTAAAATATACTCAAAAATACTTATCCGCAGGGTAATTTAAATAACAGAAGAAAAGATATGGAAAGTCCAAAGTGGATTTATGCCAGGAAGATCATGTCCGGATCAAATATTTAGCTCCAGACAGATCACAGAAAAAAGTTTAAAAGTAGGAAAGAAAGTTTTGTGTGCGTTTGTTGACCTAGAAAAAGCATTTGACAAGGTGGATAGAAGTAAACTTTGGGAAGTCCTCAAAGAGTACGGAGTCAATGGATGGCTCCTGCAAGCAATAAAAAAAATATATGCAGGTAACAAAGCGAGTGTAAGGGTGAATGGGAAACTGAGTAATTGGTTCGATATTATGCAAGGAGTTAAACAAGGATGCGTTATGTCCTCATGGCTATTTATCATATTTATGGACAAGTGTCTAAGAATGGCCCTCTTCGACGAAGGTGTAGAACTCGAGACAATGAGGGTACGTGGGTTAGCTTTCGCAGATGACAAGGTTGTTATAGCAGAATCAATCGAAGACTTGCAAAGAATGTGGAACAAACTCAATACAAGCATGAACAACATGGGCTTTAAAATTAACGTAAATAAAACAAAAATCATAGTGTTTGAAGGAAAAGGTGATAAAACAATGTGCAACATTGTCCTAAATAATGAGAGAGTAGGACAAGGTGATAACTACATATATCTAGGTAGCCTATTCACTAGTGACGGGAAGATAGATGGGGAGTTATATAGGTTCATAAACGAGGTTTGGAAAGTTATCGGTAGAGCAGGGTCCATTCTCAGAAGTAAAAATATATAAAAAAAGCTGAAATGGCAATACATAAATCTATATTTGTACTGACTGTGCTAAACGGTAGCGAGACATGGACCTGTCAAGAAAAGGACAGGAGTAAAATTAACGCGATTGGCATGAAACCTCTGCGCACAATATGCGGGAAAACATTGATGGACTAAGTCCGGAACGAGATTATCCTCAAGGAATGTGGTACAGGAGAGACACTAGTTGACACATGGGAAAGAAATCAGTCAACATGGTTCGGACATGTTGAAAGAATGAAAGATGAAAGACTAACGAAGAAGTGTATGTAAAGTGAATTAAATTGGACACTGGTAAAGTAAATGGCAGTATGCCCAGAGGCAGACCGCGAAAATAATGGTTAGAATGTGTGAATGAGACCTTAATCCGAAAAGACATAAGAAGCCATGGAAACAGGAGAGCTTGCATGAAAAAATGCATGGAGTTGAAGGAAGCTATATAAGTATGCCAGGACAGAAAAGCGTGTCGAAAAATAGTTTATAAGGAGAGTGTCAGTAGAGTGAATGGCGCCTGAAACAATTGACCTTGGATACTAATGGGCCCGAGTGGGAAACTTACATAACAACCTTGGGAGGCTCTTCACATGGGGTGATCGCTAGAGAGATTGATCAGCAATTTGGGTCGGAGCAGTGTTGCGGAACGAACGTGATTTATGAATAAATAACACTAAAATTCTAGATCAATCTGAAAAATCTATACCTCTTTTCCCACATTACTATTTTCCAACCGAGCGAGTCATGTCTACCTCGAAAGGGAAACGGCTTAATGGTATAATAATAATAATAATAATTTATTTAATTCTGAAATTCATTTGCATTGAGCTTATTTCCCTTTAACTCAATAGAACTCATTTGAACATAATAGAATTAATTTGAATCATATCACATTGCCTTCAATTCAAAATAATTGACATTATTTCGGCAAAATTTCCATAAATTTTATCCAATTTAACTTAATCAGGCAAACTTAGTTCCAGTACGACCTTTCATTTATTTTAATAGAAAAGCGTTTATTTTAATTTAGTGAAGCTCTTTAGAACGTACCCAGGAAAAGTAGATTGAAATTTAATTCAATATAGCTTTGCTATATTTGACAGAACTCGTCATGTTCAGCAGAATTCTCCAGATTCAGCAGAATTCTTTGAATTTAACAAAACTTCATGAAATACAACAAGCTTCAATTAAAGACATGATAAGGACATCTGAATAGGGTATAATTTTTCTAAATTCTATCTTAAACGATTCCAAGTAATTCAGGACACTATCTATATCGATACAACATATTAGGAATATTTAAAAATCATTTCTCCTTTCAGTCGTACAAATGAATTTTAAAATTATGAGAAAGACAACTGGATAACGACTCTTTGATTTTTCCGCTCCAAAACACATAAAAATACAAAAAATGTTTTTCATCTTCCTAAAAACTCATAAATAATTGTCACATACATACTTTTATAATTTTCTGTGAATCTTCCATGTACTAGAGAAATATTTTCGTTTTCGGCTCTTCCAGTGCGAACATTTTTCAAAATGTTGGCATATGAAAAATACACACGTTTTTTTCGTCCATCATGTAAAATTTTATTTTTGATCCTCAATAGAATTCAACATGATTTCTTTAGTTCATCAGAAATTTTATTTAGTAGAATTCTTTCAGTTTACCAAAATTCGATAGAATCCTTTCAGTTAAATATATTTGAATAGATTTTCAATTTATATGGGAATTTTCTGAAACTTCAGTTGATTCATTCAAAATCATGTGAATTATTCAAACTTAATTAGCTTAATTGATTTAGGGCCGTACTTAGCGTAACCGAAATTCCATAACACCTGGAAAATATTGGACTAAAAGTAAAGTTTCCAGTTTAGTGGTCTAAAAGCTAAATTTCCTCATTTTAAATATTTTTTTACCTCTGATTTAAAGAAGATACCTTGACATAGCAAGATCACTTTTTATAATGTACATCGACATGCCAGAGGCTTTTTGAACCACCTTCAAAGAGAATCGACCTTAAGGAAAAGATTCAAGCAAAGTGTTCTAAAAAATGAAATTTCCTCTTTTTTCTCTTTTTTCTCATTTTTCAATCTTTTTTGATAAAAAAAAATCAGTCAGGTATATCAAATTTTCTCCTCTTATGAACATCTACATACAAAGATCTTCAATGAAGCATCCACGAAAGGAATTAGACAAATAGAAAATGTATCTTTTTCGGTAGGAAATTAAACTTCTTCGTTGAAAATTCATGTTTTTCGTTGAAAATTCCTCTATTTGGTGAAAAATTGATCTAATTTGTAGGAAATTCAACGATTTGATCAAAAGGTGATTTTTTTATTTGAATATTCTTTATTTTAGTTGAAACTTAAGTTTTTTAACTGAAAATTCTACAATTCCATTTTTGGTTTCAAATTTATATTTTTTATTCGAAGATTAAATTATTGGGTTGAAAATTTATATATTTTAGGTGAAAACTCATGTGCTTTTTTAAAGGTTTGTTTACTTGGGTAGAAATTTAATCCTCTTGCTCAAAAATTCGCCTTTTTTGTCAAAAAATCAATGGTTTTAACTTAAAATTTCTATTTTTTGGTAAGAAATCCAACTATTTGGTTAAAAATCAATGTATTTTGTTGAGAATTCGTCATTTTCAATAAAAAATTAATCTTTTTGCTTTAAAATTTAACTACTTAGTTAAAAGTTGAACTACTTTATTAAAAACTCATTTATTGGTTGCAGATGCATAATTGTAGTTGCAAATTATTCTTTCTGGTTGAAAATTTATCTATTTTGTCACAAATTAGTTTTCTGTTTAGTAAAAGATTAATTTCTGAAATAAAAAAAAAACTATTCCATTTTTGTTGAAATCGATATTTCTTCATTTTAAAGTTCAATAATTTGACTAAAAATGTATATTTTTCACAGAAAATTAACGTACTAAGTGGAAAGTGCATGCATTTGGTTCAAAATTTAGTTATTAGCTAAAAAATGAATCTACTTTGTAGAAATTTAACATTTTCGTTAAAAACTAATTTTTTTTATTGTAGATTTTTCATTTTTAATTTAATTTCAATTTTTAAAGACCTTTAATTTGAACCATCCCCGAAAGAAATCGGAATAGTAGACAGGCTTCCTGCATAGTTGTCTAAAAACGAAAATTTATGATTTTTCATATTTTTATATCCTTGATAACAAAAGAAAAACACCAGTAAGATATAACTATTCAATTTTCAATGCACATTGCACGTGTATATGTCAAGACCTTCAATTTGAGTTATCCCCGGAAAAAAATTTAAAAGAAAATATTCTAGTAGAGTGTGCTAAAAAACGAAATTTTCCCGTTGGCTTGTTTTTTCCACTTATAACAAAAAAACAATATTATGATATAGAAAATTTTACGTTTTGATTTACATCTGCTTTTCAAGATGTTTAATTTGAACGATGTCTGAAAAGTATCAGCTAAAAGTAAAGTTTGCAACACAGAATTCTTAAAATCAAAATTTTTTGATTTTCAATATTTTTAAACTCTGATAAAAAACACTTGAACATGGCAAAAATTTTTTGTGATCTACATTGACATCACAATGTCTTAAATCTAAGCCATCTTCAAAGAGTATCGATCTTAAAGAAAGTGATTCGAACATAGTGGTTAAAAACCAAATTTCATTTATTTCTTAATTTTCAATCTTCTATGACAAGAGAAGATCACTGATCTATATCAAACTTTCTTTCCTTATTGACATCTACATACCAAGATCTTTAATTTGAACCATCCCCGAAAGAAATAGGACTGATAGAAAAGCTTCTAGCATAGTCGCGTGAAAAAACAAATTTCCTGATTTTTTATATGCTTGCAGGTTTAACAACAACAAAAAATCAGTATTTCATATGCAATTTGAATTTTCGATGCACATGAACACGACAAGTCCTTGAATTTGATCCATCTTCGAAAACAAAAGAATTTTAACAGCAAGCCTTCCAGATAAGTCGTCTTAGCAACGAAATTTCCTCATTTTGCTTCCTCATAGAGGAAGCTTGGTTATGGTAACATTTTCAAAAATTTTCAAATTGATTTAATTAAACCTTCCTTAATTTAAAAATGTCTAATACAATGTTCTAACAAGGAAGGTACTCCAGGTGTCCCTCGCCGATTTGATTCTCCCTGATATATGTTGTAATACTCGAAAAACTAAGCGACACGTATTTTTTTTTATCTGCGGAAAAACACTTTAAGGGGGTGAAACAGCCCCTCAAAGATAGGGGTAACAAGTATCGATTGTACAGTTTTGTGTATAAAAACAAAATTGATTTCGACCAAACCTACTGGAAAAGTTTCCTTGTGATGAAAGATGAATAACGTAATTTTCTCGAAAAAGAAAAAATGTTTTGTGGGTAAACCACCCCTTCATATTTTTAAACTTGTGCTGAAAATTGCTAAATTCGCAGGAAAAAATTAAAAATATATATATTTTGCACTTGAGACAAAAATAAAGTTTACGTGTTTCACCAAAAAAAATTTATAAAAAAATTATTGGGGTTAGCTACCCCTAAAAACTTTTTATTTTGTGTCTATGATAATATATAGTTTCCATACACGAAAAAAATTGGGACATTGTTTTTATAACGAAGGAAGTAAAATAGAGTCCATCCAACATAAATAAAAAAATTACGCAGGGGTAAACCACCCCTAAATATTTTCAAAGTTACGCTAAAAATTGCTAAATTCTCAGGAAAAAAAAAATATATATTTTGCACTTGAGACAAAAATAAAGTTGACGTGTTTCGCCAAAAAGAATTTGTATAAAAATTATTGGGGGTAGCTACCCCTAAACTCTTTTTATTTTGTGTCTATGATAATATATAGTTTCCATACACAAAAAAAATTGGGAAAATATTTTTATAACGAAGGAAGTAAAATAGAGTCCATCCAACATGAATAAAAAAATTGGGCGGGGGTAAACCCCCCCCCCCAATTATGTATGAAATTGTAAAAATAAGTCTTAAATCGAGAAGAAAAAAAACGTGTTGTACACGAAAAAGAGGATGAAGGTATTTATGTATTTTCAAGAAAAAAAATCATTCAAGAGGGTTACTACCCCTAAATTGTTTCACATATTAACATTTATAATCATCAAACAGAACGTTAAGGTAACCAATCAATTTTCCAATTTCGATATTATACATGAAAAATCTGAATAGGGGAAGGTGCCCACTTGAATATTTATGGAAATTTTCGTTCAGATTGTTATTCACATTATTACATACAAAAAGCGTTTTCAAAAAAATTTGACATTTGACCCAAGGCAGGTTCCCAGGGCCCTGCCTTGGGCCACACATTCGCATCTCCGTAAACTCTGAATAAACTACCTTATTTCTTTTATAATGGATGTTGTTTGTTTATAAAATAAAACAGAGATGCTCAAAGAACATTTTTATTCAAAATTATTTACTTAACACTCTAGTACAAAGTAATCTTTGGACGATTTGAACTGTTTCATTGCGACGAAAAAAAACACACCGCTTTTATCTACATTGAAATTAAATTATTAAATTAAATTAATGCTGTAAAAATGCTTTTGAAAAAGAAAATTGAGTAGACTTCTTCTTTTGCAAGTTTTTCGTTTCCGATACTGGATTTTTCGAAAATGTCTCTTTTTTTCCGAATGAGTTTACAGTCGTTAGCCATGCCTGTGAAAATAATTTTCCAATTTTTTTGTGTGTACGTAAAGTATATATTATCATAGACACAAAATAAAAAGTTTTTAGGGGCAGCTACCCCCATTAATTTTTTTACATATTTCCTTTGGCGAAACACGTCAACTTTATTTTTGTCTCAAGTGCAAAATATATATATTTTTAATTTTTTCCTGTGAATTTAGCCATTTACAGCACAACTTTAAAAATATGTAGGGGTGCTTTACACCCACGTAATTTTTTTATTTATGTTGGATGGACTCTATTTTACTTCCTGCGTTATAAAAATAAATTCCCAATTTTTTTCGTGTATGGAAACTATATATCATCACAGACACAAAATAAAAAATTTTAGGGTTAGCTACCCCCATTAATTTTTCTATAAATTTTGTTTGGGGAAACACGTCAACTTTATTTTTGTCTCAAGCGCAAAATATTTTTTTTTTTATTTTTTCCTGTGAATTTAGCAATTTTCAGCACAAGTTTAAAAATATGTAGGGGTGGTTTACCCCCCAAAATTTTTTTTCTTTTTCGAGAAAATTACGTTATTCATCTTTCATCACAAGAAAACTTTTCCAGTAGGTTTTGTCGAAATCAATTTTGTTTTTATACACAAAACTATACAATCGACACGTGCGACCGCTATCTTTGAGGGGCCGTTTCACCCCCTTAAAGTGTTTTTCCGCAAATAAAAAAAAATAAGTGTAGCTTAGTTTTTCGAGTACTACAACATATATCAGGGAGAATAAAATCGGCCAGGGACACCTGAAGTACCTTCCTTGTAAGCAATTGTCCGGCTGTGTGTATGATGTGTGGTTGTGTGTGTGCGAATGTGCGTGGAGATTTGTGTGTGGGGATGTGTGTGTGGATGTCACGCTTTTCTGTGAACACGATAACTAGAAAACGGTTGCAGATAAATTTATGAAATTTGGAGGGCTTATTTTTCCCACTAATATCTTGAAACTGACCAAAGGATTTCTGAAAATATTTGTTTCATTTTTGTGCACTCAATAATATTTTAAAAAACGGTTTTTTATAGTAAAACTTTTTTCATTATCATAATTGGCCAACGGCCATACCACGCTGAAAAACCCAGTTCTCGTCAGATCACTGAAGTTAAGCAGTGTTGGACGCGGTTAGTACTTGGATGGGTGACTATTCAAGAATACTGACATGAGTGCTGTTGGCACATCGTGGGTGTGGTGAGCCCACACTTGTAGTTATTTATAACTACAAGAAAAACCTAGAAACACTACCCGAATCGGGTAGTGTCATGCCTACCCTGAAAGGGAAATGGTTTAATGGTATATATATATATATATATATATATATATATATATATAATTCAAAGTTGATGCAAGAACAGAAAAGATGTGTTGATTCGAGGCGAATCGATTGACCTATAATATTAATACATTTTATTGAAGAGTAAGGAAGCTATGGTTATGCATAATATTTGAAAATACGGTTTTCTATAGTAAAACTTTTTTCTTCAACATAATTCAAAGTTGATGCAAGAATATAAAAGATTCATTGGTTCAAGACGAATCGATTGACCTACAATAATAATACATTTTATTAAATAGTAGGGAAGTTATGGTAATTTATATATTTTCAAAATCGTTTTTCATAGTAAAAATTTTCTCATTCTCATAATTTACACTTGATGCGAGAACAGAAAAGTTGTTTTAATTCAAGAAGAATCGATTGAACCATAGCATTTATACATTTTATTGAAGAGTAAGGAAGCTATGGTAATGCATAATATTTGAAAACACGATTTTTTATAGCAAAACTTTTTTCACTAACAGAATTCAAAATTGATGCAAGAACGGAAAGATTCCTTGATCCGAGGCAAATCGATTGATCCATAATATTAATACACTTTATTGAAGATTAAGGAAGTTATGCTCATTTATAATATTTGAGTCATCTGTTTCAAACAGAAACAATTTTTTCATGGACATAATTCAAAGTTGACGCATGAATAGAAAAGACTTTTTGATCCTAAGTTTTCAAATAGAGTCATTCTGACCATTTTTGTAAAGAAACCATAAAGCTGTGAAAGGGATAGGGTGTGACAGAACTTTTCCCATCCCTTCTGTAGCTTGAAAAATTATCATTTCGAATACAAAATTTGATTTGTCTGATTTGTCTTTGTGTTAAACATTTTTTTTATTATTTTGTAGCTTAGCATTTTTTGTACATTTCTATTTTTGAATTGATCAAAATGAACACTTTGGTTTGTCTATTATTGAAACAAATAACTAATGCTTTCTCTATGAGGAAGCAAATACATTTTTTAACGTGAAGCAAAGTGCTCGTGAAATGAGCACCATATAATTATAAATACAAACAAAGTGGAAACACTCGAGATAGAATTCACAGCTAGTTTCTTATATTTCAATCCTTGATAACAAAAAAATGTCAGATGAGATAGAAATTTTTTTAATCAAACATCTAAGTACCAAGATCACCAATTTGAGCCGTCTTTAAATAAAAACGGATAATTTTTAGCGTATGATAAACCATTTTAACTACCTGCGCTTACCGTCTTACAAAATCGTGCCTGATTTGAAATGGAATCAGCCTCTTAAAGCTACCTGCAGATGTCCTCTGATTCGCGGAATTCCCATATATCTAAATAACCCTCTCAAGGCTTTGAATTCGAGTTGCGAAACGGTCGATACATTATACGGGATTCATTTGCATGCAGCCCAAACGCATGGTATCTATAGATGATTTGACGATAAGAGGGCTTCTAAGAAACTCTATCGTGAAGGCCGATCCGAGCAATCAGCCGAGACGTCGTTCACGACGATAAAATTATCTTAAATAGCTAAACTATTCTCTCGTCTGGGCTTCGCTTGAAAACTTTCCAAGATCTGAATTTTTGCTGATCGAGTACCAGAAGCAGCAACCTCAAATGGAGTGCTCACTCCAACTATCTCCTTGTCTCGCCCATCAAATCCCTCTGTCCTTTCTCTCATTCTCTCTGACACTGTAGCTGTCGAAGTGCCTCACTATCATTCATAAAACATGAGTCTCCATCAGGCAGTAGTCCATAAATTTTCAAGCAGAAACTGTGGATGCCATTTTCTACGAGTGCCTGAAACATTGCTTAGTATTCGTACCATCGGATCGATAAAAAATAATTATGGTTTCTTTTTTATTGCAGCTGCGGAGACCGAGGTAAATAAGGGAGAGAAAAGGGAATTCTACGATTCCATGATAAGTTATTTGAATTTCAGCAGTTGCATACAAATATCTGCGGGAAAATGGGACCGAAAGAAGAAAATTGGAAAAATATATATGTGAAAACCTTTATTCTCAGAAGTTTTGATCAATAATTTTACTTATGATGTGGACAAACCAAAACAAAATGTCATACAAAAAAGGCCAATTGATTATTGTGATCCTGGAATTAAATCAAAATGAAGTGCAGCGCATTGATATAGATTTTGAATTTTTTACTTGATCAGCAAAATGAGCATCAGAATGATCCGATTCTCAAGATGCATCTTACAAATATAAAACTGATCTTTCGAAAAAATTTCCTGATTTTCTTTAGACGAGAAATGATTAGGCTTTGACGATTAGTTGAACCACAGTCAATAGGGGTAATTATGGATCAGAACTCGCGAATTTTTCAGATCGTGGCTCTTCAATAATGAGAATATGTACACAATTTTTTCTGCACTAAATATAACTGTTTCTTCAAATTCTTCTTTGAAGTTATTGATAATCAAAGTTTGATGCATATTTTATATTTCATATTGATTCATACGCAAACATTATTTTTTGGGTTTAGATCATATGTAAATCTTTTCTTGAGCATCACAGAGTATAATAATAAATATTGACTTTTTTTTTAAATACCTAGGTAAAATACATGTTTAATACCTTTTATGTTTCTTCATTCAGTTAATATTATTTATAATATAGTTTTTGAAATACCTTCATACATAGTTATAAAATTCAGCGTGAAAACCGTTCAATTTCCAAGAAATGTCATATTGTTTTACGCTGGGTTTCACCCATCTATAACCATCATTTTCCTATTTTTCAGTTCCTGACACTTCAATCTCAGTACTTGCTCTACGCTCCTTCCGGATAATTTTTATATTTATTTCCGATTCTAAAAATTTGAGTGGAAATTTTCCAGATTCCTTGCTTTTTTAAGTCGACAGTTGCAATTTTCTGAACTTTTTCCGACTTTTTGGTGAAATTTCAACGCTTCACATGTATAAACTGGTATAGAGCACACTTCACGGTACCAATTGACATATTGCTAAATTTCCAAAAGTTCTCTGTAACTGCAAAAAAAAATCAAAACCTATTTGATCCATAATTTCTTTTTTAGTTAATAATTCAACTATTTGGTTGAAATTTTAACTATCTTCCTAAAAGTTCATTTTTTGTTTGAAGATCCATCATTTCATTTTGAAACTTCATCTCTTTGGCTGAATATTTAACACTTTTGTTAAAAATATTTTTTTTTTCTTTGGTTAAACGTTAATTTTTTTCAACTGAAAATTTTAATACTCGTTTTTTTATTAAAAATGTATCGCTTTAATTCAAAATTTAACTATTTGGTAAAACATTCTACTACTTGGTTAAAGGCTGAACTACTTTGATGAAAATTTCTTTCTTTGATAGCATATTTAACTCTTTTGTTGAAAATTTCTTTCTTTTTTTGTTTGAAAATCTATCTTTTTTAGTTGAAAATTCAATTATTCCAGTTTAAGGTTCATCACTTTAATGTGAAACTTTTTTTCGTAGGCAGAAATTTTATATCTTTGGTTGAACATTTCTCTCTAGTTAAAATATAATTATTTGACTTGAAAATTTAATTATTCTGTTGGTAATTCATATTTTTGGGTTGAAAATTCAACTGTTTTGTACAAAATTCACTTCTTTATCTTGAAGATTCAACGATTGGATTGCATTTTTTTCTTTCTTGACTGAAAAAACTTTCTGGGTTGAAAATTTGTCTTTTTGGTTTGAAAATTCATATCTTTTGGGAGAAATTTTCTATCTTTGTTAAAAATCCAACTATTTTTGGTGGAAAGTTAATGTTCTTGATTGAAAAGTCTGCTATTATATTTTTGCTTGAAAACTACACTATTTAGTTGAAAATGTACCTTTTTTAGTTGAAAATTCAGCTGTTCGACTGAAATTTTAACTCCTTTGGTAAAAGTGCATTTTTCTTTTGGTTGAAGATTCATAATTTTATTTTGAAACTTCACCTCTTTGGCTGTATCTTCACCGATTATGTTGGAAAATTTTTGTTTTCTAAACATTAATATTTGACTGAAAATTAAACTGTTGGATTTTTGATTAAAAATTTATCATTTTTAATTAAAAATTCAACTATTTGGGTAAAAATTCTACTACTTCGTTAGAGGTTCAACTCCTTAGTTGAAAATTCATTTATTTGGTTGTAGAATCATAATTTTAGTTCAGAATTCATCTCTTTGGCGTATTAATAAATTATTTTGTGAAAAACTTGCTTTTTTGATAGATAGTGAATTTTTTAAATTGAAAATATATCTATATATTTATTCAAGTTGAATACTCATTACTTTATTTGAAAGTGATTATCTTTTGGTAGAAATTTTCTCTCGCGTATTACAAACTTAACTATTTTTGGTTGGAAGGTAATTTTTTTGTTTCAATAGTCTACTATTACATTATTGATTGAAATATCCCTTTTTTGGTTCAAAATTTTATCATTTGGTTGAAAATTTAACTATTTTGGTAGAAAATTCAACCAGTTGGTGGAAAATATCCCTTTCAGTTGAAAATTCATATTGACGTGTTGAAAATTATATTGTTTTATAGAAAAATCTCCTTTTTAGCTTCAAATTTCAACAATTTGGTTGATGTTTCACTCTCTTGACTATGGAATTTTTCTTGATTGGAAATTCAACTCTATTAATGAAAATTCGTCTTTTTCGTTTAAAAATTCATCAATTTGGTTGAAAATTAAAATGTTAAACAAAAAATTTAACTATTTCATTTTTGTTGGAATTGTATCTTTTTTAGTTTAAAATTCCAATATGTGGTTGAGTATATGATTTTATAGATGAAAATTAAACTATTTGGTTGAAAATTCATGTATTTTGTTAAAAATTCGTCTCTTCAGTAGAAAATTAATCTTCTTGCTGAAAAATCAGCTTTTTGGTTCCAAATTAAATGACTTGGTTAAAAGTTGAACTCCTTCGGTAAAATTTCATTTTTTGGTTCATAAATCATCATTTTGGTTGAAAATTTATATCTTTTGTTGAAAATTGATCTTTTCAGATGAATTTCAGCTGAAAATTCATTCATTTGGTTGATGATTTATCATTACAGTTAAACATTCGCCTCTCCTGATAAATTTAAAGAATTTCGTAGAAAATTCGTTTTAATTTTCCGAGCCACAGAATTTATAGCCCAATACAGGAAAATTTGAAATTTTCTTCCACCCTGAAATTCTAAATTTAAAAAAAAAGAAAATAATTTGATCTGAAGTTGATAATCAGAATGATATGCAACTGTTTGATATTCCAGTGCTTTCTGTGATTAAAGTATGTCCTAAAGCATAGTTTTATTCGCTTGATAAAATCCATTCATGCTGATTGAAGGACAAGCTTCCAATTAATAACAAAATATTATACCATTCAATATTCATGAATTGTGCCGCCTCAGAAGCACAGTTTTTTCCAGCGGTAAATGGGATCGACAAAAAATTTAATTACTATTTTATGCATGGTCAAGTAGGTATCCAGAATCCAGACCAATAAATGTGAGAAAACGCAGAGTTGCAAAGAAAGGTGAATGTGTATGGCTAAAAAAGAGTGGCATGGAGTGCGTGGTAAACTAGTCCGTTATTCGTTTTCCGCTCTGCCTAATTTGTAGGGATTAACTCATAATGCCGACTGCTAAAATGAGGCATCTGCAGCGTGTTTTAATCTTTAGCCAAGCACCACCAACCTTGATAATCGGCACTGCTTTCCTAGCTTCCAGCTGAATGAGAGCTTAACTATGCTAAAACAAATATTTAAGAGACGCTCCGACGAGTCGCTGGAACTACGATAAGCACCTGGTGAACTCAACGATCGAAACTTTTGACTCCAGGGATCATATTTTCAAACTAATAATCGACAACATCTGATTTCGTATTGAGCAAAATTTGAAGATTCGAGATTCTAGTGTGATACTATGTTCACTTAATTTATATGATCTCAAATAAATTCCATTGACTTTTAACAACAAAATTTTCTAAACTAGCTGTGGATTCGATCTCGAGTGTTTCCACTTTGTTTGTATTTATAATTATATGGTGCTCATTTCACGAGCACTTTGCTTCCCGTTAGCAAATGTATTTGCTTCTTCATAGAGGAAGCATTAGTTATTTTTTTCAATAATAGACCAACCAAAATCTTCATTTTGATCAATTTAAAAATAGAAATGTACAAAAAATGCAAAACTACAAAATAATACAAAAAAATTTTTCAACACAAAGACAAACCAGACAAATCAAATTTTGTATTCGAAATGATAATTTTTCGAGCAGGAAAAGGAATGGGAAAAGTTCTCAGCACTCTATCCCTTTCCCAGCTTTATGATTTCTTTACAAAAATTGTCAGCATTACCCTATTTGAAAACTTAGGATCAAAAAGTCTTTTCTATTCATGCGTCAACTTTGAATTATGACAATGAAAAAAGTTTTTCTGTTTGGAGCAAATGACTCAAATATTATAAATAAGCATATCTTCCTTAATCTTCAATAAAGTGTATTAATATTATAGATCAATCGATTTGCCTTGAATCAAGGAATCTTTTCCGTTCTTGCATCAATTTTGAATTATGTTAGTGAAAAAAGTTTTTCGATAAAAAAACGATTTTCAAAATATATAAATCACAATAACTTCCATAGTCTTTAATAAAACATATTAATATTATAGGTCAATCGATTCGTTTCGAACCAAGGAATCTTTTACATTTTTGCATCAATTTTAAATTATGTTGAAGAAAAAAGTTTTACTATGAAAACCCGTATTTTAAAATATTATGCATTACCATAGCTTCCTTACTCTTCAATAAAATGAATTAATATTGAAGGTCAATCGATTTGACTAGAATCAACACATCTTTTCTGTTCTTGCATCAACTTTGAATTATGATAATGAAAAAAGTTTTACTTTAAAAAACCGACTTCCAAAATATATAAATCACAATAACTTCCATACTCTTTAATAAAGTGTATTAATATTATAGGTCAATCGATTCGTTTCGAACCAAGGAATCTTTTATATTTTTGCATCAACTTTAAATTATGTTGAAGAAAAAAGTTTTACCATAAAAAACCGTATTTTAAAATATTATACATTACCATAGCTTCCTTACTCTTCAATAAAATGTATTAATATTAAAGGTCAATGGATTGGACTCGAATCAACATATTTTTTCTGTTCTCGCGTCAACTTTGAATTATGTAAATGAAAAAAGTTTTTCGGTTTGGAGCAAATGACTCAAATATTATAAATAAGCATAAATTCTGTCATCTTCAATAAAGTGTATTAATATTATAGATTAATCGATTTGCCTTGAATCAAGGAATCTTTTCCGTTCTTGCATCAATTTTGAATTATGTTAGTGAAAAAAGTTTTACCATAAAAAAACCGATTTTCAAAATATATAAATTACCATAACTTCTCTACGCTTCAATAAAATATATTACCATTATAGGTCAATCGGTTCGTCTCGAACCAAGGAATCTTTTATATTTCTGCATCAACTTTATATTATGTTGAAGAAAAAAATTTTACTATAAAAAATCGTATTTTAAAATATTATACATTACCATAGCTTCCTTACTCTTCAATAAAATGTATTAATATTAAAGTTCAATGGATTGGACTCGATTAAACACATTTTTTCTGTTCTTGCATCAACTTTGAATTATGTTAATGAAAAAAGTTTTACTATAAAAAACGGATATTCAAAATATATAAATTACCATAACTTCTCTACGCTTCAATAAAATATATTAATATTATAGGTCAATCGGTTCGTCTCGAACCAAGGAATCTTTGATATTCTTGCATCAACTTTGAATTATGTCAATGAATAAAGTTTTACTATAAAAAACCGATTTGTCAAATATTACGCATCACCATAGCTTCCTTACTCTTCAATAAAATGTATTAATATTGAAGGTCAATATTCCAATTTTCATCAATTTATCTGCGACCGTTTTCAAGTTATCGTGTTCACAAAAAAGCGTGAGATCCACATATCCAAACATCCTCACACATTTCAATTAAATGAATTAAATTTTTTTTTAATGTTACCATTACAAAGCTTCCTCTATGAGGAAGCAAAAGGAAATAAATTTCGAAAAAAAATTAACTTTACAAACAAATAGTTACATTTCCTACCAAACTGTTGAATTTTTAAACCAAAAAGACGATTTTCCAACAAATTCGTTGAATATTCAACCGAAATAAAATTTTTCCACGAAAGAAGTTGAATTTTCAACCCAAAAATATTAAATTTCAACAAAAAATGTAATAGTTGATATTTCAGTTGAAGAAGATTTTAATTTTAAATGCAATATAATGTGCTGACATAAATATTCAAGATGCGCTACGACAAGTAGCTGGAACTACGATAAGCACCTGATAAACCGAACGAAGGAAACTTTCAACATCAGGGATTATATTTTTGAACATCGACCAAATTTTTTTTCACGAAACAGTTGAATTTGTAACTTAAAATGAATTGTATTTTTAACCAAAAAAAAAGAATATTTTTCAGCCACATAGTTGCATTTTGTACCAAATCATTGAATCTTTAAGACAAAAAGACGAATTTTTATGTAAAATATTTGAATTTTCTTAACCGAAAATATGAATTTTCAACGAAAAAAAAAAAAACAATTTCATAAAGAACGATTGAATTTTTAACGAAAAAAAAGATAATTTTCTAAATAACAATAGAATTTTCAACGAAAATAAAAAAAAATTCAAAAAGTTAATTCAAAACCAAATAATTGAATGTTGTATCTAGCAAATTGTTTTATCTACAAGCCAAAAGGATGAATTTTCTACAAAATCGTCGAAAATTCAACCAAAAGAGTTCAATGTCTAACCAAAAAAAAAAAAAAAAAAAAAAAAACGATTTTTTTACCAAAAAAAATGAGTTTCCAACCTGAAAATATGAATTCTCAACAAAAAGTGTAGTAGTTGGTATTTCAACCAAAAAATATATTAATTTCAAATAAAACATAATAGTCCGATTTTCAATTGAAAAATATGATTTTTCAAAGAAAAAGAGAATTTTCTGCAAAACAATTAAATTTTAGAGACAAAAAGATGACTCTTCAACAAAAATTTTCAATATAAAACCAAAATATTAGAATGTTTAACGCAAAAAAGCTAATTATTTACAAAAAAAAAGTTGAATTGTCAACTTGAAAATATGCATTCTCAACAAGAAAAGTAATATTTGATATCTCAACTAAGAAATATTTTAATTTAAAAAAAAAATTATTCAACCAAAATAATGAATTTTCTACAAAGCAGTTCAATTTTCAACCCGGAAATATGATGTCTTAACAACAAATAAGTTTAAATGAAATAAATGATTCCTATAGCAAATTGTTGGATTCTCAATATAAAAAAACGAATGTTCAAAAAATTGTTGAATATTTAATCAAAATAGTTGAATGTTTGACTCAAAAAACGTACTTTCACATTAAAAAAAAAGTACTTTTCAACCCGAAAATATAAATTCTCGACAAAAAATGTAATAGTTGATATTTCAACACAAAAACATTTAAATTTTTAGTGAAAAAAAAACAAGTCTAGTCAACTAAAAAGACGAATTTTCTACACAACTAGAATTATCAAACCAAGAATATGAATTTTCAATGGCAGAAAAGACGGTTCCAACAAAATAGTTAAATATTTGAAAAAATTAATAAATGGAGGATAGTGGTCCTAAGTCGGCACTGTGGGTTAAGCCGGCACCCTCGCGTTTCTCAGAAATGGCGCGCGTGTCGACTTAACCATTTTCGCGGATGAAAGGTTGGAACACATTGACGTAATTTACACTGACACTTGTCACTTTAGTTTCCGCTTGTCAGCGTGAGCGGGGTATAAAGTTTTCGTGCGAACGGAATTCCATTTTCTTCCATTTTTGTGAAGCAGCTACAGGTGTGTAAATATTTTGAAAAGTTCTATTGATTAAGTGCGTTGGTTTCTGTGTTCTGTGTGCTTTCGCCTGATAAAGTCGTTTTTATTAGGATTTGTTTCGTGTGCGTAATATCATGAAATGTGTAAACATTCGCAGTTGTCCTGAGTCGGCACGCGTTTTTTTTTTGCTTTTGCTGTTATTTGTGTGTTATTTTAATTTTTTGTGTTTTAATTCCATGTGACTTGTCTTTTGTTAGTTTTTTTTAAATTTAGTTGTGTTTTGACTTTATTTTGCTTGTCTCTGGTAGGTGTCCATCCTAGAAATAAAGTTTGACAATATTCTACATGTTTTTTTTTTGTAAATGGTTTAAATTTGTCAAGTTCCTCATAAAGCTTACATAACCTGCCCTTTATCTTACATTCAAGATGGAAAAATTATGTGCTGACTCAGGACCAAGGGGTGCTGACTTAGGACAATCATTTTGAGAAATAGCAAAAATCCAATTCTTCACTTTCCGCTGTTTTGCGAACGCAAAAATCACTCCAAGCTGCTCCAAACGACACAGAATTGTAGATAAAGGATCGTGGTACCTGACCAAAGACATTAAAGTGCCATTAAACCCTGTTTACCCTCTGTTTTCGACAAAAACTCTTACTGTGCCGACTAAGGACCACTCTCCCCTGTCTGCTCAAGAATGTGAATATTCATAAAAAAATAAATTTTAAAACAAATAGTTAAATTTTCTACAAAATCGTTGAATTTTCAAACCAAAAAGACGAATTCAAATTAATTAAAATTAATTAATTTTCGACAAAAAAATTTTTTATTCTCAACCCGCAAATATGAATTTTCAACAGAAAGTGTACTAGTCGATATTTCAACCAAATTATATTATAGTTTTACGTAAAAATCTATTGTTATCAACCGAAAAGACGAATTTTTTACAAGTCAGTTTAATTCTCATATAAAAAAGAATTCTACAAAACAATTGAATTTTCAACAAAAAAAATTAATTTTCAACCCGAAAATATGAATTCTCAACAAAACATGTCATAGTTGATATTTCAACCAAAAAAGATTTGTATTTTAAATAAATTATCATATGTTCTGAACAAAATATTTAAGTGGCGCCCCGAAGAGTAGCTGAAACTACGATAAGCACCTGGTGAACCGAACGATCGAAACTTCCGACTCCAGGGATGATATTTTCGAACAAATTATCTTCAAAATCTGATTTCGTATTCAGCAAAATTTTATAACTTTAACTTTTGGAGAGGTGCTATATTCAGTTCATTTATATATATATATATATATATATATATATATATATATAATCTTATCAATTTTTAAGCGACTTTTTTTCTCAAACTATTCAGATGGAATTGTCTGAGATGGATTATTGACATTTATAGACATCCAAAGATAAAATGCTTCCGGTATCACATTATTAATTTTATTGGATCGCAAAAAGGGTTCGCCAGAATGAACATAGAAAGCAATAAAGGGTAATGATTTTCGGAATATCAGCAGATCGTTCATTTTACTGCACACGTAAAATTAGTAACATGTATGTACATTGTGCATTGATTCGCAAAAACTCGCTCACGCGGTACCAGATAACTCATATCGATGAGGACCGCTTCAGCTGCACTGTAAAATCGACACTTTGTACCCTACTCTTTTGAAAGTCGAAAAAGAGAGGTACAATTTTGGAAAAAGAATTTTTTTTCCCGCTTTCGAAGTATAGTATTCTATAAAATCATTAATGGTGTCTTCTATTGGATATAAACAGAAAAATTTATATGAATTCGAGAAAAGACAAAAAACGTCGAAAGAAAATTATTTGGCATAGAATTTTCTGTAAAGCATTAATTTTTTTTAAAGAATAATAATATACGCCACTGTTGGTTTCTTGCGCTTCGCGCTCGATGATGTATTTATCACGCGCTTCGCGCTCGATAATTTATTTAGCTCGCGCTGCGCGCTCGATCTCTGTATTTCCACCACATTTGTGTACAGACCATTCAACGTCAAAGATAAAAGAATCAACAACTGTAATTTGGTGATCGTGAATTCTCTTTCGTTAAAGCTCCTTCGGCTTTAACGAACACATTCTCATCACATATCTCGTGCTTCGCACTCGATTTTATCCGAAATATGAACTTCCAGAAATTTAATTTGTTTACTTTCAATTTTATTTTTTACATTTAAAACTAAAAATACGTATCCTAACGTAAAGTAGTTTTGAGGAAATTTGTACATATAATTTAGGCGAAAAATTTTGTTAAATAAAATCTTATTGTAGCTTGTGTGGCAAATTTGTAGCTGTTTTTTAGATGAGTAACTTTTGTCAATTTATTTTTCTCATTGTTTGCGTCGTTTGTCCAAAAATTAAATTTTTTAAGTTTTAATATTTTTTTCTACGAATAAAACAAAAACCACGCATCCTATCAAATAATAATTGGAAACAAATTTGTAGTTCTTCTTTGGGTAGACAACATTTGTCTCACTATTTTTTTCGTTGCTTGTGTCGTTTGTCCAAAAATTTAATTTCTCAATTTTTAATGTTGTTTTTCACGAATAAAACAAAAACTGCACGTCCTATCAGAAAGTGATTATAGACAGATTTGTAGATCTTTTTTGAGTGCCCAATTTTTGTCGATTCATCTTTTTTCGTACCTTGTATAGTTTTACCGCAAAATGGAATTCTTGATTATTCATTTTTTTTTTGTGCGAACAAAATTTGAATTTTCGATTTTTCAAGAAGATTCAAAAATAAGTTGTGATAATCTCATAGGGTGTTCAAAAAGAAATGTTATTATCCTTCGGACTTTTTTTCATATCGGGCGTGGTTTGGCTTAAAATTTTAATTTTCTCCTATTTTTTTTTTAAATTTTGTAAATGCTATAACTCTGGTAATTTGTTCTTCATTGAAAAAAGTCATAATGATAAATTGTTTGCCTTTTTTAATTCTGCAAATAACCCTACATATAATTTCAAAATTCTAAAAAAAAGTGGCCTCAAAAATTTTGAAAATGCTCTAACTTTTGGAATTTTTATCCAGAATGGCTGGCTAACAAATATAATCTTTATTTTGAAACACTTGAAGAGTGTGCCAAAGCCTAATCCAATATGTAAATTATTTCGAAAGTTATCGTGCTAATAACTAAAAATCTACAGACAGATCTACCGACAAACAGACAGACATATTTGTAAAAACCTGTTTTTCGGGTTGAGTGGGTCTCAAAACGTGGACATCTGACAAAAAAAAGGGGGGGGGGGGGTCACAAATTCTACACAAATCTAATACGTTCTCTGATGAGAATGTAAAAATTGAATATAGTATAGGTTAATTTTCGTTTAAAAAAAAGTATTTCCAATAAAAACTAATTTTTAATCAAAGAAGTAAATTTTTAACCAGAAGGATAAATTCTCAACCGTGAAGGTTAATTTTCTACCAAAAAAGATTAATTTCTCATAAAATTTTCAAAATTATCAAAGAAATATTTAAAATTTTGAAGGAATTTTCAACCTAATAGTTGAATTTTCAACCAAAGAAATGAATTTTTAACCAAGAATATTAATTTTATACCAATAAAGTTTAATTTTCATTAAAATAGAGGAATTATTAACCAAATATTTGAAGTGGAATCTGAAGAAGATAAATTTCCAACAAAACATGGAATAATTAAATTTTCAGTTAAAAAAATTAACTTTCACAAACATTTTTTTTTAAATAGTAAAATTTAAGGAAAAGAGGATTTTCAACTAAAATGATAAATCATCAACCAAAAGAGATTAATTTCCAACAAAGTAGTTTTACTTTCTACTAAGTAGTTGACGTTCCAAACAAAAAAGATGAATTCTTAAATGAAATACAATAGTTGATATTTTAATCAAAAAAGATTTTAATTTTAATCTAAAAAGAGCTAAATCCCACCAGAAAGGCGAATTTTCAACAAAAAAGTTTAATTATCAAAAAAAAGAAAAAAAATCACGCGTCCTATCAAAAAGTGATCGCTTACAAATTTGTAGATTTTTTTTGAACGCACACTTCTTGTTGATTCATTTTTTTTCGTACCTTTCGTTGTTTTTCCAAAAATTCATTTTTTCATTGTTAATGTTATTGTTCACGATCAGAACAAAAATTACGCATCCTATCAAAAATAATTGATAACAAATTTGTAGTTCTTTTTTGGGTAAACAAATTTTAACCATTTATTTTTCTTGTTTCTTGTGTCTTTTGTCTAAAAATCTAATTTTTCTATTTCTAATGCAGTTTTTTTACAAATAAAGCAAAAACTGCGCGTGCTATCAAAAAGTAATTCTCAATAAATTTGTAGATCTCTTTTAAATAAAATATTTTTGTTGTATCATCTTTTTTCGTATCTTGTATAGTTTGACCGTAAAATGGAATTTTTCTTTTTTTTTGTGCAGTCAAAATTTGAATTTTTGATTTTTCAAGAAAATTAAAAAAGTTTTTGCGATAATTTTTTTTATTAATAAAGTCATGAGGATAAATTGTTCGTCTTTTGGAGTAGTTCAACAAAAAAATGGACGAGAAAAATATTTTTATCTTAAATGAAAAGCAATTGAGTTCCACAAAAAAAAAATTCTACAAAACACTTGAATTTTCAACCCGGAAATATAAATTTTCAAACAAAAAAAAAAAAGATTTTTTCACAAAATAGTTGAATTTTCAACCCAAAAAAATAGAATTTTTCAAAAAACTGAATCTCAACAAGAAACTTAATTTTCAACGAAATATTTAAACTTTGTACCAAAATAATTAATTTTTCGTGCCAAGAAACGAATTTTGTAAACAAAAATTCAATTTTAAACCCAAAAATATGAATTTTTATCTGAAGTGATGAATCTTCAACCAAAAAAGATGAATTTTCAATAAAATAGTTCAACTCTGAACCAATTAGTTGAATTTTCAATTTAAAAAAATCAATTTTTAAGCATAAATGTAATAGTTAATGATTCAAACAAAAAACAAAAAATATTTCAAGTAAACATTTTTCTGAAAATTTTAAATAAGAAACAATTGAGTTCGACCAAAAAGACGAAATTTGGACAAACCAGTTGAATTTTCAACCCGCAAATATGAATTTTCAAACCAAAGAAATAATTTCTCTACAAAATAATTAAATTTATAAAAAATCAATTTTTAACCAAAAAATGTAATCTTCGACCAAATTTTTTTGATTTTCAGGCCGAAAATATGAATCTTCAACTGAAATTACGAATTTTCAACAAAAAAAATTGAATTTTTATTAAAGTAGTTCATCCCTGAACCACGGAGTGGAATTTTCAATCAAAAAATATAAATTATAAACGGAAAGCGTAATAGTTGATATTTCAATCAAAAAAAGATTTGTATTTCAAGTAAAAAACAATTGAATTCAAGCAAAGAGACCGATAAGTAACCAAAAATATAAGAGTGGACTTTTCACCAAAAAAGAATTTACTTTTAATAAACAATAGTCGGATTTTCTCACTGAGTTCCATCAATTTAATTGGTCTTTAAGCAGAAAAACTGAGAAAAAGTGGAAAAAGTGAAAGGTTCTTGATAACAGGGGAAAAAATAACAATTTTTTAAAACATGGTGAAAAGGGGATTAGTATAAAAGTGTGAAGTCTGGAATTTAATTTACTAATAATTATTTTATTCGTGATATCAACAAATACGTTATTGGACAAGAAATAAAAGTTGATGGATTTCAAAACTATTGGATTATAATCGATATATTTGGTAAAATTTGGTGGAGTTTGGCTTAAGCGTATTAACGTGACATTTCCTTCGGGATATCCTGATTTGGGAGATCCTTTGTCGAGAATTCTATCCCCCTGGGCAATAATAAAAGTTTCTTGAGTCGAAAACTCGTGTTCCGTACCAAGAGAATGCTCCTGCAAATACAACTCTGAAACGGATTTTGAGGGTAGGAACTTTGAAGTAAGGAAACACGAAGACGTCATTTTGAAATCCAACGCTCGGTAGAAACTAAAATAACAAACTAAAAAGTGAGTGTAAATACCTGTTTTAAATATGACCAACTATCGAACAAACTATATTAACAAATCGTTAAAAATTGAAAACAATTGAACAAACTTTGAAAGTTTATATTCCCGTTTTTTGTACTAAAAGGAAACAGTTTTGATGCTTTGTTTAAATGTACGTAAATAATATATGACCCGGTTTTAACTTTTCTCATACGTAGATGTAAATATATATTTTTTTTTCAATTGCAAATTTTTCTCTTGAAACAGCGACCTATTTTCATGTTTTTTTTTCTATTCATATATTTTTAACGACATTCGTGGCGGGAACACATTTTTCGTTTTAAATTTTGGATTGCAAAAATTTAATAAAGCGAATCAATTCCACACAGGGTGACTATAATATTTCTATATTGAATTTTCATTTGCGTTCTGAATTTGGCGGAAATATGGAAATTCGTTCCAGGAATTTAGAAACTCAGTCAAAGCTAGGAAATCAATTGATTTTCTATTCAAATTCTTTCAATCTGGTATATAAAGAGAATCTCTACAGACATCCTATATTTTGGGGTGAATCACTTCTAATGGATTTTTCTGAAAATACCTACATATTGAGTTTAACCAATTTTTTGTACCACAATGATTTATAACTCCGTTTAAGGTGAATTTTGAAAACTGTGACGCTGTATAGAGAGTAAAACAAAAAACTAGGTTCGGAATAAATTTTAGAAAAATTCAGCATTGAATTTTAAAGATATTTGTGAGAGAAGTTTTTAAGTATGTGTTTGTTTAAACTCTCATTTTAATGCAAACTGAAAAAATGCAGATTTTGTTTAGGCGATGAAGTTGATGGCTGATCGTGAAAATTTTTCATCCGATATTATTTGTTAATTTTCTGAACAAATTATTTAAACATAAGCACAGTTTCGGCATTAATAAAAAGCAGGCAGGCATCTGTTTCTTCTCTTAATTATCTGCACATTACGATGTGATGACAAATTTTGATAATCAGCTATCACCTTGTCCATGAAATTAAGTGATTTTAATTGCCAAAACCAACTTTAAATACTAATGAATCATATTATTGTGTATTTTTTATTACAATTTGTTAATAACAATTGAGTTTACAAGTCAAAAAAATTTTTATTCTCCATCCATCCATGTGCATTGAATTCAAACGATGCAGGACATGAAAAAATGTTGTAAGAATTCTAAATGAGAAAATTGAACAAAATATTTTCTTTCGCTATTTGTATTAAGTTCAATGCTTAATAATTCAACAAGAAATGAAATAACTAAATTTGCAGTTGAAAAAACTAATTTCTAACACAAAAATAGTTTAGTTTTAAACTAAAGAGATGAACTTTGAACGAATTTCTTAACGTTTAAACAAAGTAGAGTAACTTTAAACCTTGTATTTAAATTTTCAATGAAGATTAATTTTTTATCAAAAAAGGCGAATTTACACAACAAAATACATACGATTTTATTAAAAATGTTTTAATTAAAATCTAGAAGTTTTTGAATATATGCAAAGAATATGTTTATTTTGGATTGAGTTAAATGTAAACTTTTGTAAAAAAAAAAGTTGAATATGTCGAACCTGAGGTTTCTTTAGCTTGAACCAAATAGACATATTATTTTCGCTTCATGAGGCAAAAAAATTTGTTTGTGTTTAAAACGTTTGAAAATTAAGAGAAAAGTAAAAACTTCAAACTTCCTGGATCCTGAAACAAATTTTCTTCCAAAAAAGCATAATTATAACATGTTCCTTTGGTTCAACTGAAAAAATTTCACGTTGGAAGATTGGAACACATTTCAAGGAACAATTTTAAATTAAATGCGGTTAAACTGCAAAATAAATTTTGTTTAACTTCTATAAGTTGGACAGTTCGAAGATTCAAAAAATATAAATTCACGCTATCATATTCAATTTTGCTCTCTAAATTGAAGAACAAATAAACAAATTTGTAAATTCACAAAATCATATCATTTTCAGAAATTTTATATCGGAAAAAATAAAAATTGCACGATTATGATTTTTTTAACTGAAAATATGTTATATTGGAAGATAAATTAATTTTATTTTAAGGCGTAAAAAATTAAGAATTGTTCAATTGTTATTTCTACATCAAGACCTGTGTTTGTTTTGAAATCTTTTTAAATATTCTCTTAAAACTATTTTTTTCAAAATTAAAAATGATTTTAAATTGTCCCAGTTATATCTTAAGAAAATTGTTGTATTATTTTGAAACCTTTCAAAACCCTTAAAATGCTTCAAAAGTGTCAAAACTCTACATATTGCTTTAACTTTTTTGGAATAAGTTTAAATTTCAAATTATTTTTGAAGTTTTCACAAAACTTCTAAATAATTAAGACGTAACTAAAAAATGTTTCTTTGGTTCAAACTGAAGAAATTTCAGGTTTGACAGATTCAACTTTTTCTAAAATATGTACATATAAGTCAATAAAAAAAAAATGTTTTTTTCGCACTTTTTCAAAAAATTGTAAATTGAGCAATATTTTTTTCTTAATTTATAATTTTTTATTACTGTTGACTAGTAATAACTGTACATATGAGAAATTCGCCATAATTTTTGAACCAATAGCAGGCTGGCCGTTTTATCAACAATTTTTGACGGTCATTCAAATTGAAACTTTCGAACTCTTGAAGCTAAAAATATTTTCATTTGAAGTTATAAAAACTGAACTTCAAATTCAAAGACTCTCGAAAACACTCAAAGACGAACCCTTTTGGATACAAAACTTTTAAAATTAACGCTCAACTTTTTTTTTATTCAAACTATCAATAATTTACGCATATAAAATGGAAGTTTCTAACACAAATTCAAGTGAACAATTTTAAATGAAATGCCGTTAAACTGCAAAATTTAAAATTTTAAGCTTTTATAAGTTGTAAAGTTCAAAGATTCAAAAAATATAAATCTAGGCTATTATATTGAATTCTCTAAATCTAAATTGAAGAATAAATAAACAAAATTGTAAATTTACAAAATTATATAATTATCAGAAATTTCATATCAGAAACAATAAAAATTGAACCATTATAATTTTCTTCAACTGAAAATTTTTCATATTAGAAGATAAATTCATTTTATTTTCAGTCGTAAAAAATTAGAATTGTTCAATTGTTATTTATACATCAAAACCTGTATTTTCCCAGGTATCTTAAGAAAATTGCGGTATTATCTTTAAACCTTTCAAAACGCTTGAAACGCTTCAAAATTTTCAAAACTCTACATATTGCTTTAACTTTCTTGGAATAAGCTCAAATTTCTAATTGATTTCAACATTTTTATAAGACTTCTGAATGTTTTTAAAAATTATTCAAAAGTTTCCCAAAATTATCTAAAAATCCTTCAAAGTGATAAAAATTGCCTTCAAATCTTTCAGATGCGTTTTTGACAAATTTGGAAATCCTTTGAAATGTTTCAAAATATTTTTTCGAAATTAATTAATCAGAATAAAAAATAATTTTTAATTTTCTTAGAAGTTTTAATAATTGGTTTTAATTCTTATGAAGCCTTTTATAATTCTCAAAAACCTTATACATTTTTTGTTTGAAATCTTCAAAAATCGACATTTTTTTTAAATCCTCTCAAGTTTTAAATTATTTTTCAATCATCTGAAAACTTTTAAATATCTCTTAAACTTATGTGAATTTTTCTAAAATAATAATTGTTTCATTTTTGTTTATTCATCAACATTTTTTTCTTTCCTTTAATCATTTTCAATATTCTCTTCAAATAAATTATTTCAAAATAAAACGTCATTTAAAATTTTATCCAGGAATTTCAAGCGATTGTTTTGATTATCTTAAAATCTTTCAAAATCGTTGAATGGCATTAAAAATTTAGTTTGTAATCTTAAAAAATTTAGATTTTGTTTAAAATTTGTTGAAATATCTTTAAATTTTAAATCAAGTTGGAATCTTTTCAAAACTGCTAAATATCTCTTAAACTTACTTGAATTTTTAAAAATTAATAATTTGAATATTGTTATTTATATATAAGATTTTAACAATTTTACTTACAAATTAAAAAACTTAAAAATAAAACAATCAAAATTTGGACGTTCAAAGTTTAAATTTAGATGGCTGAAATGTGAACGATTCAAGGCCCCCTATTTCAAACAACTCATTTTTAAATCATTTAGTTATAAATATAAGCAGTAAAATATTGCTCTATATTAAAAAATGGTTCTTTTTTTTAATTACAATTTTCTAAATTGAATCAGTTTTGAACTTGAGTATTTTAGATGGATAGATTTTTCTACTAAAAATTTCTAAAATTCCCGGTCAAAAAATAAATTCACGGTTACTTCTCGGGTTTGCCGGTTTTCTGGTCCAACGGATAATAGGAATTTAAAAAAAATTTTCAATAAAAAAGAGAAAAGCAAATATTAAACGATTTCAAAACAATTTTTTCCTCTTTTTTCGGATGCAAGTTCGGATGCCAACACACAAACTTTGTTCCCTTCAGCTCAAACATTCGACGAATAGTACTCTTAATGTTTAACATCAGAACCAGCCCCCTGCAACGACTGTCTGTTAGCGTTAGTTCACTAGTACGGTCAAGTGAAGCGCGGAGCGCACATGGCGCTGGGAGTCTTTCCAGCCTTTTTTTCGCATGGCAAGCATAGGCAAAATTAGTTAGAAATGAATTTAATTGATATTATTCGTAATGACAATCGCTTTTATACATCACATTATTGAAGTTTCATATCTTTTTTTTTTAATAATTAGAATAATTGTGAGTAAAAAAAAATCATCAAAATCTTTTTTTTTAGCTGCGGGAAATATGAAAGGTTTCAACCGTAATATGGAGGGAATTAATTAAAAATTTTTTCAACTCAAGAAATAAAGTTAAACTTATAATTATACTAATTTTTATTATTGCATTCCAAATTAGTCTATAAAAATAAAATATTTTTGCGAAGAATAAGTTTGAAAAAAAGCATGGAGAGACAAATAATATTTTTTTTATTACATATAGTTACAAAAAAATTGTGCAAAATTGATAAAATATTTTTATAATATAATATATAATATAATATTGTGAAATTATATTTCATAAACAAAATTACTGTTATGAAATATAAAATTTCATGAAAAATTGAAATTAAATAACAGATATTCTAATTTTATATTGGGGTAAGGATTTGATTTATTGGGAAAGAAAATTAAAATAAGAACAACGTCATATGCTGGTATAAATAAGCAATTTATTAATGACAGTAACCCTAAAACAATGACAAATGATTAATTTGAATAAACTTCGTAAACTAAAATAAAAGTATTTACACTGTTTAAAACTTTAAGCCGTTTAAACCTCAGCAACTCGGCTAAGTTGAAAAAAAATAAAATTTCGATTAATTAATTCAAATACTGGTTAAATTAAAAATAGAGATATCGTTTCAGTTTATGATAAGATGTTCGATAATTTGTATTAAAATATATAGTTTTTATTAAAATACATCGTTCTTATTTAATTTTTCATATTTCTACTAACAGGTTTTTTTGAGATAAAGATATTGTTCCAGTTTGAGATAAAATGTTCGATATTTTTTATTGAAATACATATAGTTCTTAGTTAATTTTTCATATTTCTACGAAAGTATTTTCAAAAGTGAAGATATATTTTTATTTTAAGATAAAATTGTCTATATTTTTCATTGGAATACATAGTTCTTGTTCAATTTTTTATATTTCTACGAAAGAATTTTTTTAAATGAAGATATCTTAAAATTTTGTATTTCTTTTTTCAAAATGTTAAAAAATCTACACATTGTTTAAAATTTGTTAAAATCTTCTCAAGGTTTAAATTACTTTTTAATAATTTCAAATATTTTAAATATCTCTCAAACTTACTTACATTTATTCTGAATTAATAATTGTTCAATTGTTATTTATTCATTAAAATTGGTTTATAAATATTCTCTTAAAAATCATTTTTTAAAATAAAAAATCATTTCAAATTTTCCTAGGAATCTCAATAAATTTTTTTATTATCTTGAAACCTTTAAAAATCCTTAAAAAGCTTTAAAATTTTATTTCAAAAACTTCAAAAATCTACATTTTGTTAATTTTTTTTTGAAATATTCTCAAGTTTAAAAATGAGTTTGAATCTTTTTAAAACATCTAAATATCTCTGATCTTACTCGAATTAAAAAAAATTATTCGTTCAACTTTTATTTAAATAAAAATTTAACAGTTTCACTCACAAACTACAAATTTTTCAAACAGAGTAATAAAATAAGTAAAATTGTAAAGTTCAAAGTTTAGATGTTGCTTTCTGACATTTTAACGATTCAAGGCTTTCTTTTGCCATGAATTCAGATTAAAATTATTTAGTTTTAAATATTTGATTTATAATTGTGGATTTTAAATAGAAACTAAAATATTGCTAAATATTCCAAAATTATATATTTTTAATTGTGTCAGTTGGAAATTGTATATTTTAGACGTTTCAGACTGAAATTATGAATCTATTAATTTAAAATTAATTTAATGTTCAAAATAGTTTATAAAGTTTTAATTGGACGTTTACATTTGTTTAACTACTACAGTAACTTAGGCTTTTGAATCTAAACAGATATAGTTTCATTTTAAGATAAAATGTTCTATATTTTTTATTACAATACATATAGTTCTTATTTAATTCTTTATACTTCTACAAAAGAATTTAAAAAAAAAAGATATCGTTTCAGTTTAGGATAAAATGCATAAATGATACCTTCTTCATTTATTTGTTTGAAGAAAACTATTATTTTAATTATTCAATCCTTTGGTAATTTGATTCTGTACTTTACTTTTACACTTTATCAAGAAAAAAAATGCATATAATAAACCGGTGTACCGGCACTGTCGTAGGTACCACTTATATTTTATATCTCACAAACAGTTCAATCAAAAATAAGGAAATATTAATTTCCTATTATTACATAAACAACAATAATATTATTACCTTGGAATTAAACAACAATCATTCATTGTAAATATAAATATTTTATATTTATACTTGCCACTCCCAGAACAGTGACTCCATCCTCTGCAAAAGTTTTTCGCTCCCACAAAATACCTTCTTAAAAAAAAATTCTCTCGCACACGCCGTGTCCGGTTTATACCACAAAATTTCCCCTTGGGATGGCTTTTTGCCAGACTTTTAGATTCTCTTTACCTTTTGGCACGTAAAAGAAATGGAATTTTTCGGAGCAGCTGTCATAACCTGACTTACATCCAGGGGCAATACACCGCGTTCCACCCATTTTAGTTATTTTAGTGCCAACTTTTGTATTAATAATATTTTTAAATTTTTACACTCAGATTTGTAACACACAAAACCGATTGTCATTACGAAAAATGAGATAAAATTGATTTTTCAATAGTCTTTCCTCTTCTTGCCATGTAAACATAGGCTGGAAAGACTCCCAGCGCCATCTGCGCTCCGCGCTTCACTTGACCGTACTAGTGAACTAACGTCCTTGCAGGGGGCTGATCAGAACGCAGAAGCTTATAAGCGGAAAGTGAATTTATCTTATGATTTATTTATATCTGTTATAAATACTCATATTATTCATTATAATCTTATGGCTCATTTCTGAAGTAAAGAAAGTTTAATTATATTCTCCGCAATCGTATGAAATAGTATGAAATCCGTAATGAAATCATATGAAATCAAATGCAATCGTTGGAAAAGACTTGTCTGATTTCAGAGTGAATGGTCCCTCGGGCTTTACTTGTCAAATAGAATCACTAATTTTCACTTTTTCAAGCACATAATAAAATTGTTAGTGGGAATCTATATTTTCCATGTGTGATACCACATTCTGCTTCAACCCCACCCCTTTGCGTCACAAATGGTCATAAAACCTATTACCCCCCCCCCCCCTCCTGGCAGTCTGACGTAGTTTTTTAAAGGCCCCTCAGACAAAAGGATGATGTACTGGCAAGTGAATAAAATAATTAGAATCATTAATAAAGAAAATTTCTTGATTATACTTTTGCTTAAATTTCCATATTAAACTTTAAAAATAGCCTCCATTATACAAATAAAAGCACCTTGTATAAAAGCTGCTAGAGTCAAGGAACTTAGTCCTGTGCAATGTGCATGGTAAACTTTTGAATATGAAGAGACTAGAGTCGCAACGTGAGCGGGCGTAGTGACTGTGAAAAATCAAGGGGCGCATGTAATAAGGTGCATCGTGCAAGCAGAATAAAAAGATCATCAATTACTGAGTGGGAGCTTGAAGCACCTATTATACGACCTTGCCAGCTAGGTTGTGGAATATTATTCAGAGCATTAGATGTGCTCTCGACCGCGAAGAATTTCCATAAAACCGCTATCTGCCATCTTAGAAGACCAAGCTCTCTACTCTGTAAAAGATGAAGAGAGAAAAAAGGAGAGAGTATCGTTGTTGTTACACGTGTTTACGATCGCCTTAAAAACCTAAGTACCAGCGATAGGGCTTTCGGCTGGTCCCTAGCTCGCGCTTTTACGAGCTTACCTAAGGCATTCTTTGCGATACGGATGCTGCGTGCATTTCATTTTCTTCCGTGCGTTTCTCTTCACATCAAGTTAGTAAAAATTCCTCTCCTTCCTTAATGCTTTCCTTCTTGAGGATAAGACAGCACATCCGAGTTGACTTCAAATTTGAGATAATGTAATAGGTCAAAAACTCTCTGGTGACTGATGAATTTTCCACTACATAATTCTTGTTTCAACCATTATTTGAAAATATCTTACCGCCAATCCACCTCCTCCGTTTAAAGCTTATTGCCTGACAAAACATTGATTCACACTGCTGTTATCTAAATGAGTGACTGAACATTGACATGTACTACGGTTCCCTAAATGACTGCGAAAACTTTATTTCATAAATGAATGACGACACTTTGACTCACACTGAAATGTCTGCAATGGCTGACGAAGCATGGACCTGTACTACTGTTTCTTGAATGACTAAAGAGTGTTTAGCCTGTACTGCAATTTTCTTGATTCCTATCAAAACACTGACCTGTGCCACTATTCTGTAAATATCTGACAGAAAATTGTTAATAAATGGCTGACTAAACGTTGACTAGAACAGTTCCCTAAATAAATAGCAAAAGATTATTTCATAAATAGTTTACTAAACATTGACTTATGTTACTGCCGCAAGTGTTTGGTGATATATTTACCTATGCTAACATTCTCTAGATGACATACTAAATATTGACCGGCACTACTGTCCCCTAAATGACTGACAAGACGTTGATCTCTAATACAATTTCCTTCTTTCCTGCAAGAAATTGACCTGTGCTGTTATTTTGTAAATAACTGACCTAACATTCACCTACACTACTGTTTTATAAATAAGTAAATATTGACTAAATAATCTATAATATTGACTAACATTGACTGAATAATCTGTAAATAACTGACAAAACATTATTTCCTGAATTGCTGACGAGACATATACTAGCACTGAAATTTGTTCCATGGCAAACTATACATTGGCTTGCACTACTAATTCCCAAATGGCTAGATGAACATTCACTTGTACTACTTTTTCCTAAATAGCTGACTAAACATTTACTTATATTACTGCCGCCCGTATTTGGTTGTACATTTACCTATACTACGGTTCCTTAAATGACGGACTCAATATTGACAGACACTACTGTCACCTAAATAATTGGTAAAACACTGATCTGCACTACTGTTTTCCAACTGGCATACTAGATATTGATTTTTACTTATTAATCATAAATGTCTGACTAAAGATTGATTTGTACTTTATTCCCTAAATAACTGACTAAAAATTGACTTGCACTACTATTTCCTGAATAACTTACTAAACATTGACTTCCACTACTGCCCAAACCGTTTGACGAAATCTTGAACTGTGCTACTGGCTTCTAAGCAGCTGATGTGACTATACTTTATGGCTATACTACTGCCCCCCTGGCGGCTGACCATACGTTGACCAATACAGATGTATGCGTTCTCGTCTCTGCCTTTTTCTTTCCTAACATTAACAATATAAACAATTTAAAAATCAATTATCAAACCCATTTTTAAATATAAAATTTAGACAATTTTCGAAACAACAATTAATAATTTCGAATCACAAGCGTTTGGAATTGAAAAAAGGAAAATATTTGTAATTGTTTATAATTAAAAAATTTTTAATCAGAGGCTCTCAAAATTGAAAAACTTCAGACGAGAATTTCTGAAATAGACAATTCCATTAAAAAGAAGTTTCAATTGTATAATTTCTAACTCAAAGCCTTCAAAATTGTACAGTTTTATTTTGAACTGTAGAATATCGTAATTGAAATCGTATTATTCATAATGAAAAGGGTTCAAAATTCAATAATTTGAGATCAAACACTTTTTAAACTAAATAATTTTGAATTCAAAGCAATAAAAATTTTACAATTTCAAATTCAAAACAAAATTAAATGTTTCAATCACAAAGCTAATGAAATTCTAGAGTTTTAAATTGTTATTGTATAAAGAAAATATAATTTAACAACAGAATTGATGAGACGAATTTTTCTAAAATAAGAAAATAGATTCACTGTTATTTACACCGTACAAAATGGAAAAATATTGAATTATAAACCCTTACAATTTTATTATGCTGAAAAAATGATCAAAATAAAAAGGTTAAAAAAGGTAAAATAGGAAACATTACAAATTTTAAAATTTATTCTACAGAACGTTCAAAATTAAACGAATTCGAACTTTATTGAAAACTGAAGACATTTTCAGTCACCCATACTTGTAATTTCAAAACTATTCTATACTCAAACCCTTTACAATTTTAATAATTTTATGTAAATTTAGATAGCTTGAAAATAAAAATTATCCAATTGGTTATCATACTTTTTAAAATTCAATTATTTCAATTTTAATTGCAGTATTAAAACTCATAGAAGAAAACAGTTAAAAACTTATCGTCAGACATAAAAATTCAAAATTCTAAAATTGTAATAGTTTAGAATTGAAGAAATTATGTAAATACTGAAGTATCAATTTTATATAGTTTGATTTTAATCCATTTTTATTCGGAACAATGCAATTTTTAACTTTTGAATTTCAAATCGTGAATGTTTAACACTTTACTTAGAATTACTCTTCATTTTTTAAACTTTCCAAGCAAACTTTTTTCAATTTTAAATAATTGATTTTTTTCAAATCGTCAACGAAAAATCAGACGATACTCAGATATAACATAGAAAATTAAAAAAAATAATAAAAAACAAGATTGCTTTATATGATTCTAATGTTTGAAATTGCAAAATTTGCAGCCTCTTAATCCGAAATTGTTTATTTTTTAAGTTGAGTTTGAAATGTTCAATATTTTGGAACATTTGCAAAGAAAAAATAATCTGATTTTAAATGCTTGATTCTAACATAGTATCATTTTTAAGACTTGAATTTGGAAAATTATTTTTTTAATTTTTGATTATTTCAATTTTTCTCTGAAAACAATTAATTTAAAATTGCCTAAAAACTTAACCTGTTGCAGAATAGCGTAAATCAAAACTATAATTTTGAACTGAAAGTATAGAAATTTCAAAGGTTCTTGATATACTAATAATATGTATCATATTATCATATAGTATAAAGTGACATTCCTAGTGATGAAATAATTTTGTCACTAAAAAATATGATTTCTGTCCAAAAAAATATCACCAACGTTTTTACAGTTCAAAATTGAATGATTTTTATTATTGGGTACTTTTTAAGATGAATCCTTCTTAAGCTTTAAAAATTATTTGATTTTTAATTGAAAACTGTCTCGATTAATAAATTTCAACTTGAAGCGATAAAAATTGAATTAACAAAAATTTTAATTTAATTTGAATTATTAATTTTCAAATTTCACATCACTCTTTTTAAAATTCACTCGTTTTAATATAAAATGCAATGTGAATAGCTAATTAATTATATTACATCACGCCATTTTTATACAGCATGTTGAATTACGTGTTATTTTTCTTATTCATATTTTTCAAAAAGGGAAAAAGTTGAGGAGCTAAAACAAAAGAAACCAATTTAAGCTTGCTTCGAGAGAGAACTGAAAAGTAAAAGAGGATTTGAACCTCTAATTAAAAACTCGACGAAGGCTTAAACTAATGATGAAGCTTCTATTGAGAAGTCAATGATAGACAGAAGAATCTGAATATCATAACAGTGAAAGCTTTTTTCATTCTGCAATGTCATTAATTGATTGTGAATTTTTTTATTAAAGAATATATATTCTGTAATAAAAAATTTCACAAAATTAAAAAAAGAAAAGTATTCTTATATAGGAATACATGTTTTTTAGATTAGGATACATTTCCTCTATGAGGGTGTTTTTAAATTTTCTCTATTTTTAAGGCTGTGTGATTGCATATCGACTGAACGGTCTAACGGTTGCATTAATTCATTATCTGCACATCACACGCCTCAGCGACGTCATTCGTACAGCGTGAAAATCATTGTTTTCGTTGGAGAAGGCGATGCAAATTCAATTCGATATCCCAATCGAGCCCATTCATGAAAATTTACCCACTGCATTGCATTAGTGTTGATAGGTGAACCGAAATTCTAAACGGTATGTTCTGTCGATAGACTAGCAAATAAATAATTATGTTTACAATATTTCACATGAGCTTTATTAAAAATAAATATTCACCCAAAAAATTTGGGAATCAGATTTTAATATTTTATTTTTAGAAATTTGCTTTATAGGTCGAAATAATCAATATATCAAAACCGTATCAATTATTTCCACCGGAAACAATTATTGAAAGGGTTTTTTTCATTACAAAATATTTTATAATAGATTGAAGCATTTCAAATATTTCCAGTGAAATCAAATAATTAAATTTTTTTACGGAATTTCACTTGATTTAAGAAGCTTCTTACGGATTTCATGAGACCTCAAGAAATTTTTGAAGATTTTAATTTTTCAAGGAATCTTACAAGTTGTCGAGGAGTTTCAATGGGGTTTGATATATTTTAAGGGCTTTGATAAAATTCGATAAGATTTCAACGGGTTTGAAAGATTTAAATCAATTTTCAAGGAACTTCAAATATTTTAAGAGATCTCACAGGATATCAAAATATATCAAGGAATTTCAAGGATTCAAACCGTCTTTTAGATATTTTGAGGGATTTCCGCTAATTTGAAAGGATTATACGCAATTTTGATATATTTCAAAATAAGTCACGGGATTTAATTTTTTTTTTTTTTTGCAAAAAAAAAGATTTCTCTGAAGTAAGTTGACAAATGTTTGAGGCAAAGAGGAGATTTTAATGAGATTTTGAAGATTTGATGGGATTCAAAAAGATTTGTAATATTTCGAAATATTTGAAATAAATGAATTTTATTGGATCATAGGAGACTCCAAACGATTTTAAAGTATATGAGCTCGTAGGATTTTAAAAGATTGGACGAAATCAGTCAAAATAACTAATCTATAGATGAAATCAGTCACTAATCGAAATTAGGAACAAATTTAACTTGTTCAAATTTATAGGGTAGGATTTGCGAATATTATAAAACATTTAAAGAGATTCCAAGGAATTTTAATATGTTGTAAGGGATTTCAAGAGATTGGGCAGATACCCACGGATTTGAATTTCAAGTATTTTAACTTTGAATAGATTTTAAGGGATTTCGTGTGTTATTGAAATATTTTGAATTTGGCAGGAAATCAGGGAATTTAAATGGGATTTCCAAAATTTTCAAGTAAATGATTCCAAAGTATATTTATGGATATCAGACAGTTTCTCAATATTTTAAAGACTTTACCGGAATTTCAATCTCTATAAATTTGAATCAGTTTTGATTTTTGTTAATTTCGAACAGAGACTTAATTCTAGGTAAAAATCAGTTACCCTTTACTGATGAATAATTAAGACTTACTAATTCATCCGTAAAGAGAACTGATCAATAGCTAGAAATTAAATCACTGATTAAAATTAGAAAAAATGTTAACTAGTTTATATTTAGAAAGAAAGATTTGCAACTGTAATGAAGGATTTTGAAGGGTTTTGAGGAATTTGAACGGATTTTAATGTATTGTGAGGGATATCAAGAGGTGTGGAAAGATTTCCACAGACTTAAAAGATTTCAATTAATTTTAAAGGTATTTCAAAGGTTGCAAGAGATCGCATAAAATTTCAAAATATTTCAGAAAATTTCTAGAATTTTAACGGATATTTAGAGATTTGCAGTGTTTTTCATGAATTTCAAGGATTGCATGTGATGCTGAAGTATTTTCATAAATTCTGAAGAATATTAATATATATATATGTATATATACAATTATATCAATATCACGCCTACCCTGAAAGGGAAATGGCTTAATGGTATACTTACTTACTTGAAGAATATCAGCAGATTTTAATGAGATTTTGAAGTTTTAGAGGGATTCAAAGAAATTTCATAATATTTCAAAGATTCATAATATTTCAGGAAATTTCAAACGATATCAAAATATTTCAAAATACTTCAAGGTTTTTTAAAAGATTTAAGGGCGTTTCGACGATTTTATAGAATTTCAAGAGATTTTAAGTGATTTCAAAACACTGAACGGAATTCCAAAGTATTTCTCAATATTATAAAGAATTTTAAGGGATTTCAAAAAATTTTGAATGACTTTCGTAAGATTTCATGTATTTTGATATATTGTAAGGGATTTGAAGAGATTCGGTAAGATTTATACGGATTTTAAAGATTACAATGAATTGTGAAGGAATTTCAAAGATTTCAAGGTATCTCGTAGAATTTCGAAGTATTTAATGGAATTTCAGGGATTTTGACCGATTTTTAGAAATTTTAAGCAATTCCATTTCCATTTTTTGAAGGATTTTGAAATAATAAATTAAATATCATTTAATTTGATAAATTAAATAAATTTTCAAATAAAAAAATCCATTTCCATTATCGAAGTATTATAATTAATTTTTATGGGATTTTTGAAGATTCAAAGCAATTTTGAGGATTTTCATAGTTTTTAAAGGCTTCTAAGGATGTTTCGGGAAGCGAAATCATTTCGAAGGGATACTTACTTAACGGCCATACTACGCTGAAAACCCCAGTTCTCGTCAGATCACTGAAGTTAAGCAGCGTTGGACGCGGTTAGTGCTTGGATGGGTGACCATTCAAAAATACTGAGTGCTGTTGGCACATCGTGGGTGTGGTGAGCCCACACTTGTAGTTATTTATAACTACAAAAAAACTATCCAACTAGAAACACTACCCGAAGCGGGTAATGTCACCCCTACCCTGAAAGGGAAATGGCTTAATGGTATACATACATGTACAATATCCATGAAATTCAAAGGATCTCAAAAAATTTGCACCAAAATAAAAAAAGTTTCGAGGGATTTACACAATTTTTCAAATAATTTACGGCATTTCAAAGGATTACAAAGATTTCAAGGATGGTTTAACTCCTCGAATGCATATTTATAGCACGTATGTAATATGATATATAACATAATAAACTAGTTGTGAATTCGATCTCAAGTGTTTCCACTTTGTTTGTATTTATAATTATATGGTCCTCATTTCATGAGCAATTTGCTTCCCATTAGCAAATGTATTTGCTTCCTCATGGAGGAAGCATTAGTTATTTTTTTCAATAATAGACAAACCAAAGTCTTCATTTTGATCAATTTAAAAATAGAAATTTACAAAAAATACAAAATTACAAAATAATACAAACAATTGCTTAAATACAAAGAAAAATCCGACAAAATCAAATTTTGTATCCGAAATGATAATTTTTCGAGCTGGAAAAGGTAAGGGAAAAGTTCTGTCGTACCCTATCTCTTTGCCAGCTTTATGATTTTTTTTAAATTGTTAGAATTATTCTATTTAAAAATTTATGATCAAGAAATCTTTTCTATTCATGCGTCAACTTTGAATTATGTCGACGAAAAAAGTTTTTCTGTTTGAAACAGATGATTCAAATATTATAAATGAGCATAACTTCCTTAACCTTCAATAAAGTGTATTAATATTATAGATCAATCGATTTGCCTCGAATCAAGGAATCTTTTCAGTTCTTGCATCAATTTTGAATGATGTGAGTGAAAAAAGTTTTACTATAAAAAACCGTGTTTTCAAATATTATGCATTACCATAGCTTCCTTACTCTTCAATAGAATGTATCAATGTTAATCCATTCGTCTTGAATCCACACAACTTTTCTATTCTCGCATCAACTTTAAATTATGAGAATGAAAAAATTATTACCATAAAAATCGATTTTAAAAATATATAAATTACCATAACTTCCCTACGCTTTAATAAAATGTGTTAATATTGTAGGTCAAGCGATTCGTTTCGAACCAAGGAATTTTATATTCTTGCATCAACTTCGAATTATATTGAAGAAAAAAGTTTTACCATAAAAAACCGTATTTTCAAATATTATGCATTACCATAGCTTCCTTAATCTTCAATTAAATGTATTAATATTATAGGTCAATCGATTCGTCTCGAATCAACACATATTTTCTGTTTCTGCATCAACTTTGAATTATGTTAATGAAAAAAGTTTTACTATGAAAAAGCGATTTTCAAAATATATAAATTACAGAAACTTCCCTACGCTTTAATGAAATATATTAATATTATAGGTCAATCGATTCGTCTCGAACCAAGGAATTTTATATTCTTGCATCAACTTCGAATTATATTGAAGAAAAAAGTTTTACCATAAAAAACCGTATTTTCAAATATTATGCATTACCATAACTTCCTTAATCTTCAATTAAATGTATTAATATTATAGGTCAATCGATTCGTCTCGAATAAACACATATTTTCTGTTCTTGCATCAACTTTGAATTATGTTAATGAAAAAAGTTTGACTATAATAAATCGATTTTCAAAATATATAAATTACCAAAACTTCCCTACTCATCAATAAAATATATCAATATAGGTCAATCGATTCGTCTCGAATCAAGGAATCTTATATTCTTGCATCAACTTTGAATTATATTGATGAAAAAAGTTTTACCATAAAAAACCGTATTTTCAAATATTATGCATTACCATAGCTTCCTTAATCTTCAATTAAATGTATTAATATTATAGGTCAATCGATTTGTCTCAAATCAACACATATTTTCTGTTCTTGCATCAACTTTGAATTATGATAATGAAAAAAGTTTTACTATAAAAAACCGATTTTCAAAATATATTAATTACCATAACTGCCCTACTCTTTAATAAAATATATTAATATTATAGGTCAATCGACTTATTTCGAACCAAGGAATCTTTTATATTCTTGCATCAACTTCAAATAATGTTGAAGAAAAAAGTTTTACTATAAAAAACCGGATTTTCAAATATTATGCATTACCATAGCTTCCTTAATCTTCAATTAAATGTATTAATATTTAGGTCAATCGATTCGTCTCGAATCAACACATATTTTCTGTTGTTGCATCAACTTTGAATTATGTTAATGAAAAAAGTTGTACTATAAAAAAAAGATTTTCAAAATATATAAATTACCATAACTTCCCTACGCTTGAATAAAATATATTAATATTATAGGTCAATCGATGCGTCTCGAACCAAGCAATCTTTTATATTGCTGCATCAACTTTGAATTATATTAAAGAAAAAAGTTTTACTATTAAAAACCAATTTTTTAAATATTAGTAAGTGCTAAAAAAAATTGTAACAAATATTTTTAGAAATCCTTCTCTCAGTTTCAAGATATTAGTAGGAAAAGTAAGCCCTCCAAATTTCATGAATTTATCTGCAACTGTTTTCTAGTTATCGTTTTCACAAAAAAGTGTGACATCCACACATCCACACAAATTCACCCACAAAAAAGATCGTAATTAGCACACACAAAAATAATTAAAAGCAACTAATAAAATAAGGAAGGTCAGAAAATTATTGTTATCACTGAGAAAGAAATTTGGACACAAATCAGAAATAGCTTCTATATTCAAAAGTTCAATATAATTATTAAAATGTTAAGTACGGAAGTTTCGTAACACATGCATTTTTCTCCTTTTTAAAATGTAGATTTGTGACTTATGTAGGAGCGTTCTTAACGTGCTTTCAACTGCGAGTCGAGTTTTGACCGAAGTTCGATAGAATAAGTTTCAGATGAATATATTACTCTCCATGGGATGTTGAAGAGAAACTAAAAATGAATGTGAAACTCGTAAAAATATTTTCTCGCTGCAAGATTTTTTTTCTTGAAAATAATGAATGAAAGAATTGCCATGCCCTCATTGTGAGTGCTCTACCCTTCATTTAAATACAAGTTAGAAAACTATTTTGAAAAACAGGCTTTATAACTTCATCAGTTTCTAAATGGGAATTTAAGAACATGAAATTCAGAATGGACATAAAAGTGCAGCTGTTCCATAATGCAGATACGTTATGAAAAATTTTTCATATATTCTGAAAGCCGAAGATTATTATTATTATTATTATTATAGATTAGCAGTTCGAACTCGAAAGTTCATTACCTCATCTACCCGAGACCGCCACACATCTCTGTCTTGTGCATTCTCCATCCAGTTTAAGTAATCATGTCCTAGTTCTTTTAGATCATCCCTTACATTTTTCTCCCATCTGTTTCTCGGTCTGCCTAGGGGTCTCTTACCAGTCGGTCTCCCTCTTAAAAAGATTATGAATGAATAAATAAAATATAATGAATAAGTATAAGAATATAGATATGATTATGAAAAAAATTTTGTAAAAATTCCAATAAATTTAATATGAATGACACAATCTTATTTTTTAACTCACTATTCACGAAGGTCGAATTAAATTAGACTATAGTTGAATTTGATTCGAATTTTGTATAAGATTTCATTCGTCTCGATTTTTCATAAGAAAAATGTAAAATTTATGTGCACGACGAAACTCACAAGATTTCCAGAACTATAATTTAAGGCATTTTTTATTTATTTACACCTGAAGTATACAAAATTATTTGAATTTAAACTAGAAAATAAATACGCGTGCTACGCGTACGCTTATTTTTTTTTTGTTACGCAATTTTTTAATTGAAATATAGAATTTACTGTATAAAATAAAGTTGTTCGAAATTGCAAGTTTGATTTTTGTAGTAAAATGATTTTTGTTTTAATAATACCGACTTTCGGTAATAAAAGCACAAGCATTACCTGAAATTCTTCTAAATTTTTAAAACTTCTTTGAAACCAAATTATTTTTTATTAAAAGTACTAATTTTCGGCATGAAGCGTCAACAAGACCAAAATAAGTGCCTTTGTATTGTAAATATTCTCTATTATTTTTATTAAAAATAACCAATATCCGATAGAAACGTTAACATCACCTCAAATGGTTCAAAAATTGTTAATCCTCATTAAAATCTATATCCATATTTCTAATTAAAACCGTTAACATGAGCTAAAATTATAAATTAAATTTTTGTCTACTTTGAAATCTACTGAGGTTGACCGTTTCAGTTAAGGTAAGAAAGTCATGGTCGTTCCCCAGTTTTTTCCCGTTTCGAAAACATTTTTTCATTCGAAGTAATTAAAACTGAATCCCAACTCATAGCACTCAAAATGGAACGCTTCTTAATTAAAAAATTTTAAAATTGATGCTTGATAAATTTTTAATTCAGAAATGTTTAACTTAAACTCTGAATAATCTACACTTATAAAATAGAAGCTTTCAACAGTTTTCAACTAAAACTTTTTTTTAACTTAACAGTTTTTAAATTAGAAGTTAAATTATTTTACTTTTAAAACGTTTTAAATAAAAAATTGTTAATTTGTTGGTTATACATCAAAATTCAAAACATCCACTGAAAAATTAACATTTTGTTCGATGGAACAATATAAAGTTCGAAGTTTGAATTTATCACACTGTAATTTCGACAATATATTGGTTTCTATGTTGAACAATTCAGCCTCTAATTGTTTTGGTTTTAATATAAATTTAATTTATATGTTCATTGCTCATTTCAAATGAACAGTCGAATATTAATAATATATTAAAACATTGTTCTATTTTCTAATTAAAACATTTCTAAGGCTTCACTAACGCTTTTGAATTGAAACAGTTCACTTTTTAACGTTCAAATTGTAAATTGTTTAATTTTTAATGGATTCGGAATCGGCTTATAGAATAAATTATTGTTTAATTTTTAGTACTTGAACTGAAAATCAATTTGCAAAGTAATTAATTAATTTCTATTCTAAAATTTTTTCAATTGAAAATGCACGCTTAAAAATACAGACCTCAAATGTACAATTTGTAAAGTAGAAGATTTTTGTGTTACACATTGTAAAATGAACGAATTTATTATTGAAAAAGTTCAGAATTGAACTTAAAATAAGTAAAAATACATTTGAAATCTAACTTATCTTAAATTGCACTATATATATATATATATATATATATATATATATATATATATATATATACCATTAAACCATTTCCCTTTCAGGGTAGGCGTGACACTACCCGATTCGGGTAGTGTTTCTAGGTTTTTCTTGTAGTTATAAATAACTACAAGTGTGGGCTCACCACACCCACGATGTGCCAACAGCACTCATGTCAGTATTCTTGAATGGTCACCCATCCAAGTACTAACCGCGTCCAACGCTGCTTAACTTCAGTGATCTGATGAGAACTGGGTTTTTCAGCGTGGTATGGCCGTTGGCTATATATATATATATATATACTATATCTTGTAATATATGAAATTTGAGTTATTTCAAGTAATTTAATGGATTTATTTCCTGAAAATTAGTACATTTTAAGGTAAAAAGAATACATTCACTATCATTTCCCTGTTTTCCCCAGTCTCAAAAAATTCACAGTCATTTTCTGGTTTCCCGTTCCAGCGACCAACCTGCTAAGGATTTTTTATTAAACATACCAAATTTCGATCTAAGACACCAACATAACATGAAATGGTTGAAAACTTGTGATTTTTCTTCAAAATGTAATGATCTTTAATCCAAATTTTAATTTTCGACAAAAACACTAAAGCAATTTAACATTCTTTTGTCTTCTAAAATTGATTATTTTAAAGAAAAGCATTTAACTTAAATTTCATGATTTTTGTTTGAAAGTACCAAATTTTTAATGTAAACCGCTGATGTAACCTACAATTGTAAGAAAACTTACGGACCTTCAATTTCGAATGTTTTTTGTTTAAAAATGTTAATTTCCGGTAAAAAATCTAACAAAACAGAAAAACTTAAATGGTTGAATTTTTTTAATTCTTGAAAGATAATAATTTTTTATTGAAAAATACCCATTTCCGATGTGAAATAGTAAGATATCTTAACCTTCCTGAAAACTGGGAATCTTGATGATTTTTGTTGCAATTTAATTTCGACACATTTATTTTCCAAAGTTTCTAGCAATCTCTTAAGATCGAGCTTACAATATTTGGAAATCATACCAAATTCTTTAAAATCACTTAAAACTTTCAAAATCTCTTAAAATTTTTTGGATTTAAAAATAGATTAAAATCATTAAAAGCTTTAAAATTCCGTGAATCCTTTAAAATTATTGAAGGTTCTATAAAATCCCTTTATTTAAGTAAAATTCTTTGATATCCCTTGAAATGTTTATGAATTCTAGAAAATTCTTCCACGGTTATTGAAAATTTTGAAACCTTTTGAAATTATTCAGGATGATTTAAAATATATTTTTTGAAATTATATGAGTTCCTTAAAATTGCTCATGGAATATTCCCATATATTCTTTCAATATTCCCACATATTTTTTCAATATTCCCAGATATTCTTGATATTCTTGATATTCTTTATATTCCCAAATATTCTTGATATCCCTTATATTCCCAAGTATTCCCTCATATTTCTACGTATTCCGAAGTATTCCTAAATATTCAGAAATATTCTGAAATATTATATCTTCCAATTCCCCAATTCCTTCCCATCCGTACATACATACATTTGTAACTAAAAAGTTGCATTTTCAAACATGAAGATTTATTTTCTATGGAAAAGACGAATTTTCCAAAAAATCCCATACATTTGCAACTGAATAGTTTGAACAGTGAATGTGATAGTGCAAATTTTATTTGAATAATTTTTAGTTTATATTTGTTTAGTTTCAACATTTTTTAATTAAATAATTGCATCTTTATACCAAAAAGATTAATTTTAACCAAAAATGTAATTTTTAAATTTTCATTCAAGAGAATTATTTTTGAATGAAAAAAGACGAATTTTCTACAATACAATTGAATTTTCAGTTAAAAAAATTACTTTTAATTTAAAAATACGATTTACAACCAAGGAGCTGAATTTTCAACCTAAAAAGATGAATGAAATTAAAAATAAACAACAGTCGGATTTTACAAACCAAAAACGAATTTTCAAAAAAATACCAAATTCTTGAATTTTCAAGCCAAAATGGTGAATTTTCTGCAAAACAGTTGAACTATAAACAAAAAAGTAAATTTTTAACCAATGAGTTGAGTTTTCAACAAAATAGTTAAATTTTCAGTTAGAAAAATTAATTTTCAACCAAAAAATTGATTTTCTATAAAAAAAGACAAATTTTCAACGAAATACATTAATTTTTAACCAAATAGTTGAATTTTCTACTGAATTGTTGAATTTTAAGCCAAAAATACGAACTTTCTACAAAAAAATTGAATTTTTAACAAAAAAGTTAATTTTCAATCAAAACAGATGAATTGTCAAACCAGAAAGATGAATGTTCAACAAAATAATTGAATTTTCAACCAAAACATATTTTTAAGTCGAGGAAGAAAAAAAATTGCAATTGAATTGTTGAATTTTTAAGTCAAAAAGGCGAATTCTCAATAAAACAGTTGAATTTTCAACTAAGAAGTCTCACTTTTGAAAAAAAATTTCAAATTTTCGACAAAATAATTCACTTTCATACCAAAAAAGGATATTATAATTCATAATCAAAAATTTATTAGTAGACTTTTATACTGAAAACAATGAACTTTCAAGCAAAAATAATTAAGATTTTCTTATTTTTTTCTATTAACTAAGTTCAGATTTAAACGGAAAAAACGAGAAAAAGAGGGGAATAGGAAAAAGACTGTGGAGCCTGCGATAAACTAATAGGGATTTTGATCATTTATAGACCAAAGAATAAAACTTTAAATATCATATTATTCTGAAATATTGTCTCATATTCCCAAATATTCCCTCATATTCCTACATACTCCTACATATTCCCTGATATTCCCTCGTATTCCTACATTTTCTCTCATATTCCCACATATTTCAATATTCTTCATATTCTTTGTATTCCCAAATATTCCGATATATTCTATATATTCCCGAATATCCTTTAGGGAATATATTCCTGGTACATGAAAAATCAGAGTGGTCGACCCCTCGCATTAATATTTCTAAAACATAGTAAAAATCTATAAAAATAAGCAGAAGTCAGTAAGTAAATTAATAATTCGTTTGTAGTTTCTCTATTTTTTCATCACTTCCTTTGATACTTTAAAATTATTTATTCCGATACGAAGTTTCTTAAAATGATTTCTCTAGAATTGCAAAAGAATGATAGGAAATTCATTTTAGGATAATCATTATGAATAGGCGCATACTGAATTTCATATAATAATTATAATTCTAGAGAAACTGTTTAACTAAAAAAATTAATAAAAATTAGCGAAATGCGTTTAGGCCGAGCCTCCATGGCCTCCATACAATCTCAGGCCTGATTTACAGATTAAATTTTTATTTTAGGAATTTGCGGAGCTTCGCCAATGCGCTGAGATTTATTCGCTTCAATAAATGACACTGATAACATTTTGGACAGATCTTTATCTCTCCGAATGTCGAATAATAGTGGAATCGCATTACGAGTACACAGCATTTCCTTGACGGAGTTGTTTTGCCAAAAAAAAAGTAAAAAAACAAGGCAATATGCCGCCGACCTGTTTGGAGCTCATACTCCTCGTGAAATCCAATTTGATGGTTGGCTGCACTGCGAACTCTGCGAGTTCCGATACGTGCAGTATACTGCTCAACTCGCGATATTCACGTTTAAGTTCGAACAATGCAGAATCTGCAATGAGCTAGTGCGGCATGAACTACAATTCCCTTACTCTGACTGTGAAATTTTCTTCAATTAATTTTTTCACAAGAACTCCAGGATAACCTGGGAAGAAGAGGTACGTGGTTTGTCCGGAAAGTATCCGACCTTGTTGTGTACCAGGAATTAGAGTTGATTTTTGTCAATAGCGAAGATATCCTGTTCAAAGTTTTGCCATGTGAAGGCCACAACCTTCTTCCAGTGATCCTCTCACTTTCGAAAGCACTCCTTAAAGCCACCTTTCGGAATGCTTCATCGCATTCTGTTTTAGATCATCTACGACTCAGAATTGTTTTCCTTCGAGAGGATATTTTAATTTGGAAAAGAGCCGGAAAAAACAGAAGGCCTGGTTAGGACTGTATATGGGCTGCACAGGTCGTGTAAGACCATGCTTCACCAGAAATTGTTGAACAAGCTGCGATGGATGGAGTGGTTCGTTGTCGTGGCGAAGAACCCAGTTGCCACTTTCCCACAAATCAGGTCGTTTCGTTCTCACTGCATCACGTAATCGCTTCAGAACTTCTTGGTTATATTCTTTATTCATCCTGTTGTGAACCTCCCAGAGGTCCCCCATAAATGGTAAATACCTGTTTTTGACAGTAGCACAATTGGGGGCAATGTTCGGATAATTTCAGGTCAGACCTTCCAAAGTGACAACTATGTTCGGGTGAAGGATTTCAAATCAAGAAAAGTAGACTTTGTCCTTCTCAATCCTATACAACGACCACCGACATGTGTTCCACGGAGCTTTACGACTTCCAGTTAGTCTCCAGTTCAGAAATGTTTCATGAGATCGTTCTTCATTTTCCAGACTTCTTCGAAATTAAAGGGCTGCAGGGTAGGCCATACAGCAGGGCTGAATTAAGTGCAAAATCTTATATTAAGACTAATACTTTAGGAACTTGTCAATTACATGAAACATGCTTCCCTTATGCTTAAAGTCGATTTGCAACCCTTTGGGGTTAGAAAGTTGTTGCAATTGTTTCTGATGATATGTTCATATTACTAAGTTTGCAACCCAATATGATGTCAGTAACATGTAAACATTTCAAAAATACAATATTTCTAAAAATATAATTTAGCCTTGAAATTCGACCTTCATTTTTAGGGTTTCGTAGCTCCGGGAAGAAACCCTTATAGTTTCGGTCAAGTGTCTGTCTGCCTCTCCGCCCTTTGTACTTTTTTCCAAGCAGAGGAAGTGTAGAGACGTAAGGGAAACTGAGGGGTAATGAGAGGGCGGGAATTAGGGGAATTGGGAACGGGAGCGGAAGTAAGGGAAATTAGAAGAAATAAGGGGTAGGTAGGGAAAGAAAACGAAAATAAGGAAAGGGGAAGTAGCAAAAATTAGGAAAAATGAGGATGGCATTGGAATCGAGGGGAAATGAGAGGAGAAGAGGTAGGTTAAATGAGGGGCAATTAAGGGAGAGGGTGATAAGGAAATGAGGGGATGTATGGGAAGTAGGAGAAATCATAGAAATTGAGGGGTAATAAGGGATAATGTGGGGAGGGAAAGTGCGTGAAGTAAGGGAAGAGAATAGAGGGAAAGTATAGGAAATAAGGAAAAATGAGGGGGAACTAGGGAAAGTGAGGTAAATGAGATCAAATGATGGGAAAATAAGGGAAGGCGAAGTAGGATAATTGAGGGGAAATTAATGTAAGAAAATAGAGAAAGTGGGGAGAAGTAGCAGGCAATTAGGGTAAGGGGATTGTTATTTGAAAAAGCGAGGAGAGGGGGTAGTAGAACCGGAGGAAGGTGGGGAAGGGGTGAAGCGAAGGGTGTAGTGCGGAAAGGGAAAGTAACCGATTGTAGTGGAGGTTAGGAAAGAAAGTATGGGTGGGGGAGGTTTTTACGACATAGCTATGGTTCTAATAGGCTGGGGAACCCTTTTTTGTACGTACGCGACGCCTACTTTAAATAATTTTTAAATTCAAAATTGCAACCCTCTCATAAGTCCGGAAGATTGAAAAAAATGGTTTATTGGTGGCTGTTATCAAGAAAAGATTAGAAAATATCTCTCCAGTCTTATCACAGTAAGTTGTGTTACTCGCTGTAGGATAGTCTCCTTCGTATGAAATTACACATAATAATAGAGTTTACTACAATAATTATTTGAAATATTTAGGAGTTTTTTTTAAAATAAAACTTTAGCAAAAAGTTGAAAGCGGTGTCAGTACAAAACTATGTAGATGACCAACAAAATCAGAATTTTCTATTTTTTTAGATCAAATGTTTCTTAACCGCACTCAGAAACTCAACATCCAGAAATGCTAAAATGCTGAAATGATTTAGCATATTATCAAGCTCAGATTGTCATTAAAACTTCCTCGCTCTTCTCTAATTTATATAGAAAAGTTACGACGTGATATTCAGTAAAGTCGGTCTTTTTTACTGTAGCAAAAAAGTGACTCAAAGAAGGAATAATTTTCTTGCGTCGGTGAGATACTAAATTCCGGCTAACTGGTCAGGAAACTCTCTTCTCATTTAGCAATAAATCACGCATAGGCGAGCAGGGTCGCGATTTCCGTGCAATCGGTATTTTAGTTTAGAGCCAGGTCGAGCAAGTACGCGCTCATCGATCGATCGTGGGTTCTTCGTAACGTCGCGTCGACACTGATGAGTTCCTAACCACAGGATTAAGGTTGAATGGTTCGACTACTCTTGTCCAGTAATGTCCCACAGTCAAACCGGTAGAAGTAGATCCATTTCAGCAGCGAACTAAAATCTCTTCAAGCCCTCCAACTTAGAGTGTATGAGCTGCCAAACTTTCTCTGGTAATAATTTAATCATTTCACAGGCAAAATTACTATCCGATAATACCCTTCTAGAGTAGAGAAACTAGTTCTCGTGTAGCTAGGGTATTAGGGAATGAAAATTTGGGAAATAGAATAGATATTTAATTCAACTTTAAAAAAGCATTGCATTAGAGAGCCGCCGAGGCGGAAGCAACTCCAAAACTCCTAAAAATTAAAGTAAGTTACCCTGGATTAGATCAAATTACTCCGGATTACCTCTATATACAGAATTACTCTAGTATACCTAAGAATACTCCGGATTGTATAAATAAATTTTCGGTGCCAAAGGGCAAATAAACAAAAAATGAAACTTAAGTTTGAATTGGCTACCTTTCGGACTCTATGTGGTCCGTTTTGAAGCCTGTAGTGAAAATTTATTATAAAGAATTAATTGAAATGAATAAATACATTCTTTATATAATAAATAGCCACGAGTGTAGGGATTCTAGCAGGAAGTCGGGCGTGTAAATATGAGGAGACATTTTTGGAAGAGGGGGGAAGTAAGCTGGTTAGGGAGTGTTGGTGGGAGAAGGAGAACGGAGAGGGGGTGGGAAGATGGAGGTTGAAAGAGAAAGGTATTTTAGAACGAATGGACTGCAGATGGATGAAGTGAGAAGGATGCATGAGGAAGGAAGGAAGGTATATGAGTTGGTTAAGAAAAACAGCATGGAGAGAGAGAGAAGACAGCAGGGGAAGAGAGAATAAGAGAGACAAGGTGCAATAGGAACTATGTGTGGATTATGCCAAGGGCGACAGCGCAATATTTGTGTGAGAAAGGAGAGAAAGGAAGGCAGGAGCTTCTAGCGAGGATGAGATGTGGGTGCATGGAAGGTTTTAATAGGTTCTGGCTCGCTAGGGAAAAGAGGATGTGTGAACTATGTGGGAAGGGGGAGGCAAGAGTGGAGCACTGTTTGGAGGAGTGCGTAGAGGTGGAAAGGAGTGGGATAAGCATGGAGGTATTGATGCATGAAAGGGGGACAAAAGGGCAGTAGCATGGGTGAAGGGAGTCTTGGGTAAGATGGAGAAGAAGAGAAGGAAGGAGGAAGAGGAATGGAGAAGGAAAGATAGTAGATAAGTATTAGGGATTAGCCGCGGAGGCAGAGTTTGGTAATGCGAGGCAAAGCAAGAAAGTAGGGACATGCGTGCGAGGCGAGGAAGGCAATGCGATAAGAGCAATAGGCGTTAGAGATAAAGTGTGGAAGGATGTTAGTTTTAAGGGTTAGTTTTAAGAAAATTCTGTAAAAAAAGGGAAGTGTAAGCAAGTCCATTTTTTAAGGCCAGCAGGCTGAAAAATAAACGTTTATCTATCTGTAATAAATAGTCATAGCCGTAAAAGTAGAAGTTAAAAAATTGTAATAAATAGTCATAACCGTAACAGTATGTATACCATTAAGCCATTTCCCTTTCAGGGTAGGCGTGACACTACCCTATTCGGGTAGTGTTTCTAGGTGGATAGTTTTCTTGTAGTTATAAATACCCGCGTGAAAAAAGTTTGCATGGCTCATGCATGGCAATAAACTTGGAAATATCTGGCTAAAGCATGGCTCACGCATGGCAATACACTTGAAAATATCTGGCTAAAGCATGGGTCACGGCTGAATGGTAGCATGGTTAAAGCCTTGTTCGTGTCCGTCTTCGATGCTTAGGACACGCTAAACACAAATGAATATTTTGAAGTACATGCAAGTGATAGAGAATATTAGCTAGCGTTGAAAATTAAAATCTTAAGTTTGCCAATAGCCGACACCCGAGTGCACCGGAACGTGCACCAGGTCGTTCAAGACGTCATCTACGAGAACTTTTTTGAAATTTTAATTGTGTCGATAGCCAAAATAACTACCAATGGTGAGTCGCCGATCAGGGTGCACCGGATCGTGCACCAGGTCGTTTAGCACGTATTCCACGAGAACTTTTTTGAAATTTTAATTGTATCGATAGCCAAAATAACTACCAATGGTGAGTCGCCGATCAGGGTGCACCGGATCGCGCACCAGGTCGTTTAGCACGTATTCTACGAGAAATTTTTTGAAATTTTAATTGTGTCGATATCCAAAATAACTACCAATGGTGAGTCGCCGATCAGGGTGCACCGGATCGTGCACCAGGTCGTTTAGCACGTATTCTACGAGAACTTTTTTGAAATTTTAATTGTGTCGATAGCCAAAATAACTACCAGTGGTGTGTCGCCGATCACGGTGCACCGGATCGCGCACCAGGTCGTTTAGCACGTATTCTACGAGAACTTTTTTGAAATTTTAATTGTGTCGATAGCCAAAATAACTACTAATGGTGAGTCGCCGATCAGGGTGCACCGAATCGCTCACCAGGTCGTTGAGCACGTATTCTACGAGAACTTTTTTGAAATTTTAATTGTGTCGATATCCAAAATAACTACCAATGGTGAGTCGCCGATCAGGGTGCACCGGATCGCGCACCAGGTCGTTTAGCACGTATTCAACGAGAACTTTTTTGAAATTTTAATTGTGTCGATAGCCAAAATAACTACCAATGGTGAGTCGCCGATCAGGGTGCACTGGATCGCGCACCAGGTCGTTTAGCACGTATTCTACGAGAACTTTTTT
>CAKNYM010053095.1:365554-377430 GCA_932195095.1 Andricus curvator
AATTGTGTCGATATCCAAAATAACTACCAATGGTGAGTCGCCGATCAGGGTGCACCGGATCGCGCACCAGGTCGTTTAGCACGTATTCTACGAGAACTTTTTTGAAATTTTAATTGTGTCGATAGCCAAAATAACTACCAATGGTGAGTCGCCGATCAGGGTGCACCGGATCGCGCACCAGGTAGCTTAGAACGTATTCTACTGAAACCTTTTTGGAATTTAAATTGTGCCAACAGCCAAAATAACTACCAATTGTGAGTTGACGCTCCGGGTGCCCCGGATCGTGGACCAGACCGTTCAAGACGTCATCTATGAGAACTTTTTTAAAATTTGAATTTTTTCAATAACCAAAACAATTCCAATTGTTATTTTTCAATAACCAGAACAATTCCAATTGACAAATATTCTCGTGGACCTGAGGTTCCGTTAAAGTGACTTCAACCCAATGTTGCAAAAACCAAGAACTTTTTTCTTGATTTTGGGTCTGGGACGTCTTGCAACTATTTTTCGATCACAAACAAAATCTTCCACTCAGCCGTTTTTGAAAAAAAATTGAATAACCCCATTTTTCTCGGAAATGAAGCCAGATATAAAAAAAGATAACAGTGCACAATCATTGTTTGGAGAAATTTCTACAAAAAACCCTTCATAATTTTTTATCCCACTTCGTTTACTTGAAATATCTTAGCCTTTGGTTAACACTTAACACTTTTTATCCTTTGCTGATAACATTGTTCAAATAACAAAATATCTTCAGACAATTTGAATAATAATATTTATCTGTTATAATTTTGTATCTGGTATAAAACACGGGAAAGCGAATTTTTCCTCAAAAAAATTGAAAAAATTATTATTTTTCGAAATACCGAAGTGAGTTGAAAAATTATAAGGGGAGTTTTTTATAGGAATTTGTCCAAGGAACAATTTCGCCCTTTAAATTTTTTTCATATCTCGCTTGTTTTTCGAGAAAAACGGGGAATTTGGATTTTTTTAAATTAAGAATTGACTCGAAAATGGCTCCAGCAAAGATATTGTTTTTCATCAAAAAAAATAGTTGTAAAAAATTCCTAGATACAAAACAGAAAGAACAATTCTTAGTATTTGCACCTTTGAGTTGAAGTCATTTCAGCGAAGCCGTAACCGTGACCTATTTTTGTGAAATGAAAAACTGAAATTGTTAGACCTGAAGGTGGTTGTGAATACCGTGAAGTCAATTCCATAGAAACATTCTTTTTTTATTTTATTCTGTAGTCATAGACGTCATAGATACACATAAATGTCCTATATTCAGAGAGACTGAATAACAAGTTTTAATCTATCTCGAAGAAAATAATAATGAAGTGGGTACTCTTACAATGGGTAAAGCAAAGGAGTGTCACCGTTATGGAAGAACGGAAGCAATGCGTGGAGTTGAAGAGGTGGATGTGGATTCTAATGGCAACATTTTTAAAGCTATTTTGAGAATGAGAAGCGGTAATAAGAAAATCTTTATTGCTAATGTTTTTCATTTTATACTTGTGCTTTATTCGTTAGATATTTTATGTTTTTCATTTTAGTTTAATGTTTTGAATTATTTTAATGATTTTTGTTGATTTCCAAACTAATTTTAATATTCTACCGGCAGAGGATAAAAAGTTTTTAAATTCCCTTCATGTAACACCGGAGGGGGAAATACTGGGGAAGAAAAATCTCACAGCGCTTAAGAAAAAAGATACAAAATTGTCAGTAGTCAAAAAATCGCAAAAGGAGGGCCAATTGAACTTGAATATAAATGTTCTAAATTTTCCACTATTCATCCCCGCGAAACCGAGCAATTCGGTTTTACAAGAGCCGCTAAGACCGCAAGTGATATCCAAGTCTGCTCATAACGAAGCTACCTCTTTGAAAGTAAATTTGTTTAGTTTTTCACTTCATTATGATAAAATGAGAAATATTTTTTCAGTATTATATTATTCTAATATTATTTTATTTGTTGAAGAAACCCAAGTGTCAGGCCTGCCAGTTAAAAGTTTACTAGAAGATGTGATTCTCCTCCAAACCCAACCAGTAAAATTTTTCTTAAGATAATTATGAGACTTAAGTTTATCTTAAATTTTAATTTTGGGACATACTAATTTTTCCAGAAATTTATAAACTATCTGGTGCAGCCGGGTCGTCGAATCACCACTTGGAATTGTTTTTTTTATTGAACAAATTTAAATTTCAAAAAAGTTCTCATAGATGACATCTTGAACGGTCTGGTCCACGATCCGGGGCACCCGGAGCGTCAACTCACAATTGGTAGTTATTTTGGTTGTTGGCACAATTTAAATTCCAAAAATTTGTTAGCAGAATATGTGCTAAGCTACCTGGTGCGCGATCCCGTGCACCCGGATCGTTGACTCACCGCTGGTAGTTATTTTGGATGTTGGCACAATTTAAATTTTCAAAAAATTCTCGTGGAATACGTGCTAACCTACACCGCGCGAAATCCGGCGCACCTGGATCGTTGAGTCACCATTTATTGTTATTTTCGCCTTTGACACAGTTCAAATTTTTAAAAAGTTCTCATAGAATTCGTGCTCAACTACCTGTTGCGCTATCCGGTGCACCCGGATCGTCAACTCGCCGCTGGTAGTTATTTTGGACGTTGGCACAGTTTGATTTTTAAAAAAGTTCTCGTAGAATACGTGCTAAACGACCTGGTGCGCGATTCGGTGCACCCAGATCGTCAAATCACCATTTGTTGTTGTTTTGGCCATTGACACAGTTTAATTTTTAAAAAAGTTCTCATAGAATATGTGTTCAACTACCTGGTGCGCTATCCGGTGCATGCGGATCGTCGACTCATCGCTGGTAGTTATTTTGGATGTTAGAACAATTTAAATTTAAGAAAATTTCTCGTAGAATACTTGCTAAACGAACTGGTGCGCGATCAGGTGCACACTGATCGTCGACTCACCATTGGTAGTTATTTTGGCTATCGACACAATTAAAATTTGTAAAAAGTTCTCGTAGAATACGTGATAAACTACCTGGTGTGCGATCCGGTGCACCCTGATCGGCGACTCACCATTGGTAGTTATTTTGGCTATTGACACAATTCAAATTTCAAAAAAGTTCTCGTAGAATACGTGCTAAACGACCTGGTGCGCGATGCAGTGCACCCTGATGGTCGACTCACCATTGTTAGTTATTTTGACTATCGGCACAATTAAAATTTGTGAAAAGTTCTCGTAGAATACGTGCTTAACTACCTGGTGTGCGATTCGGTGCACCTGCGTAGTCGACTCACCATTTGCAGTTATTTTTGTTATGGATACAATTCAAATTTTGAGAAAATTCTCGTAAAATACGTGCTCAACTACCTGGTGCGTGATCCGGTGCACCCTGATCGTCGACTCACCATTGGTAGTTATTTTGGCTGTCGCCACAATTAAAATTTGTAAAAAGTTCTCGTAGAATACGTGCTCAACTACCTGGTGCGCGATCCGGTGCACCCTGATCGGCGAATTACCATTGGTAGTTATTTTGGCTATTGACACAATTTAAATTTCAAAAAAGTTCTCGTAGAATACGTGCTAAACGACCTGGTGCGCGATGCGGTGCACCCTGATCGTCGACTCACCATTGGTAGTTATTTTGGCTATCGACACAATTAAAATTTGTAACAAGTTCTCGTAGAATACGTGCTCAACTACCTGGTGCGTGATCCGCTGCACCCTGATCGTCTACTCACTATTGGTGGTTATTTTGGCTATTGACAAAATTAAAAATTTTTTAAAGTTCTCGCAGAATACGTGCTCAACTACCTGGTGCGCGATCCGGTGCACCCTGATCGGCGACTCACCATTGGTAGTTATTTTGGCTATTTTCAACGCTGGCTAATATTCTCTATCACTTGCAGTTTCTTCAAGATATTCATTTGCGTTTAGCGCGTCCTAAGCATCGAAGACGGACACGAGCAAGGCTTTAACCATGCTACCATTCAGCCGTGACCCATGCTTTAGCCAGATATTTCCAAGTGTATTGCCATGCGTGAGCCATGCTTTAGCCAGATATTTCCAAGTTTATTGCCATGCGTGAGCCATGCAAACTTTTTTCACGCGGGTAACTACAAGTTTGGGCTTACCACACCCATAATATGCCAACAGCACGCAATATTATCGAATGGTCACCCATCCAAGTACTAACCGCGCCCAACGCTGCTTAACTTCAGTGGTCTGACGAGAACTGTTTTTTTCAGCGTGGCATGGCCGTTAAAAAATTGTAATAAATAGTCATAAAAAACATTCTTTAGATAAAAATAATAATAAGTGAATAAGAAATTATCTAATAGTCATAAATCCTACGTATAGTGATTTAAACATTACCTGACATTAATTGAAATGACAACTGAAAGAGCTGTTGATTTGAATATATCGGAGCTTAATGGATCATCCTTCATCCCAACAATGTGATTCATTATCGAAAAATTATTTCAAAAAAATAATTGAAATACAATTTGTATATTAATGTCGACAATAGCTTCGATTAATATCACTGTGGAAATAAAGCGAATTTAAATTATGTAAAAAGAAAGAAAATTTTAAATGTAAGGTTAAGTTACGGAAATACGAAAACGAGATCAAAATTACAAAATGATTAAAAATTTACCAAATTTAATATATTCAGACATTGTTGCGATTTTGGATTAACCAAAATAAACTTAAATACAATTAATTCAAATTCACATTTTTTATGAATGAGGAAAAAATTGTGATTTCCACAAGTGTTTACAAAGTCATCGATTAAAGGTCAATTAGTACATTCCTAAAGTCAGTGAATATGGACATTAATCATAAGGCGCTGAAATTTGAAAATCCATCATAAATAAAATTGTAAATTAAAATTAGTTTTTACATAATAAACTATGAAAATCTGGAAGCCTGGAGTTGTCGTATTTGAGATTAACGCATTTTTTCCTTGTTAATGTAGAAAGATTCAATAGTTAAACGTTTATTTAAATTTTTTTCACAAGCTAGAATCTTTGGATGTTGAAAATCAAAATCATGACCAGTCTCAATTCTATGTCTTTCGAGTGCCGTGATATTATCTATATTTGAATGATGACGTGTATGTTCTTTAATTCTATGATGTAATGATCTACCTGTATGTCCAATGTAACAACAGTCACAGTTTAAACAGTCAAAACAGTAAGTAACATTTCTTTTATGCAAAATATCTAATTTATCCTTAGGAGAAAGAAATAAGTTGAAATTAGACTTTGTTGGTCTAAAAATTACCTTAATGCCTTTTTGCCTTAATATTGAAGCTATTTCATCAGTAATACCAGAAATGTCTTTTGAAAATTTTCTTTTCTTTTAAGACCATGGATGTCGTGATAAAAATGTAGGTATCTACAAGACCAAGTTTTTTTGTGGTACCAGTTCGTTAAAAGAGTTTCATTATGTTCTCTTGTGACGGAAATATCTAAAAAATTAAGTGTGGAGTTTACTTCTTCTTCATAGGTAAATTGGAGATTTGAATCATAACTATTGAAAATATCTAAAATCTCTTGTAGTTTTTGTTTAGGAATGATCATGAAAATATCATAAACATACCTTTTTATAAAAGGGTACATTAAAACTGAGGGAAGATAAACAGTCAATTTCAAGTGCTTCCATGACAATATCAGCTATTGCTGGTGATAATGGTGAACCCATAGCCATTCCATCTATTTGTTTGTAGTTTTTGTTATTGAACTTAGAAAATGTAGATCTAAGGCAAAACTCTACTGCATTTAAAAATTCATCTCTGGGTATAAGAGTATTTGAGGCAATGAGGTCCCATTCGTTTTTGATGCATTGTAAAGTTAAATTGATAGGAATATTAGGAAATAAGTTGACAAAATCCAATGACACAAGAATGTGATGTTTTGGCATTTTAAAGTTCTTTAGGCAATTGGCAAAATCCCAACTATCTTTAACATGGTACTCTGATTTTCCTGTTATCAATCTTAAATGATCAGAAAGAAACTTAGCTAATTTGGAAGTAGGACTATTTATGGTAGACACAATTATTCTTAAAGGATTTCCCTTTTTATGAACTTTAGGTAGTCCATCTGCTCTGGGGATAGTAGTAACATTTGCTTTGAACTCTTTAGCTTCTTTAGATGATATATATGCTTTTTTATCCCATCTATTAATAATAATATTATTAGATTTTTCAGTATTGGCCGTATACTCAAATTTAACTTTTCTGAATTTAGATGTATCTGATAGTGAATTTAACATTTGTTCAATATATTGAGATTTACTCATTGCAACAGTTGTGTTACCTTTATCTGATTTCAAAAAAATAAGATCAGGATTATCTTTGACAAATTTCATTGCTGGACTAAAATCTAAGTTATCATGAAATTTCTGTTTGTTTAAAACTGGTGAATAAGGAAAATTTAGAATAGTCTGAGAGCATTGGACTCATAGTTCATTCTGTATATCAAGGGAAAAATTCCAGATTACATAGAAATAATCTGGATTACATAAAATTATGGTGTATTACTCAACCTAAGCTAGACTCACATTAATATTCAAACAAAAATAATTACAGTTAAATAAAATTGTTTAATTTCCAAAGAAACATTTTCACTTTTATCTAAATAGTTACATTTTTTACCAATGAGATTAACTTTCTTTTCATTAGATCTTGGTGTTGTTGATTAGCGTGAGGTAATTTATGATTTTTGGTGGAATGGCTGTTTTTGGTGTACTAGTCGTGGTAAGTTACTTACCTGTAGTGAGATAATATACCGGGTGTCGAAAAAGTCCCGGGACGGCTGAATATTTCCTCAGGTAAGATATTTTTCAGGGCGGTCAAGGTCATTCTTGAAGGAACTTTCAACAAGGAATTCAATTATGACCTTTATTTTGATCTTGACCATGACCTTCACGGTCATTTCAAGGTCAAATTGATTTTTTTAAATGGGAACCTCTATTTTTGACCCCGGGAACTGATAGAGCGGAAAATTTTACGTCCAGATATGACCTTGAGTAATCCAAATTTGACCTGGGAAGGTCATGGCAAGGTCAAACAACATACAGCAGGATGACTCGACCAGCATGCATTCATGAAGAAAATGTTCAACGCAAGAGTTGTAGCATTTGATACTCCCGATCGATTGGTGACTTTGACCACGTCTATAACCAGAACCTTCACCAGGACATTTTCTTCAAAAATGCATGCCAGTCGAGTCATCCTGCTGCACGTTGTTTGACCTTGCCCTGACCTTTTCAGATCAAATTTTCGATTTGTCAAAGTCATATATGGACGTAGAATTTTCCGCTCTCTCAGTTCCCGGGGTCAAAAATAGAGGTTCCCATTTAAAAAAATCAATTTGACCTTGAAATGGCCGTGAAGGTCATGGTCAAGATCAAAATAAAGGTCACCATTGAATTCCTTGTTGAAAGTTCCTTCAAGAATGACCTTGACCGCCCTGAAAAATATCTTACCTGAGGAAATATTCAGCCGTCCCGGGACTTTTTGGACACCCTGTATACCGGGATATCCTATTCGATCCCACTTATCTCCCATGGGATATCCCAGGGGTAATTGGACGGATATCCTTTCAGGCGGAAATTGGGATATCGCCAGAATATCAGGTATATCTATGGGACGTTTTCAGGATATTTAAATGTCCCAAGTAGGTTATTACATTTTTTATATATCCTAATTGGGACATTTGAATATCTCAGAAACGTCCCATAGATATCCCGGATATCTTGGGGATATCCCAAGTTCCAACTTGCAGGGTATCCGACGAGTTATCTCTGGGATATCCCTGGGACAACCTGAGAGATAAACGGGATCGAATGGAATATCCCAATTGAAGTTAAAAAATTGTGAGTGAAACATTATTATGTAGCTCTCGCCCTGAACATGCAGTGCTTTTTTAGTGGTCAATATATGGGACAGAATACATCAAGGGTTTCCACCTGAAATTATTGTTTTTTTTGTCCATATACGGGGGCCTGAAGTTTTCACTTTTTCAGGTGATTTTTCACCTTCACAATAGTGTAACTTCTTTTACGATTATCCGATTGGACTTTTATTACAGTGTTTTGGAAAGCTCTTTGTATGTACTTTAAGACTGTCATAACAATTTTTATTTTCATTCTGATTTTTGTTGTGGTCCCCTTGAGCTTAAAAATTTCAATTTGACCATGGAATTATTTCCAGCCCACTTTTCCTTCTACATGACTTTGAAGAGTGTAAGTAAAAAGATCTATTGTTAAGAAAGAAAAAAAAATTTTAAGTATGGTTTTCAAATAATCAATTTTAATTTTGATTTCCAAACAAAAAATTCATAATGAAAAAAAAATTGTTATAATATTCTTGAAGTGCTTGAAAAGAAAAACTGCAGACGGAGAAAACTGGAGGCCCCTGTATATTAACAACCGGTTGATACATGGACCTATGGTTTAGTATATTAATATAGGTCCACTAGTACTAGTACACTAGTAGTATTCAGTCAAGTTTCAACCCGATAAAAAAAAATAATTTTAGGTGGGAACACTTGACGTATTCTGCCCCATACATACAAAAATGGACAGCACACCTCTTCACCATGGCTGCATGCCCAGGAATGAGGTTATGTACAATGTAACGTGAGATTATAAATTTGTCGACCGCGAGAGGAGCCTGACATGCATTTGTAAAATTAAAAAGTGGTGGGATATTTTTGAAATTCACATGTTTTATATTTTCAAACGTCTCTTTGAGAGTATGTTTTTCGTATTTATTTTCTGTGCCTAATATTTTAGCATTAGAAAAATCAAAGTTGTGGTAAAGAGCGTGTGAATGAACTACTAAAGTAGTACCTCTAGAAAGTCTCTCTCGCCATCAATTTTGTGTTCTCTAGAATAGTTAAATTATGAGTTAGAGAATAAAGTTTAAATCAAAAAACCATGTTTTTTTTAAATGTTTAAATTTTCAACCAAAGAAAGTAAGTATTAGTTGAATTTGCAACTGGAAAATGTATATTTTTAGTACAATTGATGAATTCTCAAATAAGAAAAATCCAGTTTCAACCAAAAATGAAATAATTTTAATTTTCCAAAAATTACGAAAAAGGAAACGAATGTTGATAAATTTAAGTTTAAAAATTAAATTTTTATCCAAAAACAACGGTTTTTTAACAAAATAGTTAAATTTTCAACCGAAGAAATGAATTTTCGAGTAAAAGGAAAAATCATCAATTAAAAAATAAGTTTTTAAACAAATCTCTAAACAGTTGAACTTATTAAAAAAAATTGTAATAAAGAAGTTGAATTGTCAACCAGAAAATATGAATTTTGAAACAAAAAATTTTTAGCAATACAGTTCAATTCTTTTGACCCAAAATAATTAAAATTTAACCAAAAAAAGATAAATTGATAACCAACAATTTATGAATCTGCAAAAAAATGAATTTTTATCAAAGCAGTTCAAATATTAACTAGAAAGTGAAATTTTCAACAAAAAATGTAATTGTTGATTTTTGACTACAGAATATTTTAATGTTATTTTAAGAAGAGTTGAATTTAACGGAAAGATGAATTTTTAACCAAATAATTGAATTTTCAACTAAAAAAAGAACTAAGATAGTTAAATTTTGAATTTAAGAAAAATAACATTTAACTCCAGAAATTATTAGTTTTTCATTCTAAAAGTGTTACAACTTCCAAAGTGCATGCAGACAAAGTTGCTACTTAAGAAAATAATGACAGGCAATTCGTCTTAAGTATCGGACCATTCTGAAGCGTAATTTACGGATAAACAAATTCGAAATCTCTATAAAAGCGTTTCATATTATTTTGATTCAATTTCGGCATCAAATTGATCTACTGGCATTTATTGTGATGTCTAGCATTCAACTATGGAAAGCGATTGTCCCAAGGAGTCAGAACCGTATATCTCCGTTTTTGAAAATAGAACCTGAAATCTGTGGTCTTCCGCAAGTCAACAATTTGATTTGTAATTTGTTTTTCACTCCTTGAAACAATTGCTTTCGACAGCGAAAAACTGAAGATTTTCAAAAAATGCATAGGAAATGCTGCCGGATAACTAAATTTGTTCATCTTTATTGCAAAAGACAAAGATGAAAATTCGTCAGACTAGAAGTCGGAAGTTTCGACTCAATATATTTTTAAATAAAAAACTCGTTTTTCAAAAGAAACAAAAATATAAGATCAGTTTGCAATAAAAAAACAGGCATCTTAATATATGTATATATCATTGCACGACCTACTTCCACCCTTAAGTTTCGACCGAGCTACTTAAGTAATGTTTGTAAAAAGAATGAAACGGCACATCGAATCTTCCTCCGGACGTCCAATAGAATTCGTAGATTTCACCCGAGCAGAGTATAAGAATCGGTTTCTTGTTCGGTTTACGATACCGGAAGAATGATCGCACAAAGTAGCGCGAGAAGAGCAGACGAAAAGAAGAATCGGGATGCTGAAGCGAGCGATAGCTTTGTGGGTGGAGGTAGAGAGGGCATGAAAGGCAGAGGACTAAGAGCGGCCACCTGCTCCCTGAGTTTCAAACTATCTGGGGAAGGTCGTGGCACCAGGGGTCAGAAAACCACCAGCCAATTTCTTTGAGTGCCGGCTGGGAGTAGACGTCGTCCCCGGCGTCCATTGTGCCTCTATTGTGATCCGATATCAGCGTTATTTTTGCCTGGATTGCAGAACGGGAACTCCGCCTCTACAGGATCTATTCATCGACACCTCCACAATCCTTCGAACCAGTCAAAGGTCGAATTAAATCTCGCAGTTGAGAGATTTTCTTGTAGTACCGATGAGAAAAAAGCAGATATAGAGAAAGGCACCGGAAGTTGTCACGTAAATCACCTTTGATTTGTTTCCTAGATTTATTGGAGACTTCTTTCAACGCTTTGAACAAAAACAAGGGAAAGAGATGAAAAGCGGAAAATACAAAAACTGCAGATTCTCGGAGAGCCAACATTCCGTTCTTCATATAGGGTCCTTTTTCAATCTTTAATCTGAAATAAAAGAGGAATCATGTTTGTGTTTTACCGTATAACTGACTATGTGGGGAGGTTACCACTGCATTATTTAAAAATAGGTCTGCCCTTACAATAGTTTTACTATCTACTTCATCCTCATAGAATAACATGTTAAATATTAAGTTACAAATCATGACCGACTACTTTCAGATCTTTCTACTGCATTTTGTGAATATTGGTCTCAGAATACTTGACAATTATATACTACTTTATCCATCAGAGATAAGTCTGATCATGATCTTCGTTTACTACTTGATCATCAGTGAATTTCTTTGTTGGTGTTATTCAAATTTTAATTGATATCTCATATAATTAGGATATTTTAAACCAAATATCCGAGTACTTGAAAAGTATTATTGAGATTCCGGATAAAGTCCCGCATGTCCGACTATGTTGTTATATTACTACTCAATTAATTACTCATAGGTCAAACCTTACATATCACTACTTCAATCCTCAGTTATTAACAAATGGTTAATATTGAGTTTCAAATTATAATTGACTACTTTCAGATTTTATACTACATTTGGAAATATGGGTCTGGCAATACTTTACTCTTACTACTCTTTCCGAATGTTTTTTTTTTGTATTTCATGTTTTCTGAACACCTTTTTCATTATCTAAAATCCGAAAATAATTATTTTAATAATAAATTAAAATTCAGCAATTATATACTACTTCATCGATCATGGATGGGTCTAATCATAATCGTGTATTACTACTTAAGTCTTACTGAATTTCATTATTAATATTATCCAAATTTTCATTTAAATCTCACATAATTAAGATATTTTTAACTAAATACCCAAGTAAAAAAAGTCCCATTGGGAACCCGGATAGAGTCCCTTAT
>CAKNYM010053095.1:396430-431759 GCA_932195095.1 Andricus curvator
TGTGAAATTGTAATAATCTAAATGAATTGGATTGAATCACCCAAAAAAATACAATTCGTACTTTATTCTGCAATATCTAGAAAGCAATCACAGGCCGACGTACAGAAATAAATGTAATATACATTTGATATAATAATGTTGAACATATGATGTAGAAAATTTCTCATTTTGGACAAAATCGAGTGCCAAAGACAAGGTACGTGATGAGAATGTATTCGTTAGAGCCGAAGGAGCCTTAAAAAAAGAGAATTCACAATCACCAAACTATAGTTTTCGATACTTTGACCTTTAATTTTAAAAGGTGTGTGCACAAATGTGGGGGAAATACAAAGACCGAGCGCGTAGCGCGAGGTAAATACAGTATCGAGCGCGAAGCGCAAGAACCAACTATCGCGCGCCCTAGGCGCGCTCAAACTTGCGAGCGAAGCCATAACTCACCAAAGCCGAGGTTCATCGATTTTTTAATCCCACTTTAGTTTACATGAATGAGCGATCTCGTTCATAAAACCCAGAAGGGCATCATAGTGACATAGTTACTTACTCCCGATTCCCAGAAGTACTTGGTGGTCGCCTCGTTTTTTCCCAGCCCCTATTCTCACTTTCACCAATGAGATGAGATGGTAGTGAGCATTAGCCTTAAGAGCAAGGGAACAACGTAGCCACGAAGCGTGGCGTACAGCCAGTTCTCTACCTCCACAAAAGCGGTACGCTTGATTAATGGAAAGAGTAAAGTTGTCACCAAACGAGCAGCACTCTCCCTTGAAAACCCCAACCCCCGACAATGCTTTGTCTCCCTCTCACTCTTGCCTGTTCCTTCTTTCTCACATTCGCTTCCAAAGCCCGGATCCAATCTGGTCTGACTTTTATAGTCCGCGATAATCTTCGCCTGAAAAAGAGAACCTGCACATTTCAGGCTACAAACACCAGCATGTGGCTAACGGGTGGGAGGAACCAGGCTGAAGGTATCTGAAAGTTACCACATTGAATGCGAACGTGCGAAATCGTTCCCGGGGCGTAAAACTTGGTCGCTTATCTCGCGAAGATATCGGCATAGTAGTTTCGCGACGTGCTTTCAAACGCTCTCTAAGGGCAGGTGTGAAGTGCGAGAACCTTCGACAGATTCAAGTGTAGGAATGTGGCAAATGCGCGTGTGTTGACTATCAGAGGAATGGCGAAGAACTCGAGGCAGAATTCCGCAAAAAGTTTTCGCGCAATTTCCAGGCTACTCTGTTTCACTTTTTGCAGAGTGTGGGCGCGAGGAAGTTGCGTGACCAAGCCCACCCTCCTCCCGCCGCATCGCGGTTCAATCAATTTGACGTCAAACTTACACTGTAGGAACTGGCATCCTACTTCCTTCTTTTCCAACCCTTGGAGCCCTTTCATTTGTCCCGAACGAGCCCCTACCAAAACCCCTCGAGCTAGTCACGCCATGACATACCGATTTCCCGGTAAATTTATTTTCAATACCTCGGCAGGAAACGCCAGAACGATCGGAGTCGGAAGAGGGATGTATAGATGTATAGATAAGAAACGAGGCAGATTCGTTTGTTGTCGAACCTGACACGATGACACGTGTCATTGCGAGGCGTTGTGGTTCTTGAATTTTTCGATAACTTCCGGCTGCACTGTAGGAATTTATAAGTGAATATTTCGGTTGCTCATAGAGCAATATAGTGATAGGAGTTGGTGGAAGTCTGGATGGTGAGTAACTCAATTCTTGGGAAGGAAAGTACTTCAGTTTGTAAAGTCGAAGGTTACCAAGTAATTTGAAAAGATAGTAACATTTTTCAATTTATTAAAATTATAAAATTACAACAATTCTTGCCAAGTTTTTATATCTTTCACATTTGCATCCATTTTTAGAATTTTTGTAAGTTTAATAATTTAATAGATTTAAAAATTTTGATATCGTTTAGAATGACTTGGCAAACTTTGATTTCAAAAACTGTGTTTTTTGTCCTGATAACTTTTTACTTGGCGGAATTTTTGGCAACGTAGAAGTTTATAGTAGGATTTCACACATTTTGCCACCACACTGAGTTTTGTAAAAATTGTCGGTACCGGCAAAACAAATTATCGGCACGGAGAATAAGATTTCTGGAAAAATTATAAATGATTTAGGTTTCATTTTAAAAGTTTAATTTTCAGACGATTTTAAGCCGATTTTTTAAATTTTGTGACATTCCAATAAATTTTTAGTTTCAAAAATGAATTCTAAGAGAAAATTGAAAAAGATTTCACAAAATTTCCTAAGATTTCGAAAAAGAATGTAGAAGATTTAAAAGCAAAATTTTGCAATTCTGCAAGATTACAAAATTTTAGAACAAATCTGAGTCAGTTCAAGAAATACTCATAAATTTTATAACGATTTGAAAATAATTCAAAACTTGTCAATATTTCAAATTTTTTCAAATGCAAAATGGAAATATTTCAAAAAAGCGAAAAAACATGATGTAAAATCGAAATCACTATTAATAGGAAAACCAAATGCCCACTCTCGAGCCGGAGTATTTTTGACTCACGGCCAAAAAAATGTTCCATTAAAAAAGTCATTAAAATACGAAGAAACGGATGTGGAAGTTATCAATCTCAAAGTGACACTAATCTTAAATTGTACCAGGCTTGACTGCAAATTGCGATAGACAATTTAACTTTTCGTTTAAAAGTTGTATAAAATCATGCTTCCGAGATATTAGGTTTCTAAATACGGGCAAATAAACATTTATATAAAAAAGTAGGCCAATTCCCATAAAAGCGGCTAAAATTTAACTGAAATTTATAATAAATTTTGTTTATTTTCAATATTGTATCAAAAAACAATATTTGGAAAAAATCCTTTTACCTAAATGTGCATTTATTTTTTTTCTTCAAATTTTCATTTAAGTAACCCATTTTCGATAAAAGTGTTGCTTATCTAGTTCTGTACTGCAACCCTTCAAATCTATAAGATGCTCAGGTATTTTTTTAAATTTTGAACAATTTGTTTCTAAATTTCAGAAAAAAAATCAACTCAATTTAAAAGATATTCTGGAATTTTAAAAGTTTTAAGGAGACTAAAAATATTCTTAACCTTGAAAAAATTTCCGAAAATTTGCGAAATATTTTCAAATTTCTTTCGAAATTCTGAAAGGCCTCAATATCATTTGAACAGACTCGAATTATTCCTAATATTTTGTATAATCTTAAAAAATAAAAAAAATTTCTTAGAAATTTTCTAAATTAGTTTTCGTCATATCTCAAATGTTTAAACATGTTTTTGAATTTTCTTAGGAATGTTAGGAAAATTATATTTATATAACTTCAAAAACAAACTGATAATACTTATTTTCCTGTTCTCAGAATTTAATTTTAGATTGAATTTAAGCATTTAAAAACTTTCAAGAAATAAATAGTTATTAGAAATTTTTATTTTGTATTAAAGACTATTTTTGCGCTCAAATCGAAAACTAAACTCCCTCGTAGTGCCTGATTGATGATGCTCGTATTACTACAAATTTCGTTAATGTTTCGTATTTAATAATAGTAATTATACATTCATCAGAAGGCTTTTTGCGAAGCTGCAATCAGATTTAGTTTGTATCCTCATCGCGTATTTAATCTTTAGTCAGCATAATTTCAATTATCGCTGGGTACTTAGGTCATCAATTCGAATTAGTGTCAACATCACGAAAACTTTACCGTCAATAATAATTTCAATCGTGGTGGCGCATAACTATGAAAATTATAAATTCAATATTCGCAGATTAATTTATCAGTTTCAATTTGAAATTCGAGACAATAGATCGCCAATTCATATTAGTGTATTTAATTTTTTCGAACACTTTTCCCAGAAATTGGAACCTTTTAGGTTTAGCACCGGATTTTAAAGTGTTAGGGATTCATTTAAAATCTTAGAAAAAGTTTTTGAAGATTTAAACATTTGGGATAGCATAAAATTCACACCAGATATGTTTCAGAAAACTCACTCTCTTCGAAGTTTTAAAATTTTCCTTGAAAAGAACTAATAATATAATTGCGATTTAGGAATAAAAAGATAACACTAGAAGGGTCATTTCCAAAAAGTTGTGAAACTTAAGTACTGGCCGTTTTACCCATTTCCCTGATTAATTTTTTTTTATTAATACTAGAATAAATTTATAAAAATATATAATGTATATCACTCAGACAAATAACATCGCTTAAACATCTCCTATTCTTACTGGAATAAAGTACTAACATATAAGCAATTCTCAGTAAAATTCCAAAATTTTAGTTGTTCAAAAAATAGTACATTATGCACTAAGGGATAATGATTTTAAACAAGATTATAAAAGCGGTTTCTAATTACATTCAATTTTTAATGGAAGAATTTTTGAAATTTGTAGGTACTATATATTACCGGAAATTTTTTTTATTTGGGCAATTTATAGTGATTTTTGGTACTTTGTGGTAATTTAACGGTAATTCTTAGTAAATTTTCTACTTTATCCCCACTTTATATGCATCGGAAAAGGCTAAAATCATCCATGTATTTAAAAAAATTAAAGAGATAAATCAGTAATTTTATTTACGTGTTGACGAAAGCACAAAAATGTTAATTGTTCTTAAGTTAACCAAATTTTTTCAAAATGTGCATTGAATGATTTTCTTCTTACCGGATTTGGTGAAATTTTTTCTAATGGTTTCTAGTAAAATAAACATTACATGAAAAATATTGATACACTGACAAATACTATAAATATTTTTTTAATAATCTCGGCATTTTATATTCCATTCGGTGACACTTCAGTAACTTTTTTATAGGTTTTGTGCTTCGTTATTAAAAGTTATAAATTACCATCCTTCATAAAACGTTCCTTTCTTATTTTTTAAAGGAAAATTACTCAATTTCGTATAGAAGTATCTGATGTTAAGACAATTTTTATTTCTTTAAACCTATTTTTCTTCCACGGTAATCGTAAAATATTATTAGTTTTTTAGATAAATGATATAGTTGATGAATGTCAAGAGTAATATTTGTTTTTAACATATTTGGTAATTATTTAAACACTATTCCTTTGCTTGAACGATGTGTTCCCCTGTAAGTCGTAAAAAGTTATTATTTCCTGAAATTACTAACACAAGTAACGAATGTTGGGAGTAACCATTTTTTTCAGGATATTTGGCAATCATTTGTACAATTTTTATTTGTTTAAACTATTTCTTCCCCCTGAAAAAAATTATTATTTTTTGTGGAATTAATGATACAATTAATGGATGTTGAGAGTAATAATTTTAGAGGATATTAAGTAATTATTTAAAATTCAGTCAGCAATAAAATTCATTCATTGAAACAAATAATTATTACAAAAACAATAAGGGTACAATGTACCGGGTACATTTTCTGAAATAAGGAAATACTGAATAATAAACGACACAGTGTAAGAGGTTCGAAAAAAACTAGAATTTTCGCACATTTTATATGAAATGGCGCAAAAGAATGATAATAGATTGTTTAAATAAATGCCGGATATTTGAAACAAAAAAATATTGCTTTTCACATTCATTAGTTGTGTCGACAATTGCAGAAAATAATAAGTTTTCACGATGTACGGGGCAAAACATTATTTAAAAAAAAATTGTTTAACTATTTGCTAAATAGAAAAATATATATTACTTTTAGCATTCGTTAATTGTATTATTTATTGCAGAATATAATAATACCTTTTCACGCTTTACAGGGGCAAAAAATTGTTGACATGTATGTCGAATATCCCTAAGAAATGCATTACTCCAAAAATTTGTTAATTGTGTCATTAATTCTAGAAAATAATAACTTTCCACGATTTACAGGAAAAAAATCGTTCATATAAATGAAAATTGTTTAAATAATTACCAGATATATTGAAAATGAATATTACTCTTGACATTCATTAACTGTATTATTTATCCAGAATATTATTAACTTTAAACGATTTAAAAGGAAACAAAAATTGTTTGAACAAAGAATAATTGCTTAAACAAATAATAAGTGCTGAAAATATTATTAATTAGTTAAACAGTACTTGAGAACTTGTCACTTATCTAATAGAAATAATTTATTTTGAAAAAATTCACAAAAATACAATCTTCAGCATCAGATTTACATAAAAATACTATTTTAAATTTGTTAGGGCATTTTGAGGGCACAATAAAAAGGGATTATTGTGATCCAAATAATAAATTATTCTGTGAAAATTATGACACAAAAACTATTGCACGAATTTATAACAAGAACTTTTTTTCATTTTTTCCTATAACTGAGCTTTTCGCTTTTAAAAGCCCATGTTAATTTCAAAAGCCCGGGGGCACGATGTGATGTTGACCGATTAGAAAAAATAGGTAATTCCTTTTTCTGGTAAAGGCACAATTGGGGGGGGGTCGATCACGAACAATCGAATGGCTAATTAGGGGGGAAAGTTCTCAAGAATAAAAATATCGAAATTGCGAGTTTTTTTTACCATTTATTGTATTTATTGCAGAAAAGGACCATCCATTTTTCACAAAAGGATTTCAAAACTTTTTCTATAAATGCTTTGGAACTGGAGGCTTTTAAACTGCGTTTTACCGTCGAAATGGTCTTGGTACATTTTCCGTATTATCTTTCGAATTACAAGCGTGTCATGTCGAAAGTTCGTTCCGCGCGTCTAGCTATATACAACTTTTACTACTTGCTACACTTACTCGGTAATCGATGCTCTGAACGATTCTGTGAATATATTTCACAGTTTGTATCAGTCTGTAATACTTACTCCGTCAGAATAAGATAATTTAGTAAATATTTGTTCAAGAATCGATTAAATTTAATAATTGCGACTCTCCAGACTTTGAAAGCTAAAATTTCAAGAAAGGCACGAAATCTAAACTCAATAGGTTTCTCTCATCATTATTCTTGTACTTATGATTAGTATACGAAAGAAGGGAAACGAGAGAATCTAGAGGAAGGTAGGAATTCGAGTGGCTCGAAACGTTTTTAATGAGATCCTTGATGACACAATGACAACTAAAAAGAAGCGAGGTGTGCAAATCGGATATTGCGAGGTCAGGGGGTAAGAAGGAGGTTCAACTTAAAAATACAACCGGCCACCGGATGGAAAACCAAGTCATAATTCTTTTTCCCAACTTTTCCCTCTGTCTTCTTTCAAACTATACTTTCTTCTTCGTCTTGCCATCAACTCTACGATCTTTTCGTCCGGCCATGAATAGCAACGAGTGGAAAAACAAGAAAATTCTTGTCGCTGTACCAACTTTGCAAATACCTCTCTTGACTTTTCACCGCCTACAGATATTGTATTCTATAATATACAGTATCGCCCAGGAGTATCAAGACACCTAAAACCTAGCGATTAAAAACATATACTAACTTTTCAGAGGAAATCTCTGAAATAAAATAACATAAAAAAAATTTCTAAAAAAGTGTTCATAAGGTTTGTGCAAAAACCTTCTGGATCTAGTGTTCTCCACTCTGTAAATTAATGTTTGTGAAGTTTTTTACTAATTGCAATCAGTGACTGAATTCTAGCTACAAATAAGTTATTTTTATTGAAGAATTACTGAATTTAATTGATTGAACAGTAAAAAGTAACTTATTCATAGCTAGAATTCAGTCACTGATAAAAATGAGTAAAAAATTGAACTGATTCAAATTTAGAGAGCAGTGTCACAATATAGAGTTTGAAATTTGGCACAAATATTCTTATGGCTTAAACAAGATTTGCCTGTAAAAATGTTCATATTTTCCTTTCAGTTTTTTGATATTTATGCGAAAGGAAAATTCTAAAGTGAGAATTTTAATTAGGAAGTTTGTTCCAGAACGATATTTCACTCTCCATTATTAAGAATCTCTACATATCTGCGTACCTTGTTTACCCTCGGCATGACATCGTTGATCTATTTGATCGATGTCTTATGTCACGAGTTTAAAGAAGGGTTGTTCGAATTTTTTTTTCGAATTTTCACGTATATTGCCCTCAAAGTTGTTCGAATCCAGAAAAAAAATATTGGAAAAATATATATATATATATATATATATATATATATATATATATAATAGAAGTTTCGTAAGATTAATTACGTTTAAATACGTATTTCCCATAATAAAAATGACGTTTTTGTAAATTTTATTCGAAATTACCAGTATTAGGTAAATCGAGTAAAAACTCAACATTTCTCTTCAAAATTAGCTATAGAATATAAACATACATGAATCACTTTTTAAATATCGCCCACGCAAGTTTGTTTGATGGGGTGCCATAGAAAGCCCATAAGAGCAAAATTAGGTTTTTTTTTGGCGCTAATTATGATTTTATTCGGTTTTTTTTTCAAATACAAGTTTGTTTCCAATACATAAAATACTACTTTTTACTGTTAATTAGATGTTAACATAAATTGTTTAAACAGTATATTATTGTTTTTAGCAATTTTCCTTCAGAGTAGAGTTGCCAGGTCGCCGTTTTTTCCGTATTTTTAAGCTTTTAGGTTGGATCGGGCAATAATCAATTAAATTGAACGGAAATAATAGTTTAAACAATTCATTATTATTTATACAAATATTCGGTTAGAATAATGCTAGAAAGTTGCAGTTTTTCCAAAATTTTCGACTTTTGGTTCACTTTTCATTTAGAGTGAGGTAGAAATTAATTTTTTCATAAATATAATTATGAAAACAATGTATTATAATTTAAATAATATTCTTTATGAGTCGTGCTAGAAAGTTGCGGTTTTTTCTAAAATTTTCAACTTTTAGCGCACTTTTCTCTTAGAGTGTGGTAACAACTCATAAAAGTTAACAAAAATATTTTTCTGAAATTTTCAAATTTTTGTCAACTTTTCACTTAGTGAGATAATAACTAATGCAAGTTGAGAAATATAATTTTGTAAACAATTTCCTACTGTTTATAACAATTTTCTTTCAGAGTAATGTTAGAAAGTTGCATATTTTTCTGAAATTTTCAGCTTTTTTCACTTTTTAGTTGGAAATAAATAATAACATTACTATTAATTTTAGCAATAAGGCTTTTAGTAACAACTCCAAAAGAAATTTACAATTAATATGATTCATACAGAAAATTTGAAAAAAATTTCAAATATTGGTTTGATTTCCGAAAAATATATTCACAAAAAACAGAAAAATTGTTGAGCCATAGAGACTTATAGCTTTAGATTTTAGATTTATCCTAAAAATTTTGCTTATTTGTTGAAAATGCAACTACTTTGTTAAAATGTTTTTTTTTTTGGTTCAACATTAATCTTCTTGGGTGATAATTGAACTACTTGGTTGGAAATTGAACCCTTCTGTAAACAATTTATTATTTGGTTGATAATTCATTATTTTAGTTAAAGATTCATATTTTTTGTTAACAATTCAACTAGTTATTTTGAAATTTGTCTTTTTGGGTGAAATGAAAGTATTTTTTATTCCGAATTGAAATATTTTTTTGTAAAAAATATCAAGGGTACAATTTTTCATTCAGAATTTATCATTTTTTGTTGAAAATTGAAATACTTGTTTGAAAAATAAACTTCTGTGTTAAAATTTTTTTTTTTTTTTGGGGTTGGAAATTCACGTATTTTGTTGAAAATTCGTCTTTTTTGGTATGAAGTTATTCTTCTTGGTTGAAAATTAATATTTGTGGTTGAAAATTTAAGTACTTAGTTAAAAGCTCATTTTTCTGGTTGCAGATTCGTCCCATTTCTTTGAAATTTTTCTCTTTCCTTTAAAGTCGAACTATTTTGTTGTAAGTTCATTTTTTCTAGTTGGAAATAAATTTTTCAACTGAAAATTTAACTTTTCTTGCTAAAATATAATTATTTCAGTTGAGAAAATTTTTGATGTGGCCCAAAATTTAACTATTTTGTTAAAAGTTTGCTTTTTCAGTTCCTAATCATTTTTTTAAATGAAAGTTCACAATTGCATTTTTTGTTGAAAATTGATCTTCTTCAAACAATTTATTGAAAACTTTTTTACTTTTCATTTTTTTGTTGAAAATTCAACGTTTTCTAAAACTTTTTCTGTTGGTTCTAGAAAGTTGAAAATATTTTAGAAGTGTAATTTGGAACCAGGTTAATATAAAGAAACACTTTTACAAATGAATCAAAATTAATTTCGACAGCTAAAGAGATTTGTAGCTCGATATATAAGAGTTGGAATATTTTCTTTCACCCTGAATGTCAGAATTTTCTAAAATATTTCTGGATTTAGAAATATTATGTTACTCGATGGATATGAATGAAACTGTATAAAAATCAATTTTGTATCTGGAAAAGTGGATCATTTTGATCCAAGGTTGACAATCAGAACGATATGCAATGGTATTATATCCGGGGATTTACTGTGATAGGGTCTACTAGAAATTCACTCTCGTAAATGATAAAAACATTTCTTTCTGGATCGCTTTTGATTTTTTTAATATATTTTTGTTATTTCGATTCAGAGTTTATTTCCAATCTGAAATGAAAACAGAGTAACGTCAATTTTTGATGTATCTCAACTGGAATAAACATTCCTGCCATCGAATGGAAACAGAATTAAAAGTAAATCTCTGCATGTTTCGTTTTTTTATTATTAAATTCGCACGTAGCTGTATTTATTTTTCCATTTTCCTCTCATCGAAAGGGAATGCAATTTAGTTGTTCGTAATCGCTATATACATCGAGATTTTTCAGTTGTACGACCGAGAACTCGATTCATAAAGCGTCAACAAACGTGCTTTGTAACCTTGTATATGCCACAGAAAGTTTTGAATTCCGGACCTTTTTCCGGCAGAAGTCCCGGAAATTCCAGGACAAATAGTCGAACTACTAAAAGCCTGCAGATGAGCAGCCTACGTGTCCGTAAAGGTCAGGGATTTAAATAAAGTTGATTAAGGCATTTCAATCGGACACCTTGTACATCAGAATCGGTTTTTATTTATTTTTTTTTCTTGTTCGTTAAAAGCTCTCTTTTCTTTCATTTCTTTGTTTTTTTTTCTTCGCAATGAAAAGTCACCTTGACCAAGTTGAGCTCGGGATTAATTTATTTTGATTGTAAATTTCAAATAAAAATGACACCAATCTATTTTTTGTTAAATATTGATCGTTTTTAATCAACTAATAAATTTTTTTGAGATTCCATAGTATTTTTGCTTAAGAAGTAAAATTCATGGTTGAATGATAAACCAATTTATTAAACGTTTATTTAATTGGTTGAAGATTTAACTATTTTATTGAAACAACATTCTTTCAATGAAAATTTAACTTTTCCATTATTGGTTAAAAATTGAATATTTTCAGTTGATAATTCCACAATTTGGTTGTAAATTTATGACTTTTGTTGCAGATTCGTCTTTTTGGTAGAAATTTAATCTTCTTGATGGAAAACTGAACCATTTTTTCAAAAATTTCTGTTTGTGGTTGAAAATCAATTGTTACGCCTGCAAATTTAAATATTCTATTCTGGGTTGGAAATTGATCGTTCTTAGTTTAAAATTGAGGTATTTGATAGAAAATGAATTTTAGTGTTAAAAATGCAACGTTTTTTAGGAAATTTCTTCATTTATGCTGAAATCTTTAACATTTTTGGTAGAAAATTTACATGTTCGGGTGGAAAATTCAACTGTTTTGGTTGAGGATTCAAGTATTTTGCTGAACATTTTTGTTGGTTAAATTAAACTTTTTTCGATTTAAAATTAAAAATTTTCACATGGATGCAGTACCAACTATTAGTTTCATTTTCAAAAATTTTCTTTTTTTCCAAGTGTCCTCATTTTAATTGAAAATGCAACTATTTTATTAAAAATTTAATTTCAAATCCAACAGTCTTCGAAAAACTTCGTCTTTTTGGAATGACAACTAAACTATTTGTTTGAAAATGCAACTGTTTTTAGACTAAACTTAAATGTTTCTTGTTTAAAAATTCTACTATTTAGTTGAAAATAAATCTTTGTGGGTTGAAAATTCATCTTTTTAGGTTGAAAATTCAAATATTTTTTCGAAAATTCATACCTTCTGCTCGGAAGTTCAACTATTTTTTTGATGATGCAACTGTTTGGTTGATAGTAATTTTGCTGTTGTTAACAATTTATCTTTGTAGGTCAAAAATTTAACTATGTGGTTACAAATTCAACTATTTTGTTGAAATTTTAATTCTTTTGTTGGAAATTCAATTATTTCGTTTATAAATCATCTTTCTTGTTCAAAAATTTAACTTATTTGTTAAAATGTTCGTCTTTTTGGATTGAAAATTTATCTTCTTTGATAGAAAAGTTTTGGGTTGAAAATTCATCTGTCTTCTAAAAGATTCGTATTTTGTTTGGCTTGAAAATTCGACTATTTGGGTTAAAAGTGCAACTGTTTGTGGTTGAAGTTAATTCTTTTTTGTTCAAAAATTCGATTTATGGGTTACAAATTCAACCATTTCTTTAGAAATTCTTTTTTTTTATTGACAGTTAAATTATTTGGTTGTAAATGCAACAGTTTTGTCTAAAATTAATTTGTTTGTTGAAGATGCATATTTTTGGGATTAAAATTTATTTGGAAATTTGGTTTTCAAAAATAATTATTTTTATTCAAATAATGCTATGAAGAAATAGAAAAATGGTAATTTTTTATTTATTCGAAAAATAAATTCTAGTACTTCTATTTTTTATTTGACAATAAAGTTACTTTTTCTCATGACTATTATTAATTGCAATATTGTTGTATACTTCTGGCTTGATTAAATAAAATTTTCGCATTATAGATATAAAATCTTACTCCATATATCAAAGAAGTTCGAAACAAAAATTCCCTTTTAATTTACTAAAATTACTTCGATGTCTTTGAGGGACATTGAAGTGAATGGTTCTAGACATATATCCAGATTCCAACCATGATGAGATAAAACCATCTATTATTTTTCATCAAGAGCTTCCTTGAATTGTTTTCGCAATTAAAAATACGTTACCATCAGTAAAAATAATTTTTCAACCCCCTTTCAGAAAGCGTTGCTTGTACTGTATTAAATTCCAATTCATCAGGCAGTATTCATGCCCATTTTTTATAAATTAGTCAGAAAATGTTTTTCCATTAGAGTGTGTCTTTAACAGGTTTTGATGATCTCTGGCATGAAGGATTCGATACCAAAATAACGAGGAATCAATAAGCCATCAGTGTTGGTATCAACAGGCGTCAGTTTCGTATCGAGTGCAGGTGACGAAATGAAAAAGTGTTGATAAATTAGAACAACAAAGGCTTGAAAATCGACCCGAATTCGCTAGAAGTGTCGATGCCGATGATTCGCGGGACGCAGCTAATTCACCATACCGCGAACCAGGCCAGAGCAGTGGGCTGGTAGCGGTTGGTAGCGTGTCGGCTAATTGATGCCGGTTTATTAGCTGCCTCTTTCGGCAGCAGGCGCGAAATGCCGGAGTATTACTTGACGCCTGCCTACCGCGGCCTCTGACGCCTCGATGCATAATTAATTTGAAATTGAACCGCATCGCACGTGCTACAGGAAAACAAAGGATTGAGAAGGAAATCAAAAAGACATAACATTCTAAGTTTTTCCCAAAAGTACATGAAACGGATTTTTTCATTGAGGGTTGCTACAAAATCTCAGTTTCGACATTCCCTGTTTTTCACTTACTTCTTCCTGGTCAATTTTTCATTTTTCCTGACCGTTCTGCATTTTTTTTCAGGCATAAAAATAACCTGCCAACGGCGATACCACGCTGAAAACACCAGTTCTCGTAAGATCACTGAAGTTAAGCATTGTTGGGCGCGGTTAGTACTTGGATGGGTGACCGTTCAGGAATACTGTGTGCTGTTGGCCCGTCGTGGGTGTGGTGGGCCCACATTGGTAGTAAATATCCACCTAGAAACACTACCCGAATCGGGTAGTGAGGCAATGAACTTTCCAGTTCGAACTGCTAATCAATGTATGTATGTATAAAAATAACCTTACACCTAGGAGATCAATAATGTTAATGCAAAAATAAAGTTTGTTTCTTAATTAATTTTGAAGACTTGTAGGGACAGCAGACAAATAGAATTTTACAAGGGGTCACCCCCTTATTATGTTGAATTATTTAAAAAAAGCTAGCTGTGAATTCGATCTCGAGTGTTTCCACTTTGTTTGTATTTATAATTATATGGTGCTCATTTGACGAGCACTTTGCTTCCCGTCAGCAAATGTATTTGCTTCCTGATAGAGGAAGCATCAGTTATTTTTTTCAACAATAGACAAACCAAAGTCTTCATTTTTATCAATTTAAAAATAGAAATTTACCAAAAATACAAAATTACAAAATAATACAAACAATTTTTTAAATACAAAGACAAATAAAATTTTGTATTCGAAATTATAATTTTTCGAGCTGGAAAAGGGAAGGGAAAAGTTCTGTCGCACCCTATCCGTTTCCCCGTTTTATGATTTTTTACAGTAATTGTCAGAATTATTCTGTTTGAAAATTTATGATCAAAAAATATTTTCTATTCATGCGTCAACTTTGAATTATATCGATAAAAAAAGTTTTTCTGTTAGAAACAGATGATTCAAATACTATAAATGAGCATAACTTCCTTAATCTTCAATAAAGTGTATTAATATTATAGATCAATCGATTTGCCTCGAATCAAGGAATCTTTTCCGTTGTTGCATCAGTTTCGAATTATGTATGTGAAAAAAGTTTTACCATAAAAAATCGTGTTTTCAAATATTATGCATTGCCATAGCTTCTTTACTCTTCATTAAAATATATCAATGCTATGGGTCAATCGATTCGTCTTGAATCAACACAAATTTTCTATTCTCGCATCAACTTTAAATTATGAGAATGAGAAAATTTTTAGTATAAAAATCGATTTGAAAAATATATAAATTACCATAACTTCCCCACTCTTTATGAAAATGTACTAATATTGTAGGTCAATCGATTCGTCTCGAAACCGAGGAATCTTTTATATTCTTGCATCAACTTTGAATTATATTGAAGAAAAAAGTTTTACTACAAAAAACCGTATTTTCAAATATTATGCATCAATATAGCTTCCTTACTCTTCAATAAAATGTATTAATATTATAAGTCAATTGATTCGTCTCGAATCAACACATCTTTTCTGTTCTTGCATCAACTTTAATTATGTTAATGAAAAAAGTTTTACAATAAAAAACCGCTTTTCAAAATATATAAATTACCATAACTTCTCTACGATTTAATAAAATATATTAATATTATAGGTCAATCGATTTGGCTCGAACCAAGGAATCTATTCTTGCATCAATTTTGAATTATGTTAGTGAAAAAAGTTTTACTATGAAAAATCGTGTTTTCAAATATTATGCATTACCATAGCTTCCGTACTCCCCAATAAAATGTATTAATATTATAGGTCAATCGATTAGACTTGAATCAACACATCTTTTATGTTTTTGCATCAACTTTGAATTATGTTAATGAAGAAAATTTTACTATAAAAAACCGATTTAAAAAATATGTAAATCACCATAACTTCCCTACTCTTTAATAAAATGTATCATTATCGTAGGTCAATCGATTCGTCTCGAACCAAGGAATCTTTTATATCCCTGCATCAACTTTGAATCATATTAAAGAAAAAAGTTGTACTATAAGAAACGGCATTTTCAAATATTATGCATTACCATAGATTCCTTACTCTTCAATAAAATATATTAATATTAGAGGTCAATCGAGTCGTCTTGAACCGAGGAATCTTTTATATTCTTGCATCAAATTTGAATTATGTGAATAAAAAAAGTTTCACTATAAAAAGCCGATTTTGCTTCTTCATAGAGGAAGCTTTGTAATGGTAACATTTTACAAAATTTTTAAATTCATTTAATTGAACCTTCCCCAATTTAAAAATGTCTCGTACAATGTTCTAAGCAATTGCCCGGATATGTGTGTGTATGGATGTGTGTGTATGTATCTGTGTGTTAGTGTGGATGTGTGGATGTCACGCTTTTTTGTGAACACGATAACTTGACAACGGTCGCAGATAAATTGATAAAATTTGGAGAGCTTATTGTCCCGACTAATATGTTGAAACTGACCGAAGGATTTCTCAAAATATTTGTTGCATTTTTTTTTACACTTAATAATATTTTAAAAATCGGTTTTTTATAGTAAAACTTTTTTCATTGACATAATTCAAAGTTGATGCAAGAATATAAAGATTCCTTGGTTCGAGACGAATCGATTGACCTATAATATTAATATATTTTATTAAAGCGTAGGGAAGTTATGGTAATTTATATATTTTGAGAATCGGTTTTTTATAGTAAAACTTTTTTCATTATCATAGTTCAAAGTTGATGCAAGAACAGAAAAGATGTTTTGATTCGAGTCGAATCTATTGACCTATAATATTAATACATTTTATTGGGGAGTAAGGAAGCTATGGGAATGCATAATATTTGAAAACACGATTTTTCATAGTAAAACTTTTTTCACTAACATAATTCAAAATTGATGCAAGAACGGAAAAGGTTCCTTGATTCGAGGAAAATCAATTGATCTATAATATCAATACACTTTATTGAAGATTAAGGAAGTTATGCTCTTTTATAATATTCGAGTCATCTGTTTCAAACAGAAAAACTTTTTTCATTGACATAATTCAAAGTTGACGCATGAATAGAAAAGACTTTTTGATCCCATGTTTTCAAATAGAGTAATTCTGAACATTTTTGTAAAGAAAACATAAAGCTGGGAAAGGGATAGGGTGCGACGGAACTTTTCTCATCCCTTTTTCAGCTCGAAAAATTATCATTTCGAATACAAAATTTGATTTGTCTGATTTGTCCTTGTGTTAAAAAATTTTTTTGTATTATTTTGTAGTTTTGCATTTTTTGTACATTCCTATTTTTAAATTGATCAAAGTGAAGACTTGGGTTTGTCTATTATTGAAAAAAAATAACTAATGCTTCCTCTATGACGAAGCAAATACATTTGCTAACGGGAAGCAAAGTGCTCGTGAAATGAGCACCATATAATTATAAATACAAACAAAGTGGAAACACTCGAGATCGAATTCACAGCTAGTTTAAAATATTATTGAGTGCTAAAAAGAAATTGCAACAAATATTTTTAGAAATCCTCCGGTCAGTTTCAAGATATTAGTTGGAAAATTAGCCCTTCAAATTTCATCAATTTATCTGCAACCGTTTTGAAGTTATCTTGTTCACAAAAAAGTGTGACATCCACACACACACCCGCGCGCGCCCACACAAACAGACACACATCCGGAAAATTGCTTAAAACATTGTATCAGACATTTTGAAATTGAGGAAGGTTTAATTGAATGAATTTAACAAATTTGGTAAATGTTACCATTAGAAAGCTTCCTCTATGAGGAAGCAAAAAAAAGGAATTATGGATGGAATAGTTCAATTGCCATCCAAACAGATGAATTTTATACAAAGAAAGAAGATTTTTTAACAAAATACAACAATTTCGAAGCAAATAGTTGAGTTTTCAATCACAAAAGATGAATTTTAAACCAAAAATAAAATTATTAAATTTTCAAACAAAGATATGAATCTTCAACAAAGAAGTAAACTCACAGCGAAAACAGTAATTGCTAATTTCTAATTAAAAATATTCCAATTTTCAATAAAAAAACAGTTGAATTCAACCAAAAAAATACGAATTTTCATTAAAAGAGTTGGATTTTGCGTCCAGAAAGAAAATAATTTATTCCAAAATATTGAAGCTTCAAGACATAAAGACATAAAAATAAATAAAAATTTCCAGCAAAATAGTTCAATTTCCACCGAAGTAATAATTTTTTCACTAATGCGATGAATCCTCAACCAAAAACACGAATCTTTAATCTAATAGTTGACTTTTTAACCGAAAAGATGAATTTTTTACCCAAAAGAACAATTTTTCAACAAAATACATCAATCTTCAACTGAAAATCGAATAGTTACATTTTCAGTTTAGAAAATTCATTTTCCATAAAGAAAGAATTTTTCAACAAAAGAAATAAATTCTTAACCAAAAACATACATTTTTAGCCGTGAAGATTTATCATCACTAAAAATATAAATAATTAACAAAGTACCAGAATTTTCAACAAAATAGTTTATTTTTTTAACCACAGAAATTAATTTTTCACCAATCAGTTAAATTTTCGACCAAAAAGATAAATTTTCAACTAAGAAGATGAATTTTCCAGTTTCAAAAATTAATTTTCTGCAAAATACATCAATTTTCAACTAAAAAGGATCAATTTTCAACCAGAAATGGAAAAGTTATATTACACTTTTAAAAAATCAATGTTCAACAATGAAAAACGAATTTTTAACAAAATTGTGGAATTTTCAAACATATAAATTCATTTTCAACCAAACGGTTGAATTTTCAACTAAGGAAGATAAATTTTCAACCATTCATGGAATAATTACATTTTCAGTTGAAAACATTAATTTTCTATCAAAAAAAGGAATTTCTAACGAAATAGTTCAACTGCCAACTAAGAAGTTTAATTTTCAACCAAAAATATAATTTCTTGAAGAAAGATGTGATAGTAGATATTTTATTCGGAAACTATATTAATTTGAATAAAAAACAATTGAATTCAATCGAAAAAGACGAATCGTCCACAAATGAGAACACTAATGTTGAATATTCAACAAAGTAATACAATTTTTACTTACAAAATGAATAATCAACCAAAAAATGATAAAATTCTATGTTTGTAAGACTTACTTGTTATCAAAAAAATTTCCTTTTAAAAATCGAATTTTATTAAGGTTTCAAATTTATTTAACATAATTTTGATGTATGTTCGTTCCCTGAGTTTATAAAACTTTAGTAGGATATTGTGTTTTGGCAGAGGGGAGGGGTCAGGGTAAATTTAAAGGTATCTCACATTGTGAGGGGGGGGGGGTCATGAAAATTCAAGAAAAAAACAATTCACGTAATTCGTGGATGACCCCGAAACTTCCACTTCCATTTATCGGAAATTCTCTGCCTCTCCCTGACCAGTTTTACACTCCCTGACTTTTCAGAATTTCCTGACAAGTACCTAACCCGTAACCCCTTCATTTCATCTCACATCTATCAAAACCAAATGATTGATTTATCTTTGGTACTTTAAAGGGTCTCAATTGTAAAATAGTTCCAGCGCATTATTAATATTCAGCTACTCGGATCTGCAAAACATAAAAATTATAATCCAGACGGTGAAAAGCGTTATGGTCTCGTAAAGAGTGAATAAAGGAAGGAATTGCGAGTTTTAGGAGAAGCGGAAAGAGGAAACAAGGAATCCAAAGAGCGCATCACATTGCCTCTCGCTTCAAGACTGACGTGACGCATTGTTCCAGGAGCGGTTTAAGGTCCTCTTGAGTGATGTGTTGCGCCTGAGCCTGGACGCCATTTGTATGCACCACGAACGTAAGTCAGGTACCTACAAAGTTAAATTGCCGCTCGCCGTGGTTCAAGACGTAGGACCAGGTGATATCAGAGTCTTGAGCCGCTCTCCTTCCGTACACCGCACACGTTTTCCGCAGGTTAAGGACTGTCGACTTCCCACGTCTTTCTTCCTCATGCTCTCGACTTTTCGCGACATTTTTTCACCTCGTGAACGTCAGCTTACCATACTTCAAAATGAGCCTTCATTGCTCTCTTGAAAAATTGATTTATTTAGATCTGAATTTTTGAGGGAGTAAAATAGACAACTTCTCTTGAATCCACGCTCGTCCGCTAAAACCTATATCCCTGTAACCCCTGTAATACCTTACCCTCTCCTCTAAGTGCTCCCTTCACTCATTTCTCCCAATACTCAATATCAGCCTACTCTGACATTCGCTATCATCATTACTTTAATAAACAGTCATCCTCCTCTTCCCCTCTTTACCTTTCAATACGCCACTGCTCTAACACCTACACTTTTTTCCTCTGCATCTCGTGCACCTCTTTGGTAACCCCCTCTCTAAGTATGATATACTTCCCTTCTTCACCCTTTGCACCAAGTTCTTCTCCACACATATACCTTTGTAATTCCTTAACTCCTTTTTCATATATCCCTCTCTCTTTACTACATTTCTCATGCCCATCTTTTCCTCGAACATTTTCTCCGTCTCTCTCTCTCTGTGGCTTTCACGATAACCTCTTTCTATCCCTGTAAACTCTCGCTCCTATGCCCTCACCACAACCTCTCAACTCTTCTGTTTTCTTCACCATCAGCATTGTATTTTCTTCTCCGGGACCTTTGGACCTTTTCTACCCTCTCTTTCCTGCGAAACGCTTATAACTCAAAATCAGTCATCCCTCGTCACTACGCCTTTCATCTAACACTTGATTTTTTTGCCTGTATCCCTTGCACCTCTTCTACATCTCTCTAGCCCCTTTAGGATGTTTCCCATATACTTCCAATATCACCATCATATCCTCACCCACTTACAAAATATTACAAATTTTCTCTCTTATCTAAACCTCGCACCAAGTTCTTCCACTGACGCATATCTCTTTATTTCCTTCACTCCTTAGCTCCTGTTCTATATAGCCCTGTCTTCTTATTATATTTGTATTTTTTTCTTACGAGCCTTTCGACACCTCTTACATCCTCTATCTCTAAGAAACACTTATAAATTATTATCTGTTGTCCCTTATAGCTAGACCATTTTGCTAACACCTAAGCAGCACCATACATTGCTTAACTCTTTAGCTCCTTTTCCATATACCTCACTCACGTTATTATAACCCTCATCCGCATTTTCTCCTCATCCATTCATTTCCTCTCCATATAGCCCTCACTATAACTTTTCCCATCCTTATACTCTCTTATACCTACACCCTCAACGATACCTCACAACTCTTATCTTTTCTTCGCTATCAGCTTTTTATGTTCTTATACCGCACCGTTTACCCCTCTTACCCCCACTATCCCTACCACACCCTGATAACTCAACATTTATCATCCCTCACGTCTTCGCCATCTTACTTTAAGCTCTATTGATATACAGCTTCCCTTTCTCCCCCTCACTTATCTACCAAATATCCTCTTTCTCCCCTCACATCCTTATCATTCTGTGACATCACGACTTACAAACCGTTCAATGAATTTTCTTCTATCTTCATTTTTTAAAACAAAATAATATATGGGGTTGAAATTTCGGAAGTAGAAAAAAATGTGTCAAACCACCGATATCAGTCCCGTTCAAGTTTACATTTTTTAGAGAAAAAGTTGCTTTTTTGAATGAACTGTTCATCTTCTCGTAAGCTTGGTAAGCTTTTTGGTGAGCTACGTCATAGAATATAATTTTCCAACTTATAACAATTCTTCGAAATTTTTAGTTAACCAGGCAAGTTTGGCTAAAATTAATGTTTGAAATTCTTGACGTTGAAGTCCATTGAATAAAAAATGTTATCATCAATATTGAAGCGACAAATTTCTTTCATTTAGCTTCATTATTTAATAATCAAATTAATGATTTGGTCGAATTGATAATACAGAAATATCATCCACTTCCAGGTTCTATCAATTAGTCTAATTTGTTCAATTTAATATGCCACATGAACTATTCTTTCCGGATTATTATATTTGTTCCCATTTAATAAAATTATTATAGAATGACCTGCGATATTAAATTTTTTTAAACTGATAAGTAGGGCACTTTTATTCTATTTAAAATTTTTATCATTGCGAAAGTCATTAGGAAACGTCCGTTAATTACGTCAGGATGATTTTTTAAATTATAGTTCCCCCCTGCTCCTATTTTAAACATTTGTAATAATTATGTGTCCCCTTCTGCTCGTCCCTTTTCACGCAAGATTTGATATATTTTATTAAATAGCTTAATTATTTTTACTATGAATGAGAGTTCAAGGGATTTTAAGATATTAAAAAGCACTAAAAAAGTGTGTCAAAGAATTATGCACGGAAATGAACGAGATTTCCAAAGCTTTTTAGGGATTTCCTGAGATTTTGAGGGATTGCAAAAGATTTCAGGATATTACAAAATGGTTGGTATCAAATGATTCCAAAGGATTATGAGAGGTTTCACAGATTTAAAATGATTTAGCAAGATTTCAAGATTTTGAAGAAACTACCTAGTAACATTGCAGAGCTTTACAAAGTGTTTTAACTTATTACTAGGATTTTGAAAGACTTCAAGGGATTTTAAGAGAATTCAAAAAATTTGAAAAAAAGTTACCGGATTGTAAAGGATTTCAAGAGATATGAAATTATTTTACCGTATTGTGAGGAAGTCGGGGGTTTTAATGGGATTTAGAAGATTTTTAAGGGTTTATATAAATTTTATCAGATTTCACAGGATTTCAAAAGATTTGCAAAGATTGTAAAGGATCTTAATATATTTTATCAAGTTTTAGGAGATTTGAACGGGTTAAGATAATTGTATGGGATGCCAAAGGATTTAAAGAGATTTCAATAGATTCAAAAGTATATCCACGGACTTTAGAGGATTTTGTCAGGTTTTAAAAGATTTAACAGAATTGCAAAGGATTTTCGAATAATATAAGGGCTTTTAAAAATTGATAGTATTTTTAATGACAATAAAAAGATTTATGAAGATTTTCACAAATTTTCAAGATTTCAATGAATTTTAAAGGGTCTATCAAAGATTTCAAAAGGTCTAGTAATCTTTCAAAACATTTCGCGGAATTTCAAGAATTTTAACCGATTTTTGCAGATTTTAGGGAATTTCCAGGGACCTCAACTTTTCGAAGGGGTTTTACAAGATTATGTGGATTTCAACGAATTTTCTCATGATTTAAACCATTTTTAATGGATTTAAAAATTTTCAAAAGAATTTATGGGCTTTAAAAGGATTGCACGGGTTTCCAGGGATTCCACGAGATTTTATAAAACGTTTAAGGAATCGTTGCCTCTTCGACTTTCTATTTATTTGACGTATGTAATATGAAATATTGCATAATAAACAATTAGTAAAAGTGGGAGCTGCGCGGCTATAAAAAAGTTTTCACAACCTACTAAGATGTTAATCAAGAGGGTAGGGGACATAAGCTTTTGTAAGGTCATCGCCGGCCACTATTTTCGTCGAAAGTATAGTGAAAAATATGACTTGTGTGGTATGCCTGGATACAGAAAATAATGAGCTACGTCCAGCATTTGTCCAATTTTCATAAACATTTATTATATTAAAAATATGCTTGGTTGAAGTTACCCTACTTTTGAAGACTAATTTCCCGGCTTGTAATGGTTATTTCACAAATTTTCGAAATGCTGGATCTAGATTGATATTTTATCTACGAATATATGTATCTAGTTAAAAAATTTCTCTCAAATACATAAGAAAAAACAGGTGCCAACGAAGTGTCTGCATGGAGCAAATTCAAGGCAAGTAACTGCCGATCCTGGCGGCCAAATATTAAGGAGACCTTTAGGTACGCCCATGCTATTGTACTCACTACAATACATACTGTTTACCTCACCCCGACGAAATCCAGGACCTAACTGTAATTCACATCCTGCACCACTTTTAAGAAATCATTTCTGAATGTTCTCTTTAGCCATCAAAGAAATGTATGTAATATACGAAAGGTTTGTTCCCAAAAAATTTGCCAAAAATACTTCCCTGACGTTCAACGAATTTGCATGTTTCTTGAAATTCTGATTCGAATGATATATACTTTTAGGAGTCACTTTTATCATAAAAATTGAAATTAATAATCGAAAAATGAAAAGAACCCAAGTTTTCTATTTTGTCAATCGAATGTCAATAGCAAAAATTTGGATTGAAATTTCTTAATCTATCACAAAAATAATTTCTATTATAGGGATCTTTTTTTTCATTTGAGAAAGAATCATTTGCAAGCCGAGGAAGTGGTCTTTAAATGATGGGCAACTTTGATCAAGCATATTTTTATCATTATCAATATTTATTCAAATTTTATGAATGCAATCTCTAGCTTATTCTTATACGAATCCAGGCACACCGTTTAAGTATAATTTTCAGCAATACTTTTAGGTAAACTAGCCGCGAGAAGTCGAAACAAACTTTGAAATGTTGAAAATGCTCTATTTAAGTTTTCGTCTAAATAAAGCATCTCATTGGGATAGTTTCGAAATATACTTAATATGTAGTAAAAATTTGGATCAAAATTTATCAATCCACTAGAAAAAATACTTTTGGTTATGAAGATCTTATTTTTTAATTGTTGAATAATCGTTACAAACCGAGAAGTTAGTCTTCAAAAGTAGGGTAACTCTGACGAAGCATATTTTTAATATCATCAATATTTATTATTATTGGACAGATATTCCTTCTACCTAATTTATTTACAAATCCGGGCATACTACATGCGTTATAATTGTTGACAATGGTTATACATAAAATAACCGCAAGAAGTGGAGAAAAATGGTAAAATATTGAAACTACTCTACTTGAATTTTCGTCCAATCGAAACATTTCATTGGGATAGTTTCGAAATATACTTGATATCCAGTAAAAATTTGGAATTAAATTATTCAATATTGAAATTTAATTTGACGAATATTCGTTCTTGACTTGAATTTATTCAGGTCCTATTTTTACCCTTTTTTTCTTAAAATATTCCTGCAATGATTGGCTGTCGAAATTTTTTTGTTCATTAGCAAGCTCTACCCTTTGAGGCGTGCTTATCATATTTCTGTCTCTCTCGCACACTCAACTTAAAATTTCCACGGGTTTCCCCAGCCCTCTTAAGTCATTCAAACTACTTTGTGTCATATTTTCCTCTCCTACGCCCCCTTCTTTCAACTAATTCCCATGATTCCCCTACTCTGAGTCCCCTCCCCTCATTTCCTCTAATTCCCCATCCTTGTCCTACTCATCGCTTCTCTAATTCTTTCTCCTTACTTCCCCTACTTCTTATCGCTTCGCTCCTTCAGCCCTACTTACTGTCACATCTTTAATACCATTCCCTCTTCTCTCAATTCCTATACTTTCTTTCCCCTTACAACCCCTCTCTTACCCTTCCATCCCCACTATACACCCCCTTGCTTCCTCCTTTACTTTGTATACCCTACTCCTCGCTCTTCTACTTCCCGTCTCATTTATCCCCCTACTCCCACTACTTTCCCGCCTCTAAATGCCCCCACCCCTACTTACACCCACTTGCCTACTACTACGCTGTCTCGCAGGGTGGTAACAAAATACATAGGATTTTTTTTTCGATTTTCATGCATATCGCTCGCAAATTTTTTCGAATAAAAAAAAACAGTGAGTGGCAGTGGGGCCACACGGCAGGAGTGAAACTTTGATGGATTAACTTTGAAATTTTTGATGAGGAATCATCATGAGTTTTGAGGAGATCGTATATTAAGAGAGTGCAGAGGGGAAAACAGAGAGAGAGATTATATGTGAAGTGCGCGGAGGAGAGGGTTCTAACTCGGAAATTATCGACATTCAGGTTTTTAGACCTTCCGATAGTTTTTGAGTTACTCTTTTTGATGAAACGATCAAAAAAAAATTACAAACATTATTATTATTATTATTCAAAGCTGGGTTATTAGGAACCCCGTAAATTGTGCTTTCTTCCGCCTGACTAAAATCTCGTGAAACACCTCCCACCACTCGCAACTACATCTTCGTGCCTCACCTATAATACGCGTCCGTGTAACGTGCACTGAGTGCAGTTGTGAGTGAAGAGGGAAGTTTTCATGAGCCTTCCCTCTCTCTTGAAACTGTCGTCTGCTGGCTCCCTTTCCATTGCTCGTCTTGTAAAATCCTAGTTTTCCGAGTTAGACCCCTTTCCTCGGCGCACGTCACATATACATTCTTTGCTTAGTGTGGCAGTAGTGGGGATATCAAAGAGGAGTCTTTATAGCGATTGGGAATCGCCGCACAAAAGGGAGACGCGAATAAAGAAAAAAGGTACAGAAAGCATACTTGTAAGAGAGAGACAGAGAGATATAGAATCCGTCTTTCGTTCGTTCGGTCGTGCGTTCAGTCGTTTTTTCAATTCACTGCCGTCCCAAAAGAAGTTTTACTTCAAAAAAATTGATGCCTTTTTTTTGTAATGATATTTAGTGTTTCAGCAGGTCCCATAAAATTCAACACACATTTCCCATAAGAAGAAGAAAAGAAGTTTTTCTGAATTTCATTTTATTTATTAATACAAATATATCATTGATTTGTAAATATCACCCACATGAGATCGTTTTATGAGGTCCCAAAAAACTCTATATGCAAAAAATTCAGTATTGCGAAATTCTGGGGCTAATTATTATTTTTTTGGTTTTTTTTTAAATATAAATTGTTTTTAATACATAAAATATCCCTGTTTTTCCAAATTTTTAAATTTTTCTGCCCTCTCCAGTTAGAGTAAAGTAGAAGTCAATTGAATTCAACATACATAACTGTGTAAATAAAATATTATTGATCATAACTATCTTCTCCTATAGTAATGTTAGATAGTTGCGATTTTTTCCGAAATTGTATACTTTTTGTAAACTTTTCACTTAGTGAGATGAAAATTGATGCAAGTTAACGTGATTTTTTAAACAATTAATCATTTTTTATCACTATCTTCTTTTAAAGAATGGCTAGAAAGTTGCGGTTTTTTGTCATTTTTAAATTTGCTTTGGATTTTTAGTTAGTAGTTTAAGTATTTACTGAGAGCTTTTTTGTTTAAATTAATACTATTATTTATTATTTGTTCCTCACTCTAAGAGCAAATAATTGTAAATCATAATAAAATGATTAAACATATATATTTATTAACTTGCATTAGTGATTATCTCACCAAGTAAAAAGTGAACCAAAAATTAATAATTTTAGAAAAAACCGCAGTTATCTAGCACTAATATAAGAGCAGATAGTTACAAAAGTATTAAGTTGTTTTGACAATTATTTTTGTTGAATTGCATGAATTAAAAATGACCTGACTCCAAGTGAAAAGTTGACAAAAAATAATATTTCATAGAAAACCGCAAATATCTAACATTACTATAAGAGAAGATAGTTATAAACAACTATAATGTGTTTTAACAATTATGGTTGTTAAATTTTATCAATTTTAACCACACTTTAAGTAAAAAGTAAAGAAAAAGTTCAAATGTTTAGAAAATACCGCAACTTTCTACCATTATTCAAAGAGACTGTTATTTTAAATAAAATAATAACAAATTGTTTAAAAAATTTTATTTGTTAACCTGAATTAATTATCAACTGACCTTAATTAAAAAGTGGATTAAAGTGAAAAATTTGAGAAGAAGCTGCAACTTCCTCGCCTTACTCTGAGATAATTATTATAAAGAATGATAAATTTTAGAAACAATTTTTTCTGTTGAATTTAAATCTCTAATTATCAGTGAAAAGAAGTATTTTATGTATTAGAAAAAATTTGTATTCAAAAGACCAGAAAGAAATCATAAAGAGCGCCGAAAGCTCGCAAAATCATACAGGAAGCTTTGTAAAAGTAACATGTTCAAAAATTTTCAAATTCATTTAATTAAACCTCCCGCAATTTAAAAACGTCTAATACAATGTTCTAAGCAATATTATTATTATTATTATTCATATATCATATTATTATTCATTACATTTTTTTAAGCACTCAATAATTTTTTTTTAAATCGGTTTTTTATAGTAACACTTTTTTCATTAGCATAATTCAAAGTTGATGCAAGAATATAAAAGATTCCTTCGTTTGAGACGAATCGATTGACCTAAATATTAATACATTTTTTTTGAAGAGTATGGAAGTTATGGTAATTTATATATTTTTAAAATCGTTTTTTATAGTAAAAATGTTCTCATTCTCATAATTTAAAGTTGATGCGAGAATAGGAAAGTTGTGTTGATTCCAGACGAATCGATTGACCCATACAATTATACATTTTATTGAAGACGAAGGAAGCTATGGTAATGCATAATGTTAGAAAACACGACTTTTTATAGTAAAACTTTTTTTGTTAACATAATTCAAAGTTGATGCAAGAACAGAAAAGACGTGTTGATTCGATTCGAATCGATTGTCCTATAATATTGATACATTTTATCAAAGAGTAGGGAAGTTATGGTAATTTATATATTTTGAAAATCGGTTTTTTATAGTAAAACTTTTTTCATTATCATAATTCTAAGTTGATGCAAGAACAGAAAAGATGCAATGATTCGAGTAGAATCGATTGACCCATAATATTAATACATTTTATTGAATAGTAAGGATGCTATGGTAATGCATAATATTTGAAAAATCGGGTTTTTATAGTAAAATTTTTTCCATTAGCATAAATCAAAGTTGATGCAAGAATATAAAAGATTCCCTGGTAATTTATATATTTTCAAAATCGTTTTTCATAGTAAACATTTTCTCATTCTCATAATTTAAAGTTGATGCGAGAATAGGAAAGTTGTTTTGATTCCAGACGAATCGATTGAGCCATAGCGTTTATACATTTTATTGAAGAGTAAGGAAGCTATGCTAATGCATAATATTTGAAAACACGATTATTTATAGTAAAACTTTTTTCACTAACATAATTTAGAATTGATGCAAGAACGGAAAAGATTTCTTGATTTGAGGAAAATCGATTGATTTATAATATTAATACACTTTATTGTAGATCGACATAATTCAAAGTTGACGCATGAATAGAAAAGACTTTTTGATCATAAATTTTCAAATAGAGTAATTCTGACAATTTTTGTAAAGAAATCATAAAGCTGGGAAAGGGATAGGGTGCGACAGAACTTTCCCTCTCCCTTTTCCAGCTTGAAGAATTATCATTTCGAATACAAAATTTGATTTTTCTGATTTGTCTTTGTGTAAAAAAATTTTTAGTATTATTTTGTAGTTTTGCATTTTTTGTAAATTTATATTTTTAAATTGATCAAAATGAAGACTTTGGTTTGTCTATTATTCAAAAAAATAAGTAATGCTTCCTCTATGCACTCTATGCACCATATAATTATAAATAAAAACAAAGTGAAAACACTCCAGATATGATATGCATGAAAATTCGAGAGAAAAAAATTGAACCACCATGGGTCATTTTACTTTTTCTCGATTAGAATTTTGGTTCCGGTGAAAAAAGCTTTTCCCATTTATGAAAATATAGCACAGGAGAGAGTAGAGATCTGGAAGAAGTATAACAATAATGCGAGGTACACTTTTTGTTATTCCTGACAAGTGTCTCTAAAGAATTTTCTTTGAAAAACTCTGTTCTCTGTTCCTTTGAAGAGTACTCTTGAATGAGGTTTCTTTTACAATCCTGCATATGACTGTATGAGTATACGGTTTGCCGCGCCGTTATTCTTTGAGGTCACAACTTCCGCCTGGACTTTTCTCTTGCGAAACGACGTTGTCTCTTCGCGATATTTGGACTGAATGCAGACTTGGGCAAAGAAAATACACTTCATTGTTTCACCCCAACTAGCATGATCCTACCGAGTTCGTTGCAGTGCCAGTGGCGTCTTTTTAGCTGCTTCTGTTATACTCGGTGGAACCGACGCCTGCTCTCATTTACTTTTCTTTCTTCGTACCAGAGAAGAAATGTATTGCACGATAGAAAAAAAATCACTTGGTGTTAATCTTTCACGCGATCTAGCGTGAAGTAAGGTCGTATATTCCCCGAGAAATGTCTGTCACGATTTACAGAAATCCAAGTTATGATATCTATTGCCAGCGAAAATTGTTACGCTTAATCAAATGGTAACATGAAAATATGCCAAAAAGAAACGTCAAAAAATGACAATATTATATTATTAGGTTATGAAATTTAAATGTACATACCGTCAGGAATCCCGTTCGATAGTTCTCCAATATAAATTTAATTAACTGGAATCTGTCGCTTTGAATTTGATGGTCTTATAATTATTATAATTTGGTGAATGTAGGTCAATTGAATACTAACTCGGCTAACTCTATAGTCTTCATGCTTGAAATATTATATTATCCAAATTAAAGACTTCAATTAAGAAAACAGAACTCTGATCATAATTTCCGGAACTGTTCAAATTTTTAAATTTAAAATGTTTGGATCACTTTGAACTGCTATAGCTTTTTGCATTTTCAATTGATCCAAAAGTGGTATTGGAATTTCTAATAGAATTATTATGGGGGCAGGGCAGATCTCATATCAGATTTCCTGAAATTTTTTTTATTTTTTGGTCACTCTAAACTGTTTTATCTTTTTGGCAAAAGAACTATAAGAGAACTTTTTACCAGGAATCTGTATTATCATCGGAGATGGTAACGATCGATCAGAAGAGAAATCTTTTGACACACACTGTGAAAATGGAAATCTACAATATCGATCAAAGTTATATCCTATAATACAGAAAATTTTTAACGTTATCTCAGACTAGAGGAAGCTATGAATTTAAAAAAAATTTTATTGAATTTATTCAAAAAAAAAGATCTTTTGCTTTCGCTCCGCTGGGATTCGAACGTCAGGTCAACTTATTTCCGGTCGGGTGCTCTAACCACTGAGCTACTAGAGAGATCAGAAGAAGAATCCTTTTTCTGAAACACGCTTTATTTTGCAAGATGTTATATACAAGTCAATTTTTACTAGGAATCTGTATTATCATCGAAGATGGTAACGGTCGATCAGAAGAGAAATCTTTTCACACACACTGTGAAAATGGAAATCTACAATATCGATCAAAGTTATATTTCCTAATATAGAAAATCTTTAACGCCATCTCAGACTAGATGGAGTTATAAATTAAAAATGGCGGTCGAATTCTAGAGGAGCGAAAGGAGAAGATATTTTTTCTGAATAAATTTAATTAAAATTTTTTTTAATTTATAGCTTCATCTAGTCTGAGATGACGTTGAAGATTTTCTGTATTAAAGGATATAACTTTGATCGATATTGTAGATTTCCATTTTTACAGTGTGTGTCAAAAGATTTTTCTTCTGATCGATCGTTACCATCTCCGATGATAATACAGATTCCTAGTAAAAATTGACTTGTATATAACATCTTGCAAAATAAAGCGTGTTTCAGAAAAAGGATTCTTCTTCTGATCTCTCTAGTAGCTCAGTGGTTAGAGCACCTGCCCGGAAATCAGTTGACCTGGCGTTTGAATCCCAGCTCAGCGACAGGAGAAGATCTTTTTTCTGAATAAATTTAATTTATAAGGGAACTTTTCTTCTTTTTATAGAGCTCTCCCGGGTGGAACAGAACTTTAATCAGAACTCCTGGAACTGTTGAAATTCAAAAATTTCAAATTTCTGGGTCACTTCGTGCTGATGTAGCTTTTCGGGTTTTGAATTAATCAAAAAATATTATGCGTATTTTTAATAGAACTCTTTCTTGAGGATGGGGGGAGACTCCGATCAGAACACGTGGAACTCTTTAAATTTTTAACTAAGAAATTTTTTGTTACTTCGTACTGATGTAGCTTTTCGGATTTGGAATCAATCGAAAAGTATTATACAAGATTTTTACAGAAATCTTCCGAAATTTTGTAATTACAAATTTTTTGAACCCTTTAAACATCTGTAGCTTTTTGGATATTGAATTGATGAAAAAGTAGTATGAGAGTTTTTAATAGAACTCTTATGGCGGGGGGGGGGGGACAGAACTTCGATCATAATTCCTGAAGTTTGAACGATTTTGTTGTCACTTTGAACTGCTGTATGTATGTATACCATTAAGCCATTTCCCTTTCAGGGTAGGCGTGACACTACCCGATTCGGGTAGTGTTTCTAGGTGGATAGTTTTCTTGTAGTTATAAATAACTACAAGTTTGGGCTCACCACACCCATAATATGCCAACAGCACACAGTATTCTCGAATGGTCACCCATCATCCAAGTACTAACCGCGCCCAACGCTGCTTAACTTCAGTGATCTGCCGAGAACTGGTTTTTTCAGCGTGGCATGGCCGTTGGCCATGATTAGATTTTTGAATTCTGAATTGTTCAAAAAGTGCTGTAAGAGTTTTCATAGAACTCTTCCGGGGAGTGGGGGCAGAACTCTAATCGATCTTATGCAACTTTTGACAAGCCTTTTGTTTAAATTAAGGTATTACAAGAATGTTGTAGCTTCTAAGTTTTTTATTTTTCAAAAATTATGTTTGTGTCAAACTCCATAACTCTGTTTCATCCAAAAGGATATGCAAAATAAATCAAATTTTTGAAAAATGTCAGGAACTTTAGAAGTATGCTGATTCTACTCAGAACTCTAAAAAAATTAAATTTTTCCAAAGTGTGGGGGCGGGCGTGAACTTAGCCCCTTATTTTGAAAAATCGATTTATAAATTAGCAAAAATCTCGAAATTTGGGAGATTTGCGGAGAATACAACTATCTACAAATTTTTATGTGATGAAATTTTCCAAGATTATTTCTTAAAACCATCAGGAACTTTGAAACTATGCTAATTCTACTGAGAAATCTAAAAAAAATTTCATTTTTTCAAAAGTGGAGGAGGACGTGAACATAGTCCCCCATTCTAAAAAATCGATCTATAAATTATCAAAATTGTTCGGTAATTCATAGTAATTTATGGTAAAATGTGGAAAATTATGGCAATTTACCGCTAATTTTAGGGTAACTTATCGCTTCCAGTTTGTCTATCAACAGATCGTTCGATAATTTTCTTTATTCACCTCTAACGTGACTTTTGACTCGCTGGGGAGTGAAAATAACTTTTTATGACACATGCATGATTCCAGCCCTTTTCGACGCCTTTGAAGCGGGGCTAAAGCTCTACTTTTTACTCCCTAGGGACTGAAAAGTGACGTCAGAGGTGAATAATGAAAATTATACATTTATGAGCTCGCATTTTATGATTATCAGCCCATTCATCGGATAACTGTGAGGAAATTTGGGTTGCAGGTAATAGAGATTTGCGGTTACTTATGGAAAGTTACCACATATAACTGATCAAATTACCGACAATCACCGTAAATTACTGAAAATTTTCATAAATTTCGGGAAATTTATGGAAATTTAAAAAAATGAATTTTGGGTAATGTATGGCAAGTTACCATATTTGCCTGTAAAATTACTATTAATGACCGAAAATTTTCATACATTTCCGGAAATTATCGGAAATTTTTAAAAATGTATATTGGGTAATTTATGATAAGTTACCATATTTACCGGTAAAATTACCATAAATTACCGAAAATTTTCGAAAATTCATGGAAATTCAAAAAAATGAATTTTAGGTAATTCATGGTTATTTACCATATTTACATGCAAAATTACCATAAATGACCGAAAATTTTTATAAATTTCCGGAAATTTAAGGGAATTTTTAAAAACCAATATGGGATAATTTACGGTAAGTTACCTAATTTACCGGTAAAATTACAATAAATTACCGAAAATTTTCATAAATTTCCGGAAATTTACGGAAATTTAAAAAAATGAATTTTGGGTCCTTATGGTAAGTTACCATATTCACCGGTAAAATTACCATAAATCACCGACAATTATCATAAATTTCGGGAAATGTACGGAAATTGAAGAAAATGAATTTGGGGTAATTTATGGTAAGTTACCATATTTACCTGTAAAATTACCATAATTAACCGAAAATGTTCATACATTTCCGCAAATTTATAGACATTTGTAAATTGAATCCGGCAATTTTTTATTGTATTTTTGACAATTTGGAATAAGTTAACATAAATTTAATGCTTCTTTATTCAAAATCTAATATGGACTGAAATTATGACAGTATATCGAAAAATGACTGAAGTCATGCATTTGTTATTAAAAATATCGTACGCGCCAAGGGGGAGAGGCACTTTTTCTCCCCCTAGGTGCATAATATACTATTTCACTCCCCAGGAAATCAAAAGTAGAAATTTAGCCCCGCTTCGTAGGCTTCGAAAATGGCTGAAATCATGCATGTGTTATGAGAAAATCTTCAATTGATTACAAATTATCTAACTTAGGGCAAAATTTTATATTAAAAGATAAATATTTATAAATGAGAATATAATTAAAATATTTAAATTTCCAATGAATTATCACTCTCTATAATATTTCTCGATTTTAAACTTGAAGAAGCAATATGTTATTCCCTTAAATGGAATAACCTGCAATATCCGAAGCTAAATTAAAAAAATAATTTGCGAGTCACTTTAGTCGCTGTGCATGAACTAAACTTGAAAAGTCACGGTGAGCTGTTTCACATGAAGTTCTCGATAAAAGCGTTGTACGATAAATTATTTGCTTCCGCAGGAATGCGAGCTGACGCGACGAGACAAATCCCGTCAATAAATGGTGTTCGTCGCCGTCGGAAAAGGCCGACGAGCTTAATAGAAATTTAATTGATCCTTCGGCTATGCGCGGTCGAGCGTAATCCAAATTGAAGCGGCGCTCTACGCGCGAACCGTGGAACGAGTGGAAATCAGAGAGATAAAGGAAAATAGAGAAGTTGTGGGAGGGGGTGAAAGCGAGGGCGACTTGAGTGAGCGAGAGAAATAATAATGAGGTAATATAAAGGAAATAGTGAAGATGAAAGGATAGAGGAACTCCCATCTCTCTCCATGCCAGAATTTATATGACATGGGAACAACAACGAACAGCGCTCTTGTCCCACGAGGCTCAATTCTCCGCTACAACTGTCCTCCCAGTTTTATCCCTGCCTGAACTCTCTCTTCGTTATCACTTCTTATCCACTCATTGAACCGCGCTACTCTAATCCTCACTATCAACATCGTGCTGTGCAGTCTAGAGTTGAGGGGACAAGAAATCCCAGGTGGTTCTCTGATTCGAACAATCATAAAGCTGTCGATTAGGTCTATTGATATCTATTGAAGCTTTACTTTATTATTTTCAAAATTTATGCAATTATGATGGTAGATAAATGTATACTAAAGTCAGAAATCATCTACACAGGTAGCGCGAGTGGTAGTAAAAATATTTTTTTTTCAAGATATTTTTTTTTTTCATCACTGGGGTTAATAATAAAACCCCACAATTATTTTGCGACGTTTCGTCAGCTAGTTTTGCTGACCTCTTCAGGCTAAAATTTTATCAAACACCACCAAGATATACAACAGTAAAAAAAAATTTTTTGTTTGTTTGTTGACATTCATTTGAAAAGAATTAAAAACAAATGACCTTATGAGTTTAAATTAGAAAATCACATTGGTCATAAAAAATATAAAGTGTACAAAATATGAACCTAAAAATATATGAACTTGCCAAGGTAGCTGAACCACGAAATTTCAAAACTTTTAAAACCATAATATCGGTAATATCTTTACACAAAAACCTCAAACTCACAAACCTCAAACCCGCGAACCTCAAACCCCCAAACACGTAAACGCACAAACCTCAAATCCACAAACGTCAAAGTCACAAACCTCAAACCCACAAAAATTATACCTCAAACCCACAAACCTCATAACCCACAAAACACAAACCTCAAACCCACAAACCTCAAACCCCCAAACCCATAA
>CAKNYM010053095.1:433740-446927 GCA_932195095.1 Andricus curvator
TTTGGTATTTACCCAGTCAAATTCATGGTTGTGTGTACTACGATGTACATTGATAAAAAATTCGCTTTTTTTGTTGTTTTTGTGTTCATTTATACGCGTTTTTAACATTCTCTCACTTTCACCCACATAAGAGGCAGGGAGTTTTTACAAGGAATTTTGTAAACAACGTGGTTTCTTCCCATTTTCTAGTCCTATCTTTACCTAGTCTAATTATAGATGACAAGGAAGGTTTAATCGAAGGAATTGTAGCTATGTTAAATTTTTTGAGGAAGTGGGAAGTTTTACCGAAGAATTTTTTTATGAATGTTAAACTGACTTTTGGTTGACGGGCCAATAATTGTTTTCGCGCAGAGTTATATTGTATAGGACAATATTTCAATTTTAATTTACGAATTTTAATTTGTGGGTTAATAGAACTTATTGGGTAATCATTATTCAACAATAGTTAGGTAATAATTTTTTAATTTTTGGCATGAAATTTTTTGTGCGATAACATCATTACCCTATCAACAAGGTTGAATACAATGTTCTTTTTTACTTGGGTTGGATGACCTGAGAAATAGTCAATAGTTCTACCTGATAAAGATGGTTTTTGGTACCAGTACTATTATTTTCTTCTAGATCAACATTAAACTGCAAATTAACATTATAAGAATTGAAAATATGGGTAATTAGCTGAATATGCTCCTTCTTGATACATAAGATCTTATCGTCGACGTATCTGTAATAAAAGGTAAGCTGTATATTATATTTCTCTTTTAGTATTTTCAAACAACTACATTGCAGGTCATCCATGACCATATCTACGAGTAACGGTGAAATTGGTGAAACCATCAGAGTACCATGAATTTATTGGCATATATTATTATTAAAAACGAAATAAGTATTGTCGTAAAGGAATTTAATGCATTCTCTTATCTCTTCGAGAGGAATTTTGCAATTAGTCTGAATATCATGAAATCTTCTATCAAGGCTCTCCAACATCAACGAGCAAAGAAGATTAGTAAATAACGAACTAAAATCGAAGGAATAAATACGTTTATGGGAGAAAATTTATTTTTTGACCGATCATCGCCCTTTCGTATGGTTACATCAATTGAATGACCCTACCCTAGGTGCAAAGTTAGCAAGATGGAAAGTAAAATTGCCAGAATACGAAAAAGAGGATATTTATAATTTGAATCACATGTACAATCCAGTAATCCTCAATTTAAAATCATGATTCCTTCTTAAGTAATTTATTTCCGTACGTGATAAGAGACCAGTGCCTGGAAGTACAAGCTTCTTAATATAAATAACCCTCTGTTGTCTAATGATAGACAGTTACGATCCTCACCTCACAGACGACGTCTTAACGTTAATTTTATTCTCGGACAAGTTGAAAAACTTTTTCAACTTTATATTTTGTATGACCAATGTGATTTTCTAATTTAAACTTATAAGGTAATTTGTTTTTAATTATTTTTAAATGAATATCAAAAAACAAACCAAATTTTTTTTTGTACTGTTTTATATCTTGGTGGTGTTTAATAAAATTTTAGTCTGAAGAGGTCAGCAAATCTAGCTGAAGAAACGTCGCAAAATAATTGTGGATTTTTATTATTAACCCCAGTCATTAACAAATAAAAAGAAACAAATCTTCAAACTAAATATGGAGGGTGATAGATATTTCCATACCGGTAGTAACAATCATTTCTGACCTTGAAACGTGATTATTCTCTAAATCTGAATTAGTAAAAATTCAACTTATTAAGTCAATACTAAGGATTTCAACTGATCAATCAATTATTTCTTAGGTATTTCGTACTTCCGGGCAGAAACCCTTATAGTTTCGGTTGGGTATCCGTCCTTCGTCGTGCGTTTTTCCATGAAGGGGAATTGTGCGGGCCTCACAACTCCTAACTCACACGGAGAAGGGAAGTAGGGGAAGTAAGGAGCATTGAAGGGCGGTAATAAGGGAAAACATTGGGAGAGAAAGTGGGGGTAGGGAAGTGGTGGAAAATGAGGGGAGGGTAAATATGGAAGTGAGGGGAGCGAAACTACTGGAAGTGAGGAGAGATGAGGGGGCTAGAGGAAGCGAGGAGAAATGTGTTGGGAGTTAGGAGAGGGGAAGTAGATGAGGAAGAATTTTGAAAAGCGAGGGGAAGGAAGGTTGGAGTGTGAGGATTTGAAATATGGGAATGACGGAGGAATACGGGAGGGAAAGTATGGGACAGTGAGGTTTGAACGACTTAGTTACGTCTTTATAGGCTACGAAACGCTTTTTTGACTAATTTTTGAATTTCGTTGATTAAAGTATTAAAATACCTTGTAAAAATCTCACTTACATGGAAAGAAAAGAACATTTTTCCCACTGTATCGATGACACTCTTCACAGGTCAAATTGCTCTAAAAACAGGGGAAGAAGGTTATTTTTTAATAAAATAGGATAAGATATTCTTTAAAATAAAACAAACGTGGGTACTATATGATATTGAATATAATTTAAAACGCTATGAATTCCTAAGATTTTATGTAAAACTATTGTATTTTCAACAAAAGATATTAATTTTCAACTCAAACTATGAATCTTCAAACAAAGAGATGAATTTTAAACTAAAATGATGAATCTTTAATAAAAACAATTAATTTGTAACATAAAAACAACAACGAACAAGTCAGCTTTTAACCAAATAGTTGAATTTTAGAACAAAAAAAATGAATTTTCAAACAAAAATATAATAGTTGAATTTTTGGTAAAAAAAATTAATTTCTATGGAAAGAAATAATTTGCAACAGAATAGATCAATTTTTAACCAAAGTCATGAATTCTCAACAAGCTCATAAATTTTCAACTCAAATTATGAACTTTTAACCCAAAAAATTTATTTTTAACAAAATGGTTTAATTTTCAACCAAAGGGGGTGAATTTTCAAACCGCCCGAAAATATGGATTTTCAACAAAAAAATTGACTTTCAACCAAATAGTTGAATTTTATACCAAAAAGGATAACTTTTTAAAAAATTGTGGAATTTTCAAGCCAAAAAGACGAATTTTCATCAGAATACATGAATTTTCAACTGGAAAATATCAATATTTAACCAAAAATGGAATCTAGTTACAATATTAGTTGAAAAAGTTTATTTAAAATTTGAAAAAAGTGAATTTTTAACAAAATAGTTATATTTTCAATCAAAGTAATACATTTTCAAACGAAATGATCAATCTCCAACTAAAATAGATACATTCTAAACCAAAAAGATTAATTTTCAACCAGAAAGATTGATTTTCTACCAAAAAAATACGAGTTTTTAGCTAAAAAATATCACTTTTTAACCAGAAATGAAATATTTGCGCTTATTTTCGTACGTTTTATGAGTATATTTCAACTACATTTTTTCAAATATCATAAATATTGTTCGAACTTTAGTTCCAAGACAACTGTACTATGTTTAATTAATCTAAAACATTTTCAATATGTGTCCAATTGAAAAATTTCATTAAAATAATTTGTGAATCTTGTCAAAATCTACAAAAAATAAGGCTTTAAACTTACGGATCTCTTCAAAACAAAAATTTCATATTTTTGAAAATGATCTTACTTTTTGAATTTCAGTCTAATTGAAAAATTGCATGAAAATATATTTTATATCTAGTAGAAATTTGGAATAATATTTCTCAATCTATCAAAAATATATTTGTTTTTCATTTTTTGAAAATTTTCAAGATGTTCAAAAGCATATAAGTTTTTTAATTTTTATCAAAATTGAAAATGGCATAAGGGTAATTTGCTAGTCTTTTTGCCGTATACAAAACTCATAAAAAAATTTTGTTTCAAATTTTCAAAAGGCTCTAACTTTTTAAATTTTGGTCTAATCGAAAACTTGTAGAACGGATAGTTTTGAACTAGATTCATTATCTAGTTAAAATTCTGCATTAAATTTCTTAATCTATCAGAAAAAGAATTTTTTCAATTTTTTGAACATTTTCAAATTGTTGAAAAGTATATAACTTTTGTAATTTTCATCCAAATTGAAAATTTCATTCGAATAATTTGCACGTGAGGAGTGTTATACCCATCTGTGAAGAACTTTGACAAAAAGTTCTAAAATTCAAGAAAATTTTTTTTTTTTAATCACAATTTTATGGTTTTTGGACTCTGTGAGTGCCAAAGCGTTAATATCCGTTAGAAACTAGAGATCGAAAATTTGGACAATTACATTAAACTCTCATGAATGAGAATGTCAAAAACGAATTTTTAACAAAGTGGATGAATAGTCAGCCAAACCAGAATAATTTTCAAACAAACAGTTGTATTTTTAACCAAAAAAGATAATTTTCAACAAATGAGGATAATTTTTGCATAAGAAAAAATTTCCAGTCAAAAAAGGAAAAAAAATTAAATCAAATTGCTGAATTTTTTAGTCTACGGGACGAAATTTCTGCAAAGCAGTTAAATTTTAAAACGGAGAATAAGAGTTTTAAATTAAAAAGTTCATTTTCAATCAAATCGACGAATTCTCAACTAAAAATAAAGCAGTAGACTTTTAAATAAAAAATACCTCATTTTCAACCAAAAATAGTTGGATTTTCTTATTGGGTTCTATTATTTCAGTTCAAATTCAAGTGGGAGAACGGTAATTTTGATAATTATATAATTAGAAGTTTTTTTAAAACTCTCCTAGTACATGCCGCTAGTCAAAGTGGAGGTTCAAAATTAAAAAAATTTTTGCATTTTTTTTAACTCCTCAAATCGTATATTTTTCAAACAGGTAAACTATATTTATTTTAGGGGTCATTCGACAAAGAAATTCATAAGCTCTCCACTGGTTTTTTTTTAAAATTTCTCACTCCTTTTTTGACTGAGCAAAAATTAAGTATAACTTTTGTGCATACGCATCATCCATTTCTGGAAAACTACTATAATTAACCGATTTTTCTAAGGGATGAATTGAATCTACGTCTGAGGATTACATCATTTAAAATTTTTATTTATTAATTTTGTCTCAAGATTTTGCACTTTTAGTTGAAAAAATTCGATTTTTAGCAATTCAAGCGACTTTTCCTCTCAAAATTTTGACTTATTGATTACTTTCCAAGATTCCCTACTTTAAAATTAAAATTTAATTGAATTTCTAGGAATTGAAAACCCTAGTAACTTAGACTATCTAACCGATTTGTACTAATTTTTATCAAAAAATAAGAGAAGTCTTTGAATACCACCAAAAATATCTACAATAAACATAGTTTGTGAATAAATCAAACTTTGCCAAGTATTTCTAAATGATACCTAAATTGAAAATTTTTTTTAGATTTATAAAATTACAGGAATTTTGAATGTATTGAGAGGCAAAAAATGAAAACTTGGCGAGTTTTTTTCATTGTACTGTTAAATTTTTACTAGGCACAATTTTTTGCATCCTGGATATTTTTGGCGAAATTCTATTATGTTCTATTGTGTTTACATCTCGTTCTTTCGTATTATCAGGCCATCCTATACCATTTTCCATGGCTTTTATTTTATCCTATCCTATTCCATCATATCAGATTTTTATCCTTTTATCCTATGTGTGAAATTCAATTGATGCATAATATAGTTCTATAGAAACAGATAGAATTAAATAGCTTTAGAGAGTAGATTAAACTGAGAAAAAGGTTTGTTTCAAACAAAAAAATTTATTTTAATGCAGTTTCTTTCATTGAAAAGAATTTTCAGTTGAATTATATAAAATTTATTGGAATTCCTGCAAATTTCATTTGATTCAAACACAATTTGTTTGAATTGAACGTAAACTATATTTAAAATAATCAAAAATTTTTTTCAATGAATAAATTTTTTTCAATTAAAGATTTGTTTGACTTAAAGAAACTTTCTGTGAATCAAAATTTTTTGTTTAATAAAATAAAATTTTTTCAATTCAAATATAAGTTTTCTTTCATTCAAATAAAGTGTATTCAAACAAATTTTTTTGTTCAAATCAAACATAGTTTGGCCAGACATAGACATGAACATTAGGGTGGTCCAAAAAACTCTTTTCGAGCTACAGGGCAAGTCCCCCCCCCCCCAAAAAAAGTTTCCATTTTCGGAGAAAAAAATCCCTCATTTTTTTTTCGAAATTCGAATATTAACCCCAAATATGACCCAAAAATAAAAAAACTACATTTTTACGTATTATTGTTACTTTTTAGCAATTTCCGTCGTCTTTTACATACAAATAATTACTAATGGACAATTCGAATATTTCTCATGTCTTTTTAAACAATTTTTAATTGTTTAAACAAATGTAACTTATTTAAACAATTATTTATTCCCAGAAAATGTAAAAAATAATCGTATTTTCTAATTGAAATGTAATAGTTTGACATTGTTTGGAGTATTGATTTTTTTTAAACATTATGTAATTATTTAAACAATTACTTGTTGTTTATTCTCAAAATTTCTAATAACTGACACAGAGATGTTCAGTTTTTTTCTCAAATTGGTATCCTATGCTACTTTTTGTTGAATAATTATATAATTTTGATACATATCTTTAGATTTTTAATAAATTTCTATTTGTTTAAACAATTTTGATTTGCTTAAGCAGTTTTTTTTCGATAACTTTAAAAAAATAAAATAAAATAAAATACATATAATTATTTTTCGGACTGTATAGTGTATAGAAAAAATATATTAACCATTTTTTAATTGTTCAAACAAATATAATTCGTTTATACAATTCTTTTCACCAAAATATTTTTTAAATCGTATTCACTGAATTAAACATAATATTGAACGATTTCGAGGAGTAGTAAATTCTATTTAAAACGTCGTGTCATTGTTTAAACAATTTTAATTCGTTCAAGCAGTTTTCTATTAAAAAATGTGGATCAATAATATAAAATATTATACATAGAATTATTTTCCTAACCATATTTTAATATGAATTTGCTGTGTATTGCAGTATGTCAGATTGATATTCATAAGACTTACAAATGCTATAATGAAATATAATCTAAATACATTTAATATGCAGTCTAATTACAACGCTGATCACAAAATATTATTTTTTGGCCGAAGACAATGTTTTCATTCTGATATCAATCTGTTGAAACTTAAATCATAATTTGCATTAGTGACTGTGCTTTTTTATAATATAATTATGATAAAGATTGTAAGAATATGAAGAAAGCAATAATAAATATACTTTTATAATTTAAATTTTATTATCACTTTTATGATTTATTTAATAATGCGCCAAACAAGATGTAAACCATCCATACTCAATCTGAAGGAAATCGAAAAAAAACAATAATTAATTGTATAAACAATAACATAAAGTTTTTAGCAGAATCTATTACTCCTCGAAATCATTCAATATTATGTTTAGTTCAGAAAATACGATTTAAAAAATATTTTTGGAAAAGTAATTGTTTGAACCAATTATATTTGTTTAAACAATTAAAAAATGGTAAATATATTCTTTATATACAATATACAGTCAGAAAAATAATTATATGTATTTCATTTAATTCAATTTTTTCAAAGTTATCGAAAATCGAAAATCAAAATTGTTTAAACAAATAGAAATTCATTAAAAATTAAAAGAAATGTATCAAATTGATATGATTATTCAACAAAAAGTAGCATAGGATACCAATTTGAGAAAAAACTGGACATCTCTAGGTCAATTTTTAGAAATTTTGAGAGTAAACAATAAGTCATTGTTTCAATAATTACATAATGTTTTTAAAAAAATTACCACACCAAACAATGACAAACTAATACATTTCAATCAGAAAATACGATTATTTTTTACATTTTTTGGGAATAAATAATTGTTTAAATAAGTTACGTTTGTTTAAACAATCAAAAATTGTTTAAAGAGTCATGGGAAATAATCAAATTGTCCATTAGTAATTATTTGTATGAAAAAAAAAAACGGAAATTGCTAAAAAGTAACGATAGTACGTAAAAATGTAGTTTTTTGATTTTTGGGTAATATTTGGGGCACTGTGAGGGGGGGGGGGGGGTAAGGGTGGTTTAAAAATAATAGTTATTAGTATAATTTTATTTCATAAGTACTCCTCTTCAATCCCTAGGAAAGTTGGCACGTTTCGATCAAACCCTGAAGTATGAGTTCAATTTTTCGAAAATCCAAAATTTCCCCATGTTAATTAAATGGGATTTTGAAGTCCTCGATGGCACGTGTTAATATTCGAATTTCGAAAAAAAAAGTTAGGGATTTTTTTTCTCCGGAAATGGAAACTTTTTTGTTGGGGGGAGGACTTGCACTCTAGGGTGAAACAAATTTTGCAATTAATTTTTGGACTACCCTAATGACCATAGAATACAAACAATGGATAAAATGCACTAGTAAATATAAATGGTAAGACTGAGGGAAGATCAGAACAGTATTGAATAAAAATTGACATCCTCGAAGAATAGAAGAGGAAAAAAATATATTCTTGTTAAACAGGGTTGAATAGTATAGTAAATAAATTGTGTAATTTCCCACGTATTGTTTATATAAATAAAAACTGTTTTCAGAGGGATATAAAAAGTTGGACTTTCAATCTCTGTTTTGAGATAAATCTACATTGGAAAGAAATCGAGAGAAAAACGAAACGTTTTTAAATAAAAGAAAAAAGGAAATACACATTTGGACCAATATGCTTGTCGCAATTAAATATTTAATAATATATATTTTTTTAATAGGGACTGTCAAAATGCGAAATTTCTTTTTTTTTCTAACATTTTCCAACTTCAATAGGAAAATAAAAATAGAACAAACTGTAGCGTCTATAATTCAAGAACCTAAAACAAACGAGCAAAATTTTATGGGTTATTATTTAAATTGTTTAGACTCTGAATAGTTGTAAATATCAGGCCTGCACGTAAATATTCAACTCACATTTAAATATAAATTTTCAAAAATAAAAATTTTCTATTTATAATCATCTTAAATCTTTTATATTCGGTTTTTAATAATTATTATTAGATAAACGCCACTAGAATTTATAAAATTTAAAACTGGATGTTTTAAAAATAACAACTTCCAAATTTATAAAATAAACAGTTTTAAATTTAAATCTTCGAAATTATCTGATATCAAATTTGTAACACATATTTAAAAATTAAACTCTTATTATTAAAGATTTAAAAATTCGTATTTCAACAAACAAATACTTTAAAATTTAATGCGCGAAATTAACTGATTTTCAATTGAATCGTTGACAAATTGCAGAATATATTATTCAAGTCATTCATAGCTGAAGAATTCCAATTAAACCACTTTCTAAATCATAACCATTTTTCAAATTCAAACCTATAAAATTTTTAATGAGCTTCTTCTAGTCATCCCGAAAAATTAGGAAATTGGAAAAGGGGGAGGAATAGTCGTCCTGGTCATCCAGAATTTCTGGACCAAGAGACACTTTGTTTAAAATTAGTATTTTTAATGACAAATAAATTTAATATTTTCGAGAATTAAGAGTTGAAACGTAAAAAACTTGCAGCATGTTCAATTTAAACCATTTGATATTTAAATTTTTAAGTATTCGTTATTGGTAAATTATAAATTTGAGCGAAGAAATTTCAGTCATCTTTAATTCAAAACGGCAAGATGTGAAAAATACAAAAATGAAATTCCATCAATGCATACTTCAATAATTTATAAAATCCGTGCGCATAGATGCAGCTTTAAAATGCTAAATCACAAGTAATGGGAACTTTCAGGTTGATTTATAAACACATCCAGATTTCAATAAAAAGTGAATCAAAAAAGAGGAAATATGTTTTTGAACCAAATGTCAATCCTTTGATTGATTGGATATCTACTGTTCAATCTTCTTTATAAATAAATCAAATTTATGGACCTATAAAATTCGAATTTTTTCTCTAAATCAAAAAAAAAATTAAGAAAACCTGTCATGCATCAAAACTATTTTAGACTGCAGCATGTCACCAAAAAGAACAATTTCAAAAACATTTTCTTCACTTTTTCCATGTTTTTATTTATTCACCTGTCCATTTTTTGATTAATCGGTGATGCATTAAAAAAGTATCATGTATGCGAAAAAATTCAGTTCGTTTTCAGAAATATACTTTTAAAGTACCAACACAGTCATTTTCTCGTTGTAGCATTAGGTTGGTCCAAGTTTATACATGTAAAAATTCGACTTTCGATTTTTGGTAACTGACCAAGTGCTTTTTATTAAATTTCTGACAAATTAAAGTTTAGTCACAACTTGAGGAATGTTCAAAGAATAATTTTTACTTGATGTATTTTCCCCGAAAATTGCCCAAAGACATGCAAAATAGCAGTTTTATGTAAAATTCACGCTAAAGGCGGTGTTTTTTGGAACTTTGTCAACATGAGTTATTTTTATTCGATAAGTGACAAGTTTTTGAGTATTTGATAACTCATTTTGAGTTTTTTAAACAATTTTTTGTTTCACCTGTAAATCGTACGAAGTTATTAATTTCGGTATAAAAAATGATACAGTTGATTAATTTCAAAGTAATTATTTAGACAATTATCATTGGACTAAATAATTTCTTCCTGTAAATCGTAAAGAGTTATTATTTTCTGAAGTTATAGGCAATTAATGAATGTAGGGGGTAATATATGTTTTTAACGATATTGGGCAATTATTGAAACAATTTTCATATGCTGAAATAATTTTTTACGCCCGTAAGTCTTGAAAAGTTATTACATTCTGAAGTCAATAACTCTGTTAATGAAATTTAAGAGTGATATGTTATGCGAAAGACAGTTAACTAGTATTTAAACAATTTTCATTTGTTTAAAAAATGTTCTTAGCTGTAAATTTTGAAAAGTAACTCGTTTTTGGAATCAATGATACATACAAGTAACTAATGTTCAGAGTAATATTTTTTCGTGTCGAACATTTGGAAATTATTTAATCAATTAATAATAATCATCCACTTGCGCCATTTCATAAGAAAGGCGGAGAAAATTCTAGCTTTTGGAATCTCTCATACCATATTGTTTATTATTCAATATTTTGTTATTTCAGAATTTATACCATAATTTTTGGAACAATAATAATTTTTTATATATTTTTTCTCAAGTGACGTTATGATTAATTATTTTTTTAGATCGATTTCATTGATAAAAGAAAATACTGAATAATAAGCTACATAGTGTAAGAGATTCGGAAGAACTAGAATTTTCTCCATCTTTCCTATTAAAAGGAGCAAGTGATATTAATTGTATAAATAAATATAAACTGTCTTTCACAGAAAATATCACTCTTAACATTTACTACCTGTTCGGTAAGAACAATGATTATACAAATAGAAATTGTTCACACAATTGGAAAATATTTTAAACAAAAATAATACTTTTTACATTCATTAACTGTATCTCGAGTGTTTTCACTTTGTTTGTATTCATAATTATATGGTGCTCATTTCACGAGCACTTTGCTTCCCCTTAGTAAATGTATTTGCTTCCTCATAGAGAAAGCATTAGTTATTTTTTGAATGATAGACAAACCAAAGTCTTCATTTTGCTCAATGGAAAAATATAAATTTACAAAAAATGCAAAACTACAAAATAATACTAAAAATTTCTAAATACAAAGACAAATCAGACAAATCAAATTTTGAATTCGAAATGATAATTTTTCGAGCTGGAAAAGGGAAGGGAAAAGTTCTGTCGCACCCTATCCCTTTCTCAGCTTTATGATTTCTTTGCAACAATTATCAGAATTACTCTATTTGAAAATTTATGATCAAAAATTCTTTTCTATTCATGCGTCAACTTTCAATTATGTCGATGAAAAAAGTCTTTCTGTTTGAAACCGATGATTCAAATATTATACATGAGCCTAACTTCCCTAATTTTCAATAAAGTGTATTAATATTATAGCTCAACAAATTTGCATTGAATCAAGGAATCTTTCCTGTTCTTGCATCAATTTTGAATTATGAGACTGAGAAAATTTTTAATATAAAAATCGATTTTAAAAATATATAAATTACCATGACTTCCCTACTCTTTAATAAAATGTATTAATAATGTAGGTCAATCGACTCGTGTCGAACCAAGGAATCTCTTGTATTCTTGCATCAACTTTTAATTATATTGAAGAAAAAAATTTTGCTATAAAAAACCGTATTTTCAAATATTATGCATTACGATAGCTTCCTTACTCTTCAATTAAATGTATTAAAATTATGGGTCAATCGATTCGTCTTGAATCAACACAACTTTTCTATCCTTGCATCAACTTTAAATTATGAGAATGAAAAGTTTTACCATAAAAAACCGATTTTCAAAATATATAAATTACCATAACTTCCCTACTCTCTAATAAAATGTATTAATATTGTAGGTCAATCGATTTGTTCGAACACATGAATCTCTTATATTCTTGCATCAACTTTGAATTATATTGAAGAAAAAAGTTTTACTATAAAAAACCGTATTTTCAAATATTATGCATTACCATAGCTTCCTTACTCTTCAATGAAATGTATTAAAATTATAGGTCAATATATTCGAATCGAATCAACACATCTTTTCTGTTCTTGCATCAACTTTCATTATGTTAATGAAAAAAGTTTTGCTATAAAAAACCGATTTTAAAAATTTATAAATTACCATAACTTCCCTACTCTTTAATAAAATGTATTAATATTGTAGGTCAATCGACTCGTGTCGAACCAAGGAATCTCTTGTATTCTTGCATCAACTTTTAATTATAATGAAGAAAAAAGTTTTGCTATAAAAAACCGTATTTTCAAATATTATGCATTACGATAGCTTCCTTACTCTTCAATAAAATGTATTAATATTAAAGGTCAATCGATTCGACTCGAATCAACACATCTTTTCTGTTCTTGCGTCAACTTTGAATTATGTCCATGGACAAAGCTTTTTTGTTTGGAGCAGATGACTCAAATATTATAATAAAGCATAACTTCCTTCATCTTCAATAAATTGCATTAATATTATAGATTAATCGATTTGCCTTGAATCAAGGAATCTTTTCCGTTCTTGCATCAATTTTGAATTATGTTAGTGAAAAAAGTTTTACTGTAAAAACCCGATTTTCAAAATATATAAATTACCATAACTTCCCTACTCTTTAATAAAATGTGCTGATATTGTAGGTCAATCGATTCGTCTCGAACCAAGGAATCTTTCATATTCTTGCATCAACTTTGAATTATGTTGAAGAAAAAAGTTTTACT
>CAKNYM010053095.1:446937-462140 GCA_932195095.1 Andricus curvator
CGTATTTTCAAATATTATGCATTACCATAGCTTCCTTACTCTTCAATAAAATGTATTAAAATTATAGGTCAATATATTCGACTCGAATCAACACATCTTTTCTGTTCTTGCATCAACTTTGAATTATGTTAATGAAAAAAGTTTTACTATAAAAAACCGATTTTAAAAATATATAAATTACCATAACTTCCCTATTCTTTAATAAAATGTATTAATATTGTAGGTCAATCGACTCGTGTCGAACCAAGGTCTGGAGCGTAAAAAAACACTTTTTTTGTAAATTTTTTTCAGAAATATGATTAAGGTAAATTTGCTCAGATAATTTGTATATTATAAGGCATCATTTGAAAAACATTCAGTTAATTTTTTATAAGAAAATAGCGAGAAATAAGCCAATGGCAGAGCATTTCCGAAAACGCCTTTTCAAAAAGATGGTTTGCGGTGCCCGCTGTATCTCATCGAAGAAATAACTGAAATCGAAAAAGTAAAAATATTTAGTTAAAATACATGTCGCCCCCCCCTCCCCATCGATGTGTATGAGTTTTTTTTTCATTTTTACATTTTTGTTCGTCATTTTAAGCAAAAATGGCGATATTTTACGAAAAATTCGGCCATTTTGTAGCTCTAATTTTTTTTTGTTTTTAGAAAAAAAAATAAAAAAAGATCGTTGGGGGGAGTTATTTTATATGGAAAAAGTGTGTGTCAAATTTGAAAAGAATCGGTGCAGTAGTTTCTGAATGACAGTTGGCACGGACTTTTAAAAAAGTAGTTTCGAGAAAAACGCGTTTAAAGTTTTCGATCGTCTCTTGAAACTTTCGATGTTCTCGGCGTTTCAATCCAAATTAACAGAGAAAACTAGAGAATATTATTACAAAATCACTGCGCTGCGTCTGTTCGACTAAACGAATAACAAAAAAGGAGGATAACGACCGCCGATCACTTATCCGTATACTGCACGCTTCTTCTCCGAATATGCACGCTTCTTCTCTGAACTGCGTCCGAGGTGCGGGGACTTAAACGTCTATATCATCGAGAGTTTAGCTACGAATGAATAAATTAAATAAATTGAATTCAAATAAATTGAACAAAACTGCTTTGGGAAACCGGGTAACCCGGACGTGTAACAACGTGAACAAAGTTATGTGTGCACTAGGGTGTCCTCAAAATATCAAAGTATTTTTTGATGACACACACCCTAAGCTTGTTCCATTTGGTTAAAAAAATTAATGCATATTTTTTCTTTCTTTTTAAAATAATTTTAAACCATGTTAAACTGTCCGAAAATGATTAAAATGAATAATCATTGTTCATATTCGTAAACATATTAATTGTTTACCAGGGAATATAGCTGATGGTTTCATAAGGTCAGCAAAAAAAATATGACACAAAAGCGTAAAAAAGGATGCTTAATAGAGGTTAAAATATTATATTTATTCATCTTGTTAGATAATTTAAGTATAAAATCCAAAGAATGACGTATAAAATCTTAGAAAATGAAAATATGATATTTTAACCCCTATAAAGGGGAGTTTTGGAAACCACGGGTTAGTATTTTTGGTGAAATTGGGTTAATTTTGTTTGTCATGTTTGTAACCGTCAGTTCTGTTTCCTGGCAAACAATTATTATATTTACAAGAATGAACATTAATTAACCATTTTGGGACTACTTAAGGCCCTATGATCGCGGCTTAATATAATTTTGAAATGAAAATAAAAATATGCATTTATTTTTTCACCAAATTTTAAGGGGTGCGCCATAAAAAAAAACATTGAGTTTTTTAGGACACCCTGGTATGCACACAAGAGCTATTGTAGTATATAAATTATTTGTTAATTGTAATAAGACCCTGATGATTAAATTTATTAACTTTTCGCCTATCAATAATATTTTACGGAATGAATTCAATAATGACTAATTTACCTGATAATATGTATTATTAAATATCCAATGTTTTGGTTCAGCGAGATACCTTATTTTCTGCAACCGAGATAAATCTAAATGACTATTTTAATTGCCAATATTGATATATTGAACTCTCTAATAATTGCTTCACTTCAGCTTTCATATCATCCCATGGCTTACGAATTGGAGATATATATATCAGTTGTGAAAAGGATTGGATAGGAAAAAGATTATTTCCCGAGCCTGATCCGTCATACTGCTGGACGGGTAGGTTTTTGCGTTTGCGTGTGTAAAGGATGTGGTAGATTTTTCTCCCCTAGCGTATTCTCCGCAAGGTAATCCCTGATTATCGTGATCGAATTGCTGTGCCAGCAGTATCCAATCGTTTCCTCTGAAATAAACACACGTGCCCTATTTTGTACATGCACGTACAATTCCCATATGTTTTCTTTGCTCATTTTCCGCAAAATCGGAAGAGGCAGAACGATGAAAACGATACATTCGCAAATATCAGATTCAGCTATATTCGAAGGAAATGTTAACTTCTATGATAACCACATCAATTTCTTATAATTTTTAGGTATACTTGAGAATTTTTAATTATTTTCAGAAATATCAGGATATGCAAGTCGTATTTCTATTTTTATTGAACTTAGTGAAATTATAGAGTTGTACATATAAGAAAAATTTTCTGCACAAAGAATTTGAAATATAAAAAAAACAGGAGTTACGTCGTGTTGAATGTTAGTATCACATTTTTTAAATTACTGATATTTCTGAAACTGTGCAAAGAATTTCAATGAAGCTTAAAGATATTGTAGACAAAAGTATGTTTGAGCGTGCCTAGGGCGCGCGACTGTTGGCTCTCGCGCTTCGCGCTTGATAAGCATCGAGAACTGTAATTTTGTGATTGTGAATTCTCTTTTGTTAAAGCTCCTTCGGCTTTAACGAACACATTCTCAGCACGTATCTCGTGCTTCGTACTAGATTTTGTCCAAAATGTGAACTTTTCTACATTATGTTCAACACTTTTATATCAGATGTATATTATATTCATTTCTGTACCTCGGTCCGGCACTGCTCATTCAGATATTGCAAAATAATGAAAAAATTTAATTTTTCATGATTACTTTAATATTTGCTCCTTATTTTGCACAAATTTTTATTCTCAGATACCCTGAAAAATCTATAATTACAATAAATTTATATTATCCCAATTCAGAATATGCATTGGTATTGAAACGTACGTATTTTTATTGTATTGTTTTCATAATTAAAAAAAGTGCGAATCCTATAAAAAAATGTTGTTATTATACATTTTATTGCAAATTGTGTCGTTTCTCCATAGATTTGATTTGTTTATTTTCAACGTCATTTTTTACAATTTAAACTGAAGATACGCATCCTATTGCAAAGTAGTTCGAAACAAATTTGCAGATATAATTTAGGCAAAAAAATGTTTTAAATGAAATGTTATTTAACGTGTGCCATTTTTCCAATTAGTTAATTTTTTATTGGTAATGTATTTTCATAGCAAGAGTTTATAACAAATTTGTAGATATTTTTTGGTTGAGAGACTTTTGTCTTCTCATTTGTTTTTGTCTCTTGTATCGTTTTTCCAAAAATTTAATTTTTTAATTTTTATTCTTAGTTTTTACGATTGAAAGAAAATCTACTCGTCCTTTCTAAAAATTATAAATAACGAATTTGTAGATCCTCTTTGAGTGAACAACTTTTGTCCATTAATTTTTTTTTCTTTTCTTGTGTTGTTTTTCGAAAAATTTTTATTTTTTATATTTAACCTTATTTTTTACGATTAAAACGAAAACTGCGCTTGCTATCAAAAAATTACTGATAAATAAAGTTTAGCTTTTTTTGGATGAGCAACATCTATTTTTTTCATAGCTTTTGTCGTTTGTCCAAAAATTTAATTTATTTTATTTTTAATGTTGTTTTTTACGAATAAAACAAAAACTACACGTCCTATCAAAAAGTGATTCATAAGAAATTTATAGTTCTTTTTTGGTTGCACAATTTTTGTCTAGTCACCTCTTTTTTATCTGGCATAGTTTAACCACAAAATGGAATTTTTTATTTTTCATTATTTTTTGTGTAATAAAAATTTAAATTTTCGATTTTTCGACAAAATTCGAAATGTTGTCATGATAATCTTTAAGGGCTTTCAAAAAGCAACATTTTTCTTTTTCAGACTTTTTTTGCATAGCGTGCGTTCTTTGGCTTAAAATATTCATTTTCGTTTGTTTTTTTGGATTTTCAAAATTATGTAACTCTGGTAATTTGCTTTTGATCGGGAAAAGTCATTAAGATACATTTTTAATTTTCTTGAGTAATATGAATTGCCGTAAATAGCATTTTTAAATCATGAAAAAAACGGTCTCAAAAATTTTGAAATTGCACTAACTTTTTGAATTTTTATCCAAAATAGCTGGTTAACGAAGTCGTTCTTTCTTTTCAGGCCTTCAAAAAGTGTGTCATAGCACAATCCAATCGGATCAATCTTTCAAAAGTTACCGTGCCTACAGAATACAGACAGATATACATACAGATAGAGAGACACCTTCTTAAAAATCGTTTTTTTCTGACTGAGGGGATCTCAAAACGTTTAGATTTGATGAAAACCGACAAAGTCAAATTTTACATAAAACTTATACCTTCTCATTAGATTGAGAATGTAAAAATGTTTCCATTTATTTTTCGTCATTATTGCACCTTTTGCTTCCTTATAGAGAAAGCTTTGTATTGGTAACATTTTCAGAAAATTTCCAATTTATTTAATTAAACGTTTCTCAATTTAAAAATGTCTGATTCAATGTTCTAAGCAATTGTCCGGATGTGTGCCTGTGTGTGTGTGGATGTCACACTTTTTGTGAAAAAAATAACTTGAAAACGGTGGCAAATAAATTGATGAAATTCAGAGGACTTATTTCCACCACTAATATCTTGACAATGACCAAAGGATTTCTGAAAATATTTATTAAATTTTTTTTAGCACTTTCATATTTTAATAATCGGTTTTTCATAGTAGAACATTTTTCATTAACATAATTCAAAGTTGATACAAGAATATAAAAGATTCCTTGGGCTGAGACAAATCGATTGGCCTAATATTAATACATTTTATCAGAGATTAGGGAAGTTATGGTAATTTATATATTTCTAAAATCAATTTTTATAGTGAAAATTTTCTCATTCTCATAATATAAAGTTGATGCGAGAATAGAAAAGTTTTGTTGATTCGAGACGAATCGTTTGACCTATAACATTGATACATTTTTTTGAAGAGTAAGGAAGGTATGGTAATGCATAATATTTAAAAAACTTTTTTCACTAACATAATTCAAAATTTATCCAAGAACGGGAAAGATTTCTTTGATTCGAGGCAAATCGATTAACATATATTAATAATATATTTTATTAAAGAATATGAAAGTTATGGTCATTCAAATTATATTAAAAATAGTTTTTTGAATAAAAAATTTTCTCTTCTCATAATTTAAAAAGTTGATGCGAGAATAGAAAAGATGTGCTGATTCGAGAGAAATCGATTGACCTATAATATTGATACATTTTATTCAAGAATGAGGAAGCTATGGTAATGCATAATATTTTAACAAAACCGTTTTTTATAGCAACATCTTCTTTAAACAGAAATTTTTTTTTTATTCATATAATCCAAAGTTAATATATGAATAGAAAATACTTTTTCATCATTAATTTTCAAATAAAATAATTCTGAAAATTTTTGTAAAAAAATCATAAAGCCGGGAAAGGGATAGGGTGCAACAGAGCTTCTATCTTCCCTTTTCCAGCTCGAAATATTACCATTTCAAATACAAAATTTGAATTCTGATTTGTCATTGCATTGTAAAAATTGTTTGTATTATTTTATCGATTTGTATTTTTTGTAAATTTGTTTTTTAAATTTATCAAAATAAAAACTTTTGTTCGTATATTATTTAAAAAACCACTAATGCTTCCTCTATGAGAAAGGAAATACATTTGCTAACAGGAAGCAAAGTGCTCGTGAACACAGAAAAAACTGAAGTTAAATTTTGTTGTATGTAAAATTTTCAGCTGTTAAAGATTACATGCTATTTGGCGAAAGTTTATCTTACGATGGAATAAAAGCTGTCGTCTGCTACGTCCTTTGCAGCAATGGAAAACCGGCAAAGTATGAGTGAAAAGCTATATAAATCAGGACACCAGATTTAAAACAACTTTTTACTAACCTAATTGTTATTTTGAAAATAATTAGAATTTTCGCGGACGAATCAAAACGTATTTTTCCTGAATGTAAATAAAGAACTTGACTCAACAACAACCATCGTCACCATCTTTAAAGATTATTCCATGGCTTATGAAGTTCATGAGATGGTAACCGATCTTGAATGATTTTATCGTGATACTTTCTGCCACAGTCGGTATTGTAGGTTAAGAACAAAACGAAAAATGGGAATCGAATTAATTTTGAAGTGACATCAATGAGGTATTTAATGTTGTCACGTCAGCTGGCAAGTTGTCTACACGCCGAAGGAGAAACAATAATATCAAATAATACCAGATAATACCAATTACAGGGAGGAAAACTTAATTTTTTTTACAGCTTGGACAAAAATGATTTTTCGGTCCGACTGAAAAATCCCGAAAATAGAATTCTCGACACTGTAAAATTCCCGAGTTGGAAAATTCATGATTAATAAAATTCCCGAACAGTTAATGATATTACCGAATTTGAAAATTGCCGCCAGTTAATAATATTACCGAATTTCAAAATTCCCGACAGAAAGTGGCCGAATTATAAAATATCTGAATTAGAAAATTCCCGAATTTAAACAATTTTTTTTCAAATGAATATTATTTATTTATTTATTAAGAATACAATGAACAAATATTTCTATTAAAGAAAATATTTAATGTTTAAAGTTTCGAAAATTATTGTTTGAATTTAAAATAACAATATTTGGAAAAAAAATTTGGAGGACTGAAAAATCCCGGAAAATAAAATTCCCGACTCTGTCAAATTCCCGAATTGGAAAATTCCCGATTAAAAAATTCCCGAACAGTTTGTGATATTACCCAAAATGGATAATTCCCAACAGTTTATAATATTGTACCGAATTTAGAAATTCCCGACAGAAAATTGCCAAATTATAAAATATCCGAACTAGAAAATTCCCGAATTTAAACAAATGTAATAATTAAATACTTTTATCAAGAAAAAAATTATTCTTAATGCTTAAAGTTTCTAAAATTATTGTTTAACATTGAAATAACAATAATTGAAAAAAACTATATTTCTGGATGAAAATTGTCTTCAAGTATTGTTATTTTAAATTCAAACAAAAATTTTAGAAACTTTGAAGAAGAAAAAAAAATTTTTTTGTACAAATATTTGATTATTGCATTTATAAGAAATAAATAATATTGATTGAAAAACAATTTTTTTATTGTTTCGGGAGTTTTATAATTCGAGAAATTTCCAGTTCAGATATTATATAATCCGGGAATTTTATATCGGGAATTTTAAAATTCGGTAATATTATAAACTGCCGGGAATTTTCCATTTCGGTAATATCATAAACTGTTTGGGGATTTTTTATTTGGAAATTTCATTATTTGGGAATTATATTATTAAGGAATTTTATTTTAGGATTTTTCATTCGTCCAAAAATTTTCATCCAAAAATATATTTTTTCAATAATTGTTATTTTGAATTCAAACAATAATTTTAAAAACTTTGAACAGAAAAAAATATTTTTTAATAAAAATATTTGATGATTGGATTTTTAATCAATACATAATATTCATTGAAAAACTTTTTTTTATTGTTTCGGGAGTTTTATAATTCAAGAATTTTCCAGTTCGGATATTTTATGTATGTATACCATTAAGCCATTTCCCTTTCGGGGTAGGCGTGACACTACCCGATTCGGGTAGTGTTTCTAGGTTGATAACTTGTAGTAAATAACTACAAGTGTGGGCTCACCACACCCACGATGTGCCAACAGCACTCAGTTTTCTCGAATGGTCACCCATCCAAGTGCTAACCGCGCCCAACGCTGCTTAACTTCAGTGATCTGACGAGAACTGGTTTTTTCAGCGTGGTATGGCTGTTGTAATTCGGCAATTTTCTATCGGGATTTTAAAAATTCGGCAATATTATAAACTGTCGGGAATTTTCCATTTCGGTAATATCATAAACTGTTTGGGAATTTTTTATTCGGGAATTTGATTATTTGGGAATTTTCCAATTCGGAAATTTTATTCTATATTCGAAAATTTTATTATTCGGTAATTTGACAGAGTCATGAATTTTATTTTTTAGGATTTTTCAGTCGTCCAAAAATTTTCATCCAAAAATATATTTTTTCAATGATTGTTATTTTGAATTCAAACAATAATTTTATAAACTTTGATCAGAAAAAAGATTTTTTTTATACGAATATTTGATGATTGTATTTTTAATAAATAAATAATATTGATCGAAAAACAATTCTTTCCATTGTTTCGGGAGTTTCATAATTCAGGAATTTTCCATTTCGGATATCTTATGATTCGGCAATTTTCTATCGGGAATTTTCAAATTCGGTAATATTATAAATTGCCGGGAAATTCCTATTTTGGTAATATCATAAGCTGTTCGGAAAATTTGTATTCGGGAATTTCCCAGTTCGGGAAGTTCATTACATATTTGAAAATTTTATTATTCGGGAAATTCCCAATTCGGGAATTTGAAAGAGTCATGAATTTTATGTTCTAGAATTTTTCAGTCGTCAAAAAGAAACTTTAAACATTAGAATTTTTGTTGATGAAAATATTTGATCATTGTATTTTTAATAAATAAATAGTATTCATGAATAAATTTTTTCATTTGTCTAAATTCGGGAATTTCATAATTAGGGAATTTTATAGTTAGGATATTCTAGAATTCGGCAATTTTATGTCGGGAATTTTATTATTCGGGAATTTTCCAATTCGGTAATATCATAAACTGTCAAGAATTTCATCATTCGAGAGTTTTTCATTTCGGTAATATTATAAAATGTCCGGGAACCTAATTATTATGGAATTTTCCTATTCGGGAATTTCATTATTCGGGGATTTTCTAATTCAGGAAATTTACAGTCTCGAGAATTTTTCAGTCTTCCCGATTTTTCACTATAAGTGTATTTGGATGTTATTTTTCATTTCGAGAAAGCTATTTAATTAAATAATAAAATCATTACACATTTTTTATGGACTTTATAATTGAATTGAATAGTTTGTAGAAAATAAAGAATAATGTCAAAATACACTTATGGTGAAAAACCATTTTTTTCTGAGTTTTGAAAAAAATAAAGTTTTGTCCCAATGCAATTGGTATTATTGTTTATCCCTCAGCTTGCAGACATCTTTGATTTCCCACCCTCCCCCCCAACCTGAAATACCTGATAGAATATATACTTAAATTTCCATCAATGTTATAAAATGTTATCTACAGTACAAAATTAAGATTTTCTATTTACATTCAATATTTTTGATAAATATTTATTAAATAACTTTTCAAAATAAAATTTTACGACTCAGGGTGCCCTTATACATGCCAAAACTTCTGAGTTCAAGAAATTATTTTTCTGAATTTTCGAAAAAATGAAGAAGAAAAGTTTTTTTCTGATTTTTCTGTTTGAAAATTAACTTGTTAAATAATAAAAATTTGAAGCATGAAATAAGGTCGATAGGAGTTGTAGTTGTTCATAAATCCATAAATCATCTATTATTAGCTTCAAAATTTTACACCGTAAAAAGGATTTTATATTAAACTGCAATACCGACGGATCTCGAAGCTTTCAAAACGGAAATTCCTATCTCATAACGTGTGAATTATGGTTAAGATCATAGTGAATATGACGACTTTTTCTAATGTTGTCGAGTGCTTTATTGATAGTCATGAAAAATATATAAGCATTCGTCCGCGATAAGTGCAATTATTTTTAAAATGAAATGGTAATAAGTACAATGTTTTGAAAAATCTGGTGTCCTGATTTCCAGACCAATTTCATCCAACTTCACTGTTCTGTTCTTTGCACTGCTGTGAACTACATAGCAGAAGACGCCTTTTCACTGAAAAACAACTGACAAATTATTCCGAGACAGTTTAAAAACACGGAATTATCTCAGTTTCATGTAAAGTTTATTCGACAAGGTTAATTTTTGTTGCAGCGAAACTTTCGTCGGAAATCGATGTAAAGTTTATCTTCTGTTTTTTCTGTGAAACGAGCACCATATAATCATAAATAGCACATTTTCTCGGACAAAAATCGCCCGAGAGGTCAATCATTAATTAATTACATTTTTTACCGTAAGTTTTCCAATAGAAAAATATTGATTTTTCTATAAAAATTGTTCATATGAAGAATTATTTTCGGCTATTTAAAAAATATGACAGACAGGAGTTCCTCGCAAGTTATTTCGAGTTGATTCCGAAAAAAAATTTTGACCCGTTGATGTAAAAATGGTCAAACTGTGCATACGTTTATAAAATTTGTTTGAGCAATTAACAAATTTTTGCAATATGGAAAATATTACAGCCAGCAATCTTTGGAAAGAAAATTCAAGTAGTGATTTGATACTGCTAAAATTTATCATTATTATAAACTCAAAGCCGTAGACTATGCTTTAAATACATATTTTGGAGTTAAAAAAGAATTTCTTCCATTTTGATATTCCTTATAATATCAGTAGACATTCCAGAATAACCTTTGCTATAAGGATTTTCAAAAATTTCCGAAGATTTTTTAAAGATTTTAATCCACTTTAACGAATTGTACAAGATTTAAGGAATTTTATAAGTTCTCCAATTATTTGAAAGGACTTACGGGATTTTGAATGATCTTGAAGATATCAAGCTATTTTAACAGTTTTCAAATAATTTCAAAAGATTTCATAAATTTTAAGGTTTTTTAAAAAATTCTGTAGGTTTTTCAAAGATTTCAAGCTAAACTTTAGCGAATTTTCAAAGATCTTTAGTAATTAAATTCAGTGAATTAAAATTTTAGGGGTTTTCTAAGATTTCTAAGGATGTGAGCGATTTTTTGATATTCAAACGATTCAAAACCACTTGTGCTCAAACAATTAGTTTGAAAATATATATATTGAACAATTTCAAATTAAAAACGCTTGAAATCAAACAATTTTAGATCAGGTAAAACTCAGAAAAAAGGAAAATATTTTGAATACATTGAAAAGGAATTAAACTTGCATTATTTCTAAATAAACACGTTTAAAATTGAATAATTTAAAATATAAAGAGTTCGAAATTCAAAATTCTTAAATCAAAATCTCTAAAAATTTTCAGGCTACTATGGGAATATAGGTGAAAAATTATCCTTACCTAAAATTGGTTAATTGAAAATTTGAAGATTTAAAACTGTATTATTTCTAATTGATCTAATTTCTAATTGCCAACGGCCATACCACGCTGAAAAACCCAGTTCTCGTCAGATCACTGAAGTTAAGCAGCGTTGGATGCGGTTAGTACTTGGATGGGTGACCATTCAAGAATACTGACATGAGTGCTGTTGGCACATCGTGGGTGTGGTGAACCCACACTTGTAGTTATTTATAACTACAAGAAAAACCTAGAAACACTACCCGAATCGGGTAGTGTCACGCCTACCCTGAAAGGGAAATGGTTTAATGGTATAAAGAAAGCGTTTGAAATTGAATAATTAAAAATGGAAAAGTTTTGAATATAAATAATTTTCAATTCGAAGCGATTTTAATTCGACCATTTGAAATTCGAAACTTAAATGAATATTTCAAAATCAAAGTTTCTGATAGTATAGAATTTTTGTAAATCTTCAACTTGAAATCGGACGGTTTTCAGATATTAAATTAAATATTGAATTTTTTAAAGAATAGTACAAAACAACGTCGCTGGAATTTCAGTTTTTTCAATTGCACGATTTTTGGTTGTGTTTGAAAGGTTCAATATTTTGAAACATTAACAAAAAAGTTTTATTTTTAATACCTGATTGTAAAATATTCTAATTTTTAAGACTTGAATTTGATACGTAATTTTCTTAATTTGTCATTCATTAGAATTTATTCTGGAAGCCGCTCTGTACTTTTAAAATTAAAACCAATGAATTAATGACATTAAAATCTAAAATTATTCAATTTAAATATGACTGAAATTAAAATCAATTAGTTCAGAATATTGAAATATAAAACTTTCATTACGAAATTTTGCAATTTTGAAAGATTTATTAGTCAATGTTTCCTGAGATTTTTAATATTCGAATTTCAAACTACTACATTGTTAAATTTAAAATTGAAATTCTAAAAATTTAGATGAATAATTTTAGTGAGTCTCATTATCATTTAGTATCAAGTGAAATTTAAAGGGATTGTCTATATTGGAATTTGTATTATCATCAGAGAATAACAGAAAATATTTAACGTCTTTTCAGACTCGATGGATGAAAGAAAATTTAATTAAAAAAAAATTATTTTTTTCGGAAAAAAGATCTTCTCCTTTCGCTCAGCTGAGAATAGAACCACAGAAATGACCTGAAAAATCTGACCGGAAATCAGTATTTCTGTGGTTCGATTTCCAGCGGAGCGAAAAGAGAAGATCTTTTTTCAGAAAAAAAAATTATTTAAAATAATTTTTCTCTGATCCATCTAGTCTGAAAAGACGTCAAATATTTTCTGTTGTTCTCTAATGATAATACAGATTCTTTGAAAAATTTGATTTGTTCCATCTAGCACCATCTAGCAAAATAATACGTGTTATTCTGAAAAAAGTTTCTTCTCTCGATCTCTCTAGTAGCTTAATGGGAAAGCACCTGACCGGAAATCAGTAGTTCTGTGGTTCGATTCCCAGCGGAGCGAAAGAAGATCTTTTTTCAGAAAAAAAAAAAATATTTAAAATAATTAATTTTCAAATTGTGTCTCATGATTTTTAAAATTCAAACATTTCAATCTAATGTGCGAAATTTGAAACTTAAAAATCGACGGTAAAACATTTCCATGCAAGAGAGGATTAACTTCATATGTTAAAGACAATTTTATAAGATGACAAAATGACACTGAATTTCACTGAATCAACAATATATTACACTATATAATTCTGCAGAAGAAATAAAGGATTTTCACTAATTTTTAATGAATCCTGATAATTATGTGAGTTTTGTACCTAAAATGCGTGGCTTCGAAAAATAGTTACTTAAAAAGTTGAAGTTCTTAACAAATTGAGAATGTTTTCCCTCTACTCTATTTCCATCAACGAAAGGAATAGAGACCATTTTTCAAAAGAGATATTTCAACGTTGAGAATATATAAAGAAGTAACTCTCAGGCACTTTAAAAGTACCTTTGCGCGAGTTTCTTAAGCAACAGGCATCACTAACTAGCTGTTAAGAGAGGCTGCTAAACGAAGTATGCTTCAGGGGTCGCGAGTGCTCTTTTCTTTACAATTCACCTTTTATGAGAGTCAAGTGTTTTAAGTTATATAACCACACATTAGTTTTTACATTTTTTTAAACTTTTCTTTCCCTCGCTTCTAAAATATTTGCTTCTTTCAAATGTTTTCGATTTCTAATTTAAAATAAGTTCGAACAGAATACTGGAATTTGTGAAAGGGGCTTGGTTAGGGACCGTGCATTAATTACTTAAGTTTTTTTTTTCTAAAATTCTGAACCACGAACACCCTTTTTCTGGGGATTAGAGCTTTGACGCCCCCTCACCCAAATCTTAAGTAATTTTTGTCGTATACATTTTTTTCGTGAATTTATTTTGGGGTCATCTAAAAATAACGTAAGATGATTTGGGGAGAGTAGGGTTTGATAAATCCTGTTTCTTATGAATTAACAAAGAAGTTCAACTTTCAAACAAGTGGTTGAATTTCCAACTAAAAAAGATGAATTCTCCACAAAAAATGTGATAGTTGATATTTCAATCAAGAACATTTTTTATTTTAAATAAAACACAGTTTAATTGAAAAAAGACAAATTTTCTAGAAGAGTGAGATTTTTAAGCAGGAAAGATTTTTCAGTAGATAAAGAAAAAAAATTTAATCAAAAATGTTGAACTTTCCAGCCGAAAAACGAGCTTTCCAGAAAACAGTTGAATATTAAACCAAATGGTTGAATTTTCAACCAAAAAGATGCATTTTCATGCAAGAAGATTAATTGTTTCACCAAAAAAGACGAATTTTTAATAATATACATACATTTCTAAGCTAATAGTTGAATTTTCAACCAAGAAGATTAATTTTCTAGTTAAAAAAAAACGAATTCCTAGCAAAATACATGAAATATTAACCAAATTATTGATTTTTCAACCAACAAGATCATTTTTTCACAAAAAAAAATAATTAAATTGAATTAGATACATTTATAACCAGATAGTTGAGTTTTCAACATATAGCTAAATTTCTAACAAAAAAGATTAATTTTCTACCAGAAAGACCAATTCCCAACAAATTATATACATTTTCCACCAAATAGTTTAATTTTTAACAAAGAAGTTTAATTCTTTACCAAAAAATATAATTTTTCAACATAATCTATAAATTTCCAATCAAATAAATGAAATTTCAACCAAGAAGGTTAATTTTTTACCAAAAAGGCGAATTTTCAACAAAATATAACTATAATTTTTTTAAATAATAATTTACTAATTAATATAAATAATCATTTAATTAAATATAATATATTTATAAAGTTAATATTTTTAAATTTAATTATAACTATATTATTTTATTGAATTTTTAATATTTTATATTTGAGTGTTTTAGCACTAAAATTTTTGAAATTTTAAGTAATAAAAATATTTTATTGAATATAAAAAAGAAAATCTTGTTTCTATTATTAGATTACGAATCTAAAACTTTTATTAACTTATTTTTAATCTAAAATAATAAAATACTATATAAATGATTTAAAGGATCATTACTTTAAATTAAGATATCTAATGATTTTGAAATTAAATTAATTCAGTTTAAAAATATTTTTAAATTAGTTGATTCAATTACAATAGGTATAAAGCTATGATTATCTCCACAAATTTCTTAACATTGACCAAAAAATACTCCTGGGCGGTTAATAAATAAATTTAATTGATTAATTCGTTCTGGTAAAATTTAAATAAATTTATTTCTATTTTTTATCGAGAGTATCTATTAATTTATTTACATTTAATTTCTTTATTTTATTTAATTATAATTTTTTAAAATTATTTAAATAGTTTATAAAGAAATTAAATGTAAATAAATTAATAAATATTCTCGATAAAAA
>CAKNYM010053095.1:462540-480703 GCA_932195095.1 Andricus curvator
TATTTAAATAGTTTATAAAGAACATTGATTTGTGGAATCAAAAAATAATATTTTAATATAATTTTAAATAATTATTTTCAATTTATATATATATATATATATATATATATATATATATATTATTTTAAGATTAAATTTTGTACTTTTAATGAATTATTTTAATTTCAATTAAAGAAATAATTTTTATTGAATGATTAATTTATACAATCAATTCTTGTATTATTGAATTTATTATTTTTATTGATTGAATAATGTTAATATTTATAAGAGTAGTAATATTTATTTCTTCTATAGTTATATTTTCTAGTAAAGAATATATAATAGATTAAAAAAAAAAATTTATTATAATTTTATTATTATTTATTATTTCTGTATGTATGTATTTATTCTCTCCCTTTTACGGGTTTGAGGGCCTCCGCTCCCTTCACAGTACGTTACAAAACCACTTATACTACCTTAATAATACTTACTACCTAAATAATAATATTCTACTTATATTAACTTATTTACTATCGCTTTGTCTTAACCTAATTATTCTCGAGATTTGCTGACTATTGAGTTTCCTGGGCTTCCGTTTCCTCTTACCATTTCCGTTAACATGATTTTTCAAGCTTTATTTACATTAGTTTCCTTGACTAGGAGTACGCGCTTGGCCTTTCCCTACTACATGCCCTTTACTTTCTCTCATTTCTTCCAGTCTCATCATCCAGCTTGCCCCTTGTCCACTTCCATCCAAGATCCACCTTATCCTGTCATCCACACTCTCCCCACCTGTTTCATCCCCCGTACATCTCTCTAAAACATGCACCCATGATTCTATCTCGTAATTACAGACTCTACATCTTCTTTCCTCTTCATCCATCCAGTACCTACACTCTCTCATTCCTTCTCCCATCCTAAATCGTATAACGTGGTTCCATTTACTCTCCTTTTTAATCTTTCTTAAATATTCTGGTTCTCCTTCAGCCTTCACTACCTTATAACACCTGTTATACTTAGATTCCACGATTTTTTTCCATCTTTCCTCCCCCTCCTTAATTATCAGTTCATTCTCTAACTCTTGCCATACTCTGACATCTGCTCTTATATCGCATTCCCTCCTCCTATGTTGTCTCTCTTCCTCCCACCTTGATCCTTCTGTGTTACCCCTAGTCTCTTTGTTTACTACTTCCCTTAGACAAGCTTGTGCTATCCTGCTTCCCTCCCCCCTCTTTAGTTTCTCCTCAAAGTTCCATGCTCTCTTCATTTGTCTAATAACCATTTTACTTTTACTTAATTCCTCCCTCAACATGTATCCTGGGCAGCTCCAGCTCACTCCCATTACCCATCTCAAGAATCTCTCCTGCATACTTTCCACCCTCTTGTGCTCCCTCCATCCCCAGATCTCCACTCCGTAACTTAGGACTGACCATACCAACGCATCAAACATCCACAGTCTCATTTTCCAATCATCTTTAAACCTTCTCTTCCCTATACCCCACACCTGCCCCATTACTTTAGTCGCACATTCTATCCTTCTCCTCACCTGCAGTTCAACCCCTCCTTTCGACTCAAACCAGAAGCCTAGGTAACTAAATTCCTCGACCTGTTCCACTTTCTCCCCGTAGATCTTCCATTCATATTCTACCTTTGTCCTTCTCTTCCTAAACATCATCATCTTCATCTTATTTACATTTACCGTCAAGTCTTTAATTCTCACATACTCCTCGAAAACTCTCATTATGAGACTCATCCCTCTCTCGTCATCCGCTAATAAGACTATATCGTCTGCATACGCTAAGGAATATACCTTGCTATTTCCCAAAGCCGTTCCCCCTCTTCCTTTCTTCTCCAGTTTCTCCTCTAGATCTGCCAACAAGAGACTGAATAGTAGTGGGCTCAATGGGCACCCTTGCCTGAGCCCCCTTCCACTCCAAAAAATCTCCCCTTTTTGTTTCCCAATCCTCACCCTTATCTTAGTCTCTTCGAATATCTCCTTTATCCTCTCGACCAACTCTTCGTCCACCCCCTTCTCTTTCATCACCTGCCATAACACCTTCCTGTTTACCGAGTCAAATGCCGCTTTAAAGTCTACAAATAAGGCCACTAATTTCCCTTTCTTCCTCCCTAAATTCCTATTCACAAGATAATTCAGTACGTAGATGTTGTCTACTGTTCCCATCCCTTTCCTGAAGCCCGTCTAATTGTGTGGAATAATCCCTTTCTCGTCCACCTCCGTTTCTAATCTCTTTCTGAGAATCTCCGTATATATTTTGTAGCCCACCGACATAAGTGTGATTCCCCTATACTCCTCCACCTTCTTGCCCTCTCCTTTCCTAATTATCGGCACCACTAACCCTGTCCTCCATTCCTTAGGCCATCCCTCTCCTCTCCAAACCTTTTTGCATACCTCCCACAATTCCTTTCTCACGCCTTCTCCTCCAAAACTCAAAGCCTCGTTCTCAATATCGTCCTCACCTGTTGCCTTGTTTCTTTTGAGCCTCCCTATCGCTCTATTAAATTCCTCCCTACTTATCCCATTATTGCTATCATCTTCCCCTTCTATTACTTTCCTCTTTTCCCCCAACACCTTATTTTCCACTCCTCCCAACAGTCGCTTAAAGTACTGGGTCCACTCATCCATCTCGATTTCCTCATTGATGCCCTTCCTTCCTCCTCTTTCCCTATTGATCACATCCCATTCCCTCCCTTCCCTGATTGATTTTTCCACCTCTTCCATATACCTACTTTTCTCCAACTGCCTTTTATCACTTAACAATCTTTCATGTTCTCTCTTTCTCCTATTATATTCCTGTTTCCCTATCTCCCCTTTTCTCCACTTTTTTACATTTTCCTTCATTCTATCTTTACTCTCCTTACATTCTGCGTCCCACCATCCCCTCTTTATTCCCTCCTCTTCTCTTGGCCTTACCTCTTCTTTTATCCTCTCGGTTAGTTCTTTTATCTTTTCAAGGCGCGTGTCCACGTCTTCCCCTTCCATTCCTCTAATCTCCTCGTTCTCCATTCTTTCTTTAAATTCTCTCAATTTATCCTCTCCCCATCTACCCATTTTTACTTTCCTTTCGCCAGTTCTTACCCTTTTTTCGCTATGCCGCTTCCATCCTGAGCATTTCAATGTCGCTATTAGCGGGAAGTGTTCTGAGCCTATTTCATTACCTACTTCCATTTTATCCATTCTCTTCCTTATTCTTTCTTCTGCTAGAATGTAATCAATCACTGTCTCCCCTTTCCCTATAAAAGTCAATTCTCCTTCTTCATCTCCCCTTATATTTCCATTGCAGATAAACCACCCCTCCTCTCCTAATAAGTTCAAAAGAGTTTTACCCTCCCGATCTATCTCCCTGTGCTTGGAATTTCTTCGAAAAGTTTCGCTTTCTTCATCCCATATCTCCCCACCTAACTCTCCTGTCCACGCGTTCAAGTCTCCTCCTATCAAGACCAACTCTTCATTCCTTTCCTCCATCCATTCTCTTAATACTCTCCATCCTTCCTCTTCTCCTCTCCTTCTATACACACAAACGATCGCCACCTTCTCTTTTCCTACCTTCATTCTTCTCACCATAACGCCTTCCAGCTTTTCTTCTCGCTCTTCCACTCTTTCATTTCTCATCAGCTCCTTCTTAACCCCTGACACCATGCCTCCCATCGCTCTTCCCTTCTCATGTTCTTTTCTCGCTTCTTGCATTGTCCATACATAACCCTTCGGCAACTTTCGTTTCAAGCCCTTCCAATCCTTTTCATCCACCCACGTTTCACTCAGCATTACCACGTCCCATTTTCCAATAGCCTCCCAGAACCCCTCGTTCTTGTTTTTTAGCCCTGACACATTCCAGAAAGCCACACTCACTCCTCTCTTTTTGTCCTTCCCCCTCCTCCTTCCCGTGCTCAGTTTTTCTTCTCTGGTGGAAACCCCGCCCCGCCTCTCCTACTCTCATTACCTTCGTTTACCCTTCTCTCAAGTATCGATCCCTCTGCTCTCAGCTCTTCTCTCTCTTCGTCCCAGATCCACTTCATCCCATTCACCCACAACCTGTCTTTTCCCATCCAAACATTACCCCCGTTCCTCCTCTCTATCCATGCTCTCCGTTCGATCATCCACTTCCTCTTTCTGTCTCTCCATGTCAGGTCCTCTTCAATTCTTTCATTCCTACCCTTTAGTACCCTTTTCCGTTCCATAATTTCTCTCTTCTCCTCCTCGCTTCCCACTTTCACTATGAGCACACCTGTTTTCCCTTCTGTCTTTCTCCCCAGTACCTTCACTGCCTCCACTCTCACCTGAGCCCCAATATCATTCATCAGCTTCTCCACTTCTTCCTTTCCCGAGTCGCTTTCTACTGTCATTCCTTTAATTACTATGTTTCGCTTTCTTTTCATTTTCTCTTCTCCTTCTAGTCTTACTTCTATTTCATTCAGCCGTATGCGCATTCTCTCATTTTCTTCCTGCAGTTTCTTATCATCCCCCTTGACTACGTCTCCTAATCCCACCTCTTCCTTCTTTTCACTCTCGCATTCTAGTTTCCTGACCCTCTCCTCAAGCAAACTCATTTCAGCTCTCCTTTCTTTCTCACTCTCTATCTGTTTACTCTCTATACTATCCAGTTTCCTAAACACCTCCTCTTTCTCGGCCTTCCACAGAGCATCCCACTCCTCCCATTTCTTTCTCATTTTTTTCACTTCTTCCCTGACTTCTTCCCTATGCGTCCTCGCTCTGTCAAAACCTTTGCAGGTTTCCTCTCTGAGGCCTCTGATGAGTTTCTCGAGGCCTTCTAAACTACTCCCCCCTGACCTCCTTTCAGGTGGTGTTCTCTGCCTGATCTTCTTGAGCGCTTTCTCATTTTCCCCTTCCTCATCTGACTGGTCTCTAACCCTTTTATTATCCTCCGACTGCTCCCCATCGCTACTCGTAGTCGCTGGTTGTCGCCACTTATCAAAAAAGCCCTTCGCGTTCGTACTGTTTAAACTGTGCGCTCTTTGTAGTCTTTGCAGGTTCGTCGGTCTGCCTCGTTTGCTTGCTACCGTCTCTTCCCCCCCTCCCTTATCGAGCTTTACGAATACCTCTGCCTCAACACTACTCTCATTGCTGACAATGCTACCTTCGATGTTCGCGCTCGCCTCATTCTCTTGCCTACATTCGCTGCTAATTCTCGACCCTCTCTCTGTATCCGTCTCCTGCTGCCCTCTCTCTGTCCTTTCTGGACTTCGTGTAACCAGCATTCTGCCGCGTATTCTTTCCTACGTCACGTTTTCTTTTCCCTCGCTTTCAATCCCCCATGCAAATCGTCCAATCTAGATCTGAAGCCACCACTCTAAAAAATCACTGAAAATCTCTCACACTACAACTCACCACTCTTAAAAAACTGTCTCTTCTCATTCATCCAACCCTCATGCTCACCTGTCCCTCACCCCGCGTTAAAACACACCACTTTTCACAACCGTTCCTAACCTCAAAATCCTTCTCTTCCACTTTTGACAATTATATATCATTCACCACCCTTCTACCAACCCCTTCACTCTCACTTATTCCTTAGCCCTTAAACACTCCACTCACCGCCCTTTCTCCTCTCACACTCCCTCCTTCCCTTCACCAAAGCCAAAAAGTTAGCACCACAAAAATCACCAAAAATTCGATCGGTAATATATATTCATTTTAAAATAATTTTTTTAATATTTAAAATAAATAACAATTCAGATAAATATGATATTAGTTTATAAGAAATTTTAAAATGAGTTGCAATAAATTTAAATTTGTTAGAAATAATATTTTAATTTAATAATTTTTCAAAAAGAATTTGATTGTAAAATTAATTAATTTTATTGAAATTAATATTAATATACGCACAAATTGCCCGTCAATTTAATTTTATTAAATTTTTAATTAAATAAAAATCTTATTAACTAATATTTATTTACAATTTAGAAAAAATAAACAAATTTAAATTTTTATTTGCAAAAAATGTTGGCGAAGTCAACTATTACTTTTAAAAGTTAATAAAATTTAATTTATATTTTCAATTAATTTTTAAATTTAAAATAATGTATAAATTTTTATTTAAATATACATCAAATTAATAATATATTTCACTTAATAATTAAATTTAATAATTATAAAAGAAATTCTTAATTTGTAAACTTTTAATTTTAAATGAAAACCACATAGTTGAATTTGCAACCAACAAGGATGTTTTTCCACCAAACAAGACACATTTTCAACAAATTACATACATTTTCAGTCAAACAGTAGAATTATCAATCAAGCAGTTAAATATTTAACCAAATAATTTATTTCGTAACCAAATAGTTTAATTTTCAGCCAAAAAGATAAATTTTCAACCAAGAAGATTAATTTTCTATCAAAAAGACGAATTCTCAAGAAAAGACATGAATTTTTAAACAAATATTTGAATTTTTAACCCAGAAGATTGATTTTCTATCAAGAAATACGATTTTTCAACAAAATATATACATTTATAACCACACAAGTGTATTTTCAACCGACAAGATTATTTGTCTATAGAAAAAAATTGAGAAAAATTGCGTCAATTCTCAACCAAGTAGTTGAAATTTGTAACAAAGACGATCTTCTACTATCTCGGCTTTATGCTTTATGCTGTCTCAAAATTTACAAAAAAAATCTTTTCACATTAAATTATCATTTAGTTCATGTATTATTTAACAATGAACAAAGTGTCTAAGGAAAGGCATGTCCACTGCGCGCACGATAATAACAAAATGGCGGCAGTTTAAACAAAAAATTTCCAAAAATCGTGTTTTTTGCTCGTTTTTTGTTAATTTAACTATGATAAAATTAAAAATTTTAAAAACCGCTTTGTCACACTGTAGATATTTATGTTTAGAATGAACGTAGAAAATTTATGAGTAATCGTTCGAAAACTTTTTGAGAAATCGTGCGCGCAGAGCGCAAAAACGTTGTTTCGAGAGAAACGCGTTTAAAGTTTTCGGAACATAAAAATTGTAAGAAAAAGTTACTTACACTTAATCAGCGGTTCCTGCTCCATATTATATTCCTTCTGCTTGTTTAAGTGAATCCTCTTTATTTGATAATCTCTTTCACTTTATATCTAACATTTTCACTAAACGAAACTGCACAAAATGAAACAACGCTGCGATGTTTACAAGCACTCAGCTCTCTACGCGCTTTTGCTCCAAGCTCTCAAAAGTATAGAAAGACTTCAAACTGTGTGAAATTTTGATAAGATATTTCTGAATATATAACCTATCAAAAAATGTAAAAAAAATCGATTTTTCAAAAGTGAGATAGTAGAATGACCCCTTGAAAAATTATATTTAGCAATTAGATTTTTCATTGGTAGGTCATGGGACTTATCAACATGATTTATGTGCGAGCTACAAATCGGGTATATGGGGCGTTACTCTTCGGCGTGTTTATTGGGTGTCTTTAGTAGACGTGGTTCTTATTTTCTGTACAATTTCACGTCGCTTAAAATTCCATTCTCGATATTTGGTTTTTAATCCCTAATATAAGATCTCTAAACGATATTGTCGTTTTCGATTCTGACGATTTTCGAGAGTAACGCTGGTAACGTTTGCTTGCTGTAGGCCGCTCATATTAAACAGTAGTGTGTGTCTGTGTGTGGTACTGCATTTGAAATCAGTGATGCTAACTGAGTCGCCTTTATCTGCGCATGTTTGAATTGTTATATAGTTGACTGGCTGTAGTACGGGCCTGCATTTGAGTTCCCAATGAGGACGCGAACTAGAACCAATAAGCGCCATTCAGTCGAAGCATGCGCATGTCAAGGTGGTCTTTTCGGAATCACTGTGGGAAATAGTAATCGAATCGAATCATAGTTCGAATTCGATAATACGTCACGTGTTTTTTCGTATTTGGTAATGCGCGGCTCACTGTTGCCAACCGTTGCACTGTAAAGTCTGTAAAAGGAGTAATGAACCGTAACCTCAATTGTGATGGTAGTCTGTTTTTAAACTGTTTACGCAAACAAGAAATTTTCAAATTATTGATTTTTACGCTCTGTAACTGTGATTTCTATTATAATTTAATTATAGTTATCATATTAAATATCATTTGTAAAACTCGTGTACGTTTCGGTTCTACTTTCCCCATAGGATTGAAATTTCCATTTCCTTATAGTGACACATTCGAATAATTATTTTTTTTCGGTCTGAATAGAAGTAAGTCAGAGATCTGTGTATGTCTATAGATCAAAAATTTCATAATTTGAAAAGATGTTCAAATTAAACAATTTTACGCTCCTAATAGGCACTGCTATTAAAAAAAACACCGATACTTTAAGGAATTGATTTTGATAATTTGAAGGGATTTCAAAGAAGTTCAAAGACTATAAGGTATTTTTTTTATCCAAGGAATTTTCAAGATCTTCAAACAATTGCAAGGAATTTCAAAAGATTTCAAAGAATTTTAAATATTTTGAGGTATCATCAAATATTTGAAGGAATTGTGAATTGATTTCACTAACATTAATTTTAGAGTATTCAGAGATTCTAATATCAGAATATCAGAGATTCTAAAAGTTTTCAAATTGATATATATTGAATGCCAACAGATTTTAAAGGGTTTGCAATATTTTAGGATATTTTAACAGATTTCAAGGATTTTTCAACCGATTTTAGCAATTTAATTAATTCAAAAGAATTTTTTAAGGAATTTTTCAAGATTAAGAATAATTTAGGGTATTTCAAAATAATCCAAGGTATTTCCAAGAGATTTCAACAATTTGAAGAAATTTCAAAAAATGTAAAGAATCTGAAAACTTTCAGAGGTTTCTTAAAGATTCCAAGGATTTTTCATTTGATTTCAATACTTTAATTGATTTCAGAGGATTTGCAATATTCTAGAGTAATTTAAAAGATTCCAAGGCATTTTGGAAAGCTTCAAAAAGTTTTAAGTGATTTTCAAAGTTTTGAAAGGTCTTGCAATATTTTGGGGAATTTCTAATGACTCCAAGGAATTTTTTTATTTGAATAATTTGAAGGAATTTCAAAGGATCTGAAGCAATTTCAAAGGATTCGAAATATTTTAGGCTATTTTTCAAATTTTCATTTGATTTTGAAGAGATTTAAAAAGTTTCAGGGAATTTTAAGAAAGTTTGGAGGACATGAAAACTTTTAGATTATTCTAAAAGATTTCTAGGAGTTTTCAATTGATTTCAGTAATTTAATTGACTTTAGAGGATTCGAAATATTTTAGAGTATTTTAGAAGATTTCAAGCCATTTTCGAAAGCTTTAAAAAGTTTCAACTTTCAAGTAATTTCAAAATAATCAAAATAAATATGTTAGGAATTTGAAAAGACTCCAAGGCATTTCCAAGAGATTTAAATAATTGTGAGGAATTTCAAAAAATGGTAAAGGATTTTAGAACTTCAAGAGTATTTTGAAAGATGTCAAGACATTTTCGTAAGCTTTAAAAAGTTTCAAGTGATTTTTAAAGAATCAAAGGATTTCAATAATTTGAAAGAGTTTCAAAGGATTGGAAATATTTTAGGGTGCTTTACAAAATTTCAAGGGATTTTGAAGAGTTTAACAAATTTCAAGGAATTCAAAAATATTGTGAAGAATTTTAAATATCTTAGGGTATTTTGAAAGATCCTAGAAATTTTTTTAATGACTTCAGTAATTTAATGTTACTCATAGGATTTGAATTATTTTATGGTGTTTTAAAAGATCTAAAGCATTTTCAAGAGCTTTAAAATGTTTCAATTGATTTGCAAAGGTTTGAAAGGATTTGAAAACTTCAAGAGTATTTCAAAAGATTCTAAGGAATATTCAATTGGTTTCAGAGGATTTGAAATATTTTAGAGTATTTAAAAAGATTCCGAAGCATTTTCAAGAGATTTGAAAAAATTTGCATGGGGTATTGTATCAAAGAGTTTTCTAAAATTTCGAAAATATAGATCGATTTAATAGGACCTATGCCAGGTTTTAGGGTATATGAAAAGATTTCAAGGAATTTTAAATTTATTTCGGTAACCTCATAGGATTTGAAATGGTTTAAAATATTATAAAGTATTTTTAAAGACTTTAATGCACTTACAAGATATTATTAATTTTTTAAGAAATTTTAAAGGCTTTGAATGACTTTAAGAGGAATGAATAAATTTTTCTAGGAGTTTAAAGAATTTTTTTACAACTTCGGAATATATAAAACTATTTCATAGGATTTGCGAGGTTTCAATATATTTTAGAATATTTAAATAAATTTTATGAGATTTCCGAAGATTTCAATGATTGTAATGGATTTTAAAAGCTCTCTAGGTATTTTCATAAATTTTCCAGGATTCAAGAAAATACTATAAAATTTCATATAATTTCACGGGATTTTATGATATTTCAATGTACTTCAAGGAATTCATTCACAAGAAGTGAGGGGTTTTGTAGGTTTTCACAGATTTGTAGAGATTTTCAAATATGTTTCGCAATTAATTTGAATTCACCCTGAATTGTTACTCATTCATTCAGAATTATTTTATGATGTCTTTCGAATTTTGTTCATTTACCTGAATTCTTTTCAATTAAATCAATAATTCTATTCAGTTCAATGGATATTTTTTTCAGTTTACAGTTGGTTTTTAATTCGTCTTGAAGTGTTTTAAAGTCATTTTGAATTCTTCAACATTCAATAAAATTCTTTTGAATTCCCTTGTATTTTTCCAAAATCATTTTAAACTTACTAAAGTAATTACATTTTTTGGAGTTTAAAATTTTTTTCATTTTATTTCCATGTTTTTAATTTTAACTTTAATTGTTTGAAGTTTTATGAATTGAATTTTTCGGAATGCTTTCAAATCCAAAAGAACATCAGTCACACTATTGATGCGCATATTTACTTTAAGTCACTTTTGGGATTAGAAATGAGACTTGCTGCAAAAAACGTAGAATTAAAAATTATTGCTGCGCACTCCCGAGATATCCTCTGGAAATCTGCTTTTTCCACAAATTCGCATTAAAAATACAATACTTTCGAATAATTTTCAATCCGACGTTTTTTGTAGGGCGATTTCTCTGCTTTTTTCGGTTTGAATAGGTCACTATTTTTAAATAAATTAGGCTGTAAACGCCCTTAGAATAATAAACTACAAATTCAGGCCTCGGGCTCAAAACACACTATTGACACTATTTGGCACTTTTTTCAAGCGATGACGCTGTTTTACAATTATTTTGAAAAAATACACTAAAGACACTATTTTCGAATCAAAAACACGAATTTATCAACCAAGATAGATTTTTTGAAAAATACAAAATTGACAGATTTTCCCAGAAAGAAAAAAAAATATTGTTTGAAAAGTTTTTGTTTAATTTAGCTTTTAATCAGAAAGATACTGTAACGTTTATAAAGGCCTGAAAAGTTCTATCAACAGGATAATTTTCTTCTTATAATAAAAGAATTTAATCATTTTGACGTAAACAACAGATACGATAAAAATGTTCACAGAAAAATGGTAATGTATAAAAAAGATATACTAAAATACATTTTACTTTTTCGTAATAATGTGCATCATTTATCATAAAAATTAGAAAATTAATTTCTCATGAAAAAAATTCACTACATCTCTCAATGCATAATAAAATATTAGTGGCGAATGGATTACTGTAGAGTGTAAACGGCAATAATTGTCGAGCAAATAGACAATTTAAAAATTTGTAATCATATTGCTTGAAAACTGAAAGATTGGTAATTACTGCCACTATTCTATGTATCATTCATTTTTCAAACTTTGTAAAGCTTATATAATAATGAAAATTAATATTATTCGTAGTATTTATCAATTTGAAATTTATATGCTCATATACATGTTAAAATAAATAATTCACAATTTATTTTATAAATAACATTTCTTTTAATTTATAAAATAAAAAATGTATTACGGCAATATAATTTACAAATAAGTTAAGTGTTAAACAAATTTAAGAGCCGATTATAATAAATTGAATTATAATTATATTCACAATTTTTTCAACATAATAACGATGGCAGGATTTACCTACAAATAAATTATGAGAAATCCATTACTCCTTTAGCTTCAACAGAGAAAAAACATGAAAAGGAGCTCCTTATTGAAGGCTACGCACATCATCCTGTAGTGCCTTCTAATTATTTTTCACAAATATTTTGTAACATTAATTAAATATAAATAACATAGAAAAATATGTATTTGGTTTATTCTTTTTCATAACAAAAAATTAATAGGCGCGCGGAAGACTACTAGTATATACAAAAGGTCTATGACTTCATAGACTAGTTTTTCTTCCTTCTTCATGCCTAGATGATTTCTTTTCAACATCGAATGTACACGAATGTTTAGAATAAATAAACCTGCAATCATCAACTTGCAGCGTAACCTGAAACCACTTGATGAAGTGATAAGGAATTTTTTCGAAATTCGAGAATGACGAAGAGCAGACCCTGCCGGAAGTAATGGAGCAAGGTGCGGCGCAGTTATAGAAAGTTTTAACGCGCCCGGCGTGATCTTGCAAATAGCCGTCGTAAATCAATAGCAAAAGGTGCCGGGGACGCCGTCGGGTGGGATAGGAGGTAACGAGAAATTGAAGGAGCTCCTCGTAAATGGATGTTCGCGATTGCGAGAAAAATCGTATATAAATGGCAAAACGGGGTGGAGGATGAAGTTTTATCTGTCGAATAGCGGACCCGAGGAAAAAGAGGAAGTATTAGGCGAGAAAATTCGTCCGTATGACCGGGCACGTTTGTGCAAGGCTGTGTTTGTGCGAGAGTGATGGGCGGGGTAGGGGTCAAAAGAGGTAGGTGCAAAGCGAAGAAAGGTGTTGGAGGATGTAGAATTAAACCTCGATTATCGCTCCTACGGTGTATATAGCGAGTGCGGTGACGACGTACATTTTTAATGTTCCTAGCCGACCTTAAAATTCGCAATGCCGCCGAACTTTCCTCTTCCATTTATCTTTCAAGTCGAACGCGTACGACGTAATAAGTCCCTCCAAGTTACGAGGCAACTTTGCGAAAAACTCTTTTGGACCGAAAGTCAGGAATCCCGCGGTCACGTGCTATCGGGATTTTCTTCTGCTCATACTCCATCTTGTATTGAGTTCGATTGAAAGTCGTTGAAATTTCTACAAAGAAAAAAGAAGAGAAATAATTACCCCTCTTTGATAAATTGTTCCTATCTACGTGTATAGAATCGTTAATGAGGATTTAAATGGCAGTGAGTTGAGTAAGCGAGGGCTTTTCGTTCTTCAAAACCTATTTCTCACCGCTTCAGTTTTAATGGACTTTGCTCTATCGTACGAATTAAGTATCGTTTTCTCATAAAAACAATGCTTAACTTGTTTATATTTATTGCGAATGTATTACATTTCTAATGCTCTTATGTGTACGCTCAGTAGGTGTGTTTAGCAGACGTTCCAAGAAATATACGTAGCCTCTAACAGATTCAGTTATCGGGTATTAGTAGAGGGCGTGGTTAGTGTTCCAATGAGATTTGTGTAGGCTTGGTCAGTGAATTTTACTGTTAAGAAGGATCAATGGACTTAGTAACCTTCTTAAATGTAATAGTCTTCTTCAAGATTCTCAGTATGGTACGGAAGCTTACTAAAGGACATATATATGATCAAGAGCGGTAAGGATTTTCTCCATTCTAGGGTATGCATAAAGATCTTTTGAAATAACCCCGAAGTTCACTTTCCATCACTTTTTGCACTTCTCGTGAGATTTAAAGCGAAAATATTGGGACCCATAACTTGAGAACACCCTATGTATACAGACTTAGGGATCAGCCGCCGCGAGAGACGGCACAAGCAAGCAACCAAGGGAGAGATTTAGTGAGATCTTACAGTAAAGTGTGGATATTGAGGGTATATCATTCACGAGCTGCGGTTGCAACCCCAGTAGCTGCGCTCCTCTCTGTAGCTCTCTAGAAACATCATCCTTGGTTCTGGTGAAGCAGGTACTAACCGAACTAGCATCTATTTGCCTCTACGCCATCATGGATCGGTGAGCAGAGAATCGCCCATCTATGTCCGTGCCATCAGTAATCCATGCTTTGCAACACTAGATGTCTTCGAAGGTAATGCAAATTAGAAATCCGCCCACCCGGTTATACCAAGAGGCATCTTAATGGTGCTGAAACTCGAACAGTACACTCCCCTGTGAACGATAATTAGGCGATGAGGTTTACGAGCTGACAGTGAACGTCGATCGATTTTAAACTAAGACTTTGGATCCCTTGGGAAAAGAAATCATTTTCACTATATTTTGATTGAATTTTAACGATCGAAGGAGTGATCGTGTTTCTGAGAGTCGAGCCTGTAAGCGAGAGAGAGAGAGAGACAGAGAGAGAGAAAGCGCAACCGCTTCTTATTCTATCTAATCTTTTTTAATTTTACATTACAATTTCAGCTACCCTCATGCTTCTATGTGACTTCCATGACCCATTTCTCCTCCTTTCATGCCTACTTATGTTTTCTATTATCTCTTCCCGACACTCCCTCATTCTTCTTTCTCTCATCTAGCTTTTTCTATCTCCTTCATCCACTCTTCCGTAGTCTCTCCTCTCCTAAAATGGTCTCAACATTCTCTTGCTATCCAACCCTGTCCACCTTTCCTCTCATACGATTATCCCATATATGCTTCCATGTCTATTCTACCCACTCACATACTCTGCACTTTTTCTTCTCATTCTTTGCCCAATACATTGATACTTAACATTATTTTGCAGCTCCATGTAGGTATTCTTGTCCATCTCCTTTCCCCCATCCTCTTTCCAGATATTTTAGCGAACCTTCTCTTCTTATCAACTTATACCATTTATTCCATTTTGATTCCCCTATCCTCCTCCATCTATCTATTACCTGATTTTCTCTATCTCTTTTTCCGATTCTTGATAGTTTATATCTCCTTCTTCTCCTCACCCTCGATCTTTAAAAAACTCTTTTGTTTCCTCTTCCCATCGCCTCAACTCTATGACCCTCTTTCCTCTCTTTTCTAGCGCTTTATAACACTTTATCGCTAACTGCTTTCTTATTCCCACCCGTAGTTTTTTTTTAAATTTCCACGCCCTCTTTCCCGCCCTTTGTTCTCAATTCATTCCTTTGAGCCTCTTTTCTTACCATATAACCCAAAGTTCTTCAGTCCACCCCTAATGTCTATGTAATATATATCTCTTGCAACTTTTCTATCTCCTTTGTCTCCATCCATCCACATATCTCTGCCAAATAGATTTTAAATATTTTTTTCCTCTTCCCTAATTTCGTTTATTCACTCCTACCGCTTTCTTAATCCTTTGCTTGATATGCGTCACAGGCATATATTTTATCTTCTACTAACCTTACTCCTCCCTACCCTACCTGTTCTACCCCGTCTCACATCTCTAGTCAACCATAAAGTATCTCCTATTTGTGGTCCCACCCTAACCTCACTTTTTGTCTCTCTAAAGATGTTGGCTAGTCTTTTTCTCAAATCTTCTCTTATCCCTCACTTCTCTAGAGTTTTATCTTTCTCTTATCTGCCCTATGCACTAAATGCCGTCTTCAAAACTACAAACATTGCTGTCGTGTTCCCTTCCTCTCTTTTGAACCTTCTATTTATAATATAATTAAGTACTTAAATATTATCAATAAATTTCACACCTTTCCTAAACCCTCTCTGATCCTATCGTCACATATATCTTAAGTAATTTCCACATCAATGCCACACCTCTATAGACTTTACTTCCTCTCCTTTTTTTTTACTATTTGTACCCCTTTTTCTTCATTGCCTTTTTGTGGCCAACTCTCCCCTCGCCTTACCCTTTTGCACATTATCAACGCCCACTACTTTAATTCATTTTCTATCACCTTCGCTATTTTCTTCTTTCCTTCGTTATTTTCTTTTTCCTTCCTCCTAACAATTTGATAAAATATGTTTTCTATTGTAACATTCCAATATTCTGATAAACTCTTTTCCATTTTTCTTCTCTGTATTCACTACGTTGCATACGTTTCTTCTCCGTACTAGCCCTTTCAGCCTCCCCCTGAAACCTTTTATTTTATTCATCTTTATTTATTTTGCATGACTCTTTATACTCTTTTATCTTACTCCTGTGTTCTGCTGCGCTGCTCTTTCTGTTCCTCAATTTTTTTAATTCCGTTAACACTTCCTTCTTTCCTCCTTAAATTTCTCATTCCAGCTAGCTCTTTTTTTCCTTCGCTGAATCCTTTCCTCAATTTATCCTCTAATATTGTTTTTACTTTCCTATGAATATTTTCATATCCTCTTTCACATTTCGCTTCACCATTTTCACCATCCTTAGCTTTTCTTAAATTCTTCTATTCCCTCTGTTAATTAATTACCTTTTCTTTTTTTTTCTTTGGCTGTTTTTCGTTCATCTCATGTTTTCTTTCTCATATTTTTTCTTCCCTATCAAATCTTTCCTTATTACTATCACGAGTTCTCCAATTGCTCTTGCCTTTTCACTTGTTTCCATTGCCTCTTGTACCCACCGCGTGTATCTCCTTAGTAGCCTCTCCTTTACTCTCTTCCACCCCCTTTCATATCAAAAAGTCTCCATCATACCTCCATCATCAATACCTAAGTTATTAAGAAAAATATACATGCCTAGAGCAATCTTTGTTTACAGAGGAAGTAGCTCAAGGACATTCTTGTTCTGGTAGTTTGAAAGAGATCTACTTGAAAGGATCCCGATATCCTTTGTCATTCCAGAATAGTGCACTGATTAGGCGAATATTTGCAGGCAGGAATTGTTGGTAGGGAACAGCAACAATACAAGCGAGGAAATCGATATCAACTCGGCGTAAATCTGGTACGGAATGATGGGGCCGAGATTTGTGATGTAAAGGTAGTCATCGTGATCCTCGCGCGTGTATTAGGCAATTGATTGATCACGGTGAACATCGAAACAGGGACAGTATTACACTAGGAGTGATAATTCCCAACAGCAGGTGTACTACATTTCCGGTAGGTTCAATTTCAAAGCACTGAGTAGATGTTGAGAGTGATCCTGCCATTAAGATAACCTGATCCTTATGGTGCCTTTTGCATTTTTTTTAGATTTTCTAAACCCTGACTAAAAAATTTCTTTTCTTTGAAAAGAAAATCATGTCCCATTTTCCATATTCAATAAAATGTACTTAGAGGGTCGCTATGGAGGTTTTTATGCTGAAAATTCGACTTTTTATAGTTTTTTATGTTTCAGTGAAAATTAAAAAGTGAAATGAATCCCTAATAGATTTTTTGAATAATGAAGCTTTTAGGAAATAATATTCACTTTGCTGGCAATACTCTATACTGTCAGAAAGCACAATACAAGAAATACTTGTCCCACAATTAAAAAAAAAAGAACAATTTTTTTGAAAAAATGAAAAAATTGATAAGTTCTTGAGCAAAGTCTGTAGTACCTTATTTATCATACTTATTCAAAAAAAAATATTCTTGACCAAATAATCATTATACATAACGAAATTTTCACATTAATAAGCCTTTATCACAATATTTATTTGAAATGTCGAAAAAAAAGTTTTGTTATGAATTTTTAATTTTTTCAAGAGAAAACTAAAATTCTCTGAGGATTTCTGAAAAAATTGTAGACAATTTTTTTTATGAATTCGAAGATAACATTTGAAAAAATTGTAAAATATTACCAATGATTTCTGAAAATTTCAAAATAAAATTTTGAAGTTTCTTAAGGACATTTTTTTATTTTGAAATATTTTTCAAAATTGTAGAAAAAATTTATTTGAATTCAGGAGTTATTGAAGAGTTTGATAAAGATTTAAAAGTAATGTTTAAACCAGAAAGATTTGAAAACATTTTAAAAAATCTCCAAAATTGTAAAAAAAAACTAGAGAATTTTAAGTTTTCAAGAGAAAACTAAAATTTTCTGAGGATTTTTGAAAAAGTTTCAGACAATTTTTTTTTACGATTTCAAAGATAACATTTGAAAGGATTGTAGAATATTAAAAATGATTTCTAAAAATTTTGAAATAAAATTTTGAAGCTTCTTAAGGAAATTTTTTTATTTTGAAATATTTTTCAAAATTTTAGAAAAAATGTATTTAACTTCAGGAGTTATTGAAGAGTTTGATAAAGATTTAAAAGTAATGTTCAAACCAGAAAGATTTGAAAAAATTGTTAAAAATCTCCAAAATTGTAAAAAACAACTTGAGAATTTGAAGGAA